>CP142460.1:5662500-5672500 GCA_038049695.1 Cinnamomum chago
CCCTGCACGCACGTGGCCGACGCAGCAGCAGCACGCACGCACTGCCTGACCGCACGCGGCGCAGGCAGCAGCACGTCTCGCGAACGAAGGTGCGGACGGACCGCACCCGGCAGCACCGACCGAACGAACGGGGACGACGCAGCACCCCGCACGGACGGGCTGCGCACCGAGGAGGCCGACCGGACCGACGTCGCAACGCCACAACAAGGTAGGGGAGGGTGCCGACCATTGTTTCGTACCAGCTGGGTATAAACGTCCGAGATCGAGGAAACGGACGTTCGGACCCCTTCCCGAATCCCAATGCCAAAATCCTTTCGCACGATGATCGTCCAACATGTTTCCCACGTTTTCAATGCACCGGTCATGCATTTGTCCCGAAAAATGACGGGGTCGGTCGAGGGGTGAAAATCTGCAGCACGCAGCACCCGCACGGCCTCGACCGCAGCACGCACGGACGGGCTGACTGCAGCCAGCAGCACCACGCTGCAGCACGCGCGGACCAGCCAGCAGCACGACGCTCGGACGGCTGCACACCGAAGGGACAGCACCACGCACGACGTAGACCGCAGCCAGCTGCACCACAGCACTGCAGCACCAGCAGCACAGCAGCAGCCAG
This sequence comes from Cinnamomum chago, assembly GCA_038049695.1. Taxonomy (NCBI): domain Eukaryota; kingdom Viridiplantae; phylum Streptophyta; class Magnoliopsida; order Laurales; family Lauraceae; genus Cinnamomum; species Cinnamomum chago. The sequence goes on from CP142460.1 coordinate 5,663,117, forward strand.
CAGCCAGCAGCACTGCAGCACCGCAGCACAGCAGCAGCACAGCAGCAGCCAGCAGCCAGCAGCACTGCAGCACCGCAGCACAGAAGCACCGCAGCACAGAAGCCCCGCAGCACAGCAGCAGCCAGCAGCACCGCGCTCGGTCGACTTTACACCGAAGGGACAGCACCACGCACGGCGACGACCGAACGAAAGTGCGGACGGACCGCACCCGGCAGCACCGACCGACCGAACGGGGCAGACGCAGCACCCCGCACGGACGGGCTGCGCACCGAGGGGGCCGACGGGACCGACTTCGCAACGCCACAACAAGGTAAGGGAGGGTGCCGACCATTGTTTCGTACCAGCTGGGTATAAACGTCTGAGATCGAGGAAACAGACGTTCGGACCCCTTCCCGAATCCCAATGCCAAAATCCTTTCGCACGATGATCGTCCAACATGTTTCCCGCGTTTTCAATGCACCGGTCATGCATTTGTCCCGAAAAATGACGGGGTCGGTCGAGGGGTGAAAATCTGCAGCACGGACCACCCGCACGGCCTCGACCGCAGCACGCACGGACGGGCTGACCGCAGCCAGCAGCACCACGCTGCAGCACGCGCGGACCAGCCAGCAGCACGACACTCGGACGGCTGCACAACGAAGGGACAGCACCACGCACGACGTAGACCGCACCCAGCTGCACCACAACACTGCAGCACCAGCAGCAGCCAGCAGCCAGCAGCACAGCAGCCAGCAGCCAGCAGCAGTGCAACACCGCAGCACAGCAGCAGCCAGCAGCATAGCAGCAGCCAGCAGCCAGCAGCACTGCAGCAGCCAGCAGCACCGCAGCACAACAGCACTGCAGCACAGCAGCAGCCAGCAGCACCGCGCTCGGTCGACTTTACACCGAAGGGACAGCACCACGCACGGCGACGACCGAACGAAAGTGCGGACGGACCGCACCCGGCAGCACCGACCGACCGAAACCAGCACCACAGCAGCCCAGCAACCAGCAGCACCGCAGCAACCAGCACCACAGCAGCAACCAGAAGCACAGCAGCCAGCACGGACGGCTGCACACCAAAGGGACAGCACCACGCACGCACCGGCTGACCGCACGCGCGCCGTGCCAAGTGCCAAGTGCAAAGTGCAAAGTGCTAAATGCTAAGTGCGGTGCGGTTGCGCGCGCGTCATGATATATTGTCTAATATAGGTGGACATGGTGCAGACGGCCGACACCGCACGCACGTGGCTGACGCACCAGCAGCACGCACGCACCGCCTGACCGCACGCGGCGCAGGGAGCGGCACGTCGCGCGAATGAAAGTGCGGACGGACGGCAACCGGCAGCACCGACCGACCGAAAGGGGCCGACGCAGCACCACGCACGGACGGGCTGCGCACCGAGGGGGCCGACCGGACCGACGTCGGAACGCCACAACAAGGTAGGGGAGGGTGTCGACCATTGTTTCGTACCAGCTGGGTATAAACGTCCGAGATCGAGGAAACGGACGTTCGGAGCCCTTAACGAATCCCAATGCCCAAATCCTTTCGCACGATGATTGCCCAACATGTTTCCCACGTTTTCAATGCTTTGGTCCCGCATTTGCCTCAAAAAATCAAGGGGTCGGTCGAGGGGTGAAAATATACCGCACGCACCGCCCGCACGACCTCGCCCGCAGCACGCACGGACGGGCTGACCGCAGCGAGCAGCACCACGCTGCAGCACGCGCGGACCAGCCAGCAGCACCTCAGCACAGCAGCACAGCTGCACCGCAGCACAGCAGCGCGGCAGCCAGCAGCCAGCAGCACCGCAGCAACCAGTAGCACAGCAGCCAGCAGCAAAGCAGCACCGCAGCAACCAGCAGCCGGCAGCACAGCAGCACAGCAGCCAGCAGCACCGCAGCAACCAGCAGCACAGCAGCCCGCAGCACCGCAGCGGCCAGCAGCACTGCACCACCGCAGCCAGCAGCACCGCAGCACAGCAGCCATCAGCACCGCAGCACAGCAGCCCAGCAACCAGCACCACCGCTGCAACCAGCACCACAGCAGCAACCAGAAGCACAGCAGCCAGCACGGACGGCTGCACACCGAAGGGACAGCACCACGCACGCACCGGCTGACCGCACGCGCGCCGTGCCAAGTGCCAAGTGCAAAGTGCTAAGTGCTAAGTGCGGTGCGGTCGCGCGCGCGTCATGATATATTGTCTAATATAGGTGGACATGGTGCAGACGGCCGACACCGCACGCACGTGGCTGACGCACCAGCAGCACGCACGCACCGCCTGACCGCACGCGGCGCAGGGAGCAGCACGTCGCGCGAACGAAAGTGCGGACGGACGGCAACCGGCAGCACCGACCGACCGAAAGGGGCCGACGCAGCACCACGCACGGACGGGCTGCGCACCGAGGGGGCCGATCGGACCGACGTCGTAACGCCACAGCAAGATAGGGGAGGGTGCCGACCATTGTTTCGTACCAGCTGGGTATAAACGTCCGAGATCGAGGAAACGGACGTTCGGAGCCCTTAACGAATCCCAATGCCAAAATCCATTCGCACGATGATTGTCCAACATGTTTCCCATGTTTTCAATGCTTTGGTCCCGCATTTGCCTCAAAAAATCAAGGGGTCGGTCGAGGGGTGAAAATATACCGCACGCACCGCACGCACCGCCCGCACGACCTCGCCCGCAGCACGCACGGACGGGCTGACCGCAGCGAGCAGCACCACGCTGCAGCACGCGCGGACCAGCCAGCAGCACCTCAGCACAGCAGCACGGCAGCCAGCAGCCAGCAGCAACCAGCAGCCAGCAGCACCGCAGCAACCAGCAGCACAGCAGCCGGCAGCACCGCAGCAAAGCAGCCAGCAGCACCGCAGCAACCAGCAGCACAGTAGCCCGCAGCACCGCAGCAGCCAGCAGCACTGCACCACCGCAGCCAGCAGCACCGCAGCACGGCAGCACAGCAGCCATCAGCACCGCAGCACAGCAGCCCAGCACCCAGCAGCATCGCAGCAACCAGCACCACAGCAGCAACCAGAAGCACAGCAGCCAGCACGGACGGCTGCACACCGAAGGGACAGCACCACGCATGCACCGGCTGACCGCACGCGCGCCGTGCCAAGTGCCAAGTGCAAAGTGCTAAGTGCTAAGTGCGGTGCGGTCGCGCGCGCGTCATGATATATTGTCTAATATAGGTGGACATGGTGCAGACGGCCGACACCGCACGCACGTGGCTGACGCACCAGCAGCACGCACGCACCCCCTGACCGCACGCGGCGCAGGCAGCGGCACGTCGCGCGAACGAAAGTGCGGACGGACGGCAACCGGCAGCACCGACCGACCGAAAGGGGCCGACGCAGCACCACGCACGGACGGGCTGCGCACCGAGGGGGCCGACCGGACCGACGTCGCAACGCCACAACAAGGTAGGGGAGGGTGCCGACCATTGTTTCGTACCAGCTGGGTATAAACGTCCGAGATCGAGGAAACGGACGTTCGGAGCCCTTAACGAATCCCAATGCCAAAATCCTTTCGCACGATGATTGTCCAACATGTTTCCCACGTTTTCAATGCTTTGGTCCCTCATTTGCCTCAAAAAATCAAGGGGTCGGTCGAGGGGTGAAAATATACCGCACGCACGACCTCGCCCGCAGCACGCACGGACGGGCTGACCGCAGCGAGCAGCACCACGCTGCAGCACGCGCGGACCAGCCAGCAGCACCTCAGCACAGCAGCACGGCAGCCAGCAGCACCGCAGCAACCAGCAGCACAGCAGCACCGCAGCACCGCAGTAACCAGCAGCACAGCAGCCGGCAGCACCGCAGCACAGCAGCCAGAAGCACCGCAGCAACCAGCAGCACAGCAGCCCGCAGCACCGCAGCAGCCAGCAGCACTGCACCCCCGCAGCCAGCAGTACCGCAGCACGGCAGCACAGCAGCCATCAGCACCGCAGCACAGCAGCCCAGCAACCAGCAGCACCGCAGCAACCAGCACCACAGCAGCAACCAGAAGCACAGCAGCCAGCACGGACGGCTGCACACCGAAGGGACAGCACCACGCACGCACCGGCTGACCGCACGCGCGCCGTGCCAAGTGCCAAGTGCAAAGTGCTAAGTGCTAAGTGCGGTGCGGTCGCGCGCGCGTCCTGATATATTGTCTAATATAGGTGGACATGGTGCAGACGGACGAACACCGCACGCACGTGGCTGACGCACCAGCAGCACGCACGCACCGCCTGACCGCACGCGGCGCAGGGAGCGGCACGTCGCGCGAACGAAAGTGCGGACGGACGGCAACCGGCAGCACCGACCGACCGAAAGGGGCCGACGCAGCACCACGCACGGACGGGCTGCGCACCGAGGGGGCCGATCGGACCGACGTCGTAACGCCACAGCAAGGTAGGGGAGGGTGCCGACCATTGTTTCGTACCAGCTGGGTATAAACGTCCGAGATCGAGGAAACGGACGTTCGGAGCCCTTAACGAATCCCAATGCCAAAATCCTTTCGCACGATGATTGTCCAACATGTTTCCCACGTTTTCAATGCTTTGGTCCCTCATTTGCCTCAAAAAATCAAGGGGTCGGTCGAGGGGTGAAAATATACCGCACGCACGACCTCGCCCGCAGCACGCACGGACGGGCTGACCGCAGCGAGCAGCACCACGCTGCAGCACGCGCGGACCAGCCAGCAGCACCTCAGCACAGCAGCAGGGCAGCCAGCAGCACCGCAGCAACCAGCAGCACAGCAGCACCGCAGCACCGCAGTAACCAGCAGCACAGCAGCCGGCAGCACCGCAGCACAGCAGCCAGAAGCACCGCAGCAACCAGCAGCACAGCAGCCCGCAGCACCGCAGCAGCCAGCAGCACTGCACCACCGCAGCCAGCAGTACCGCAGCACGGCAGCACAGCAGCCATCAGCACCGCAGCACAGCAGCCCAGCAACCAGCAGCACCGCAGCAACCAGCACCACAGCAGCAACCAGAAGCACAGCAGCCAGCACGGACGGCTGCACACCGAAGGGACAGCACCACGCACGCACCGGCTGACCGCACGCGCGCCGTGCCAAGTGCCAAGTGCAAAGTGCTAAGTGCTAAGTGCGGTGCGGTCGCGCGCGCGTCCTGATATATTGTCTAATATAGGTGGACATGGTGCAGACGGACGAACACCGCACGCACGTGGCTGACGCACCAGCAGCACGCACGCACCGCCTGACCGCACGCGGCGCAGGGAGCGGCACGTCGCGCGAACGAAAGTGCGGACGGACGGCAACCGGCAGCACCGACCGACCGAAAGGGGCCGACGCAGCACCACGCACGGACGGGCTGCGCACCGAGGGGGCCGATCGGACCGACGTCGTAACGCCACAGCAAGGTAGGGGAGGGTGCCGACCATTGTTTCGTACCAGCTGGGTATAAACGTCCGAGATCGAGGAAACGGACGTTCGGAGCCCTTAACGAATCCCAATGCCAAAATCCATTCGCACGATGATTGTCCAACATGTTTCCCACGTTTTCAATGCTTTGGTCCCGCATTTGCCTCAAAAAATCAAGGGGTCGGTCGAGGGGTGAAAATATACCGCACGCACCGCACGCACCGCCCGCACGACCTCGCCCGCAGCACGCACGGACGGGCTGACCGCAGCGAGCAGCACCACGCTGCAGCACGCGCGGACCAGCCAGCAGCACCTCAGCACAGCAGCACGGCAGCCAGCAGCCAGCAGCACCGCAGCAACCAGCAGCACAGCAGCCGGCAGCACCGCAGCAAAGCAGCCAGCAGCACCGCAGCAACCAGCAGCACAGTAGCCCGCAGCACCGCAGCAGCCAGCAGCACTGCACCACCGCAGCCAGCAGCACCGCAGCACGGCAGCACAGCAGCCATCAGCACCGCAGCACAGCAGCCCAGCACCCAGCAGCATCGCAGCAACCAGCACCACAGCAGCAACCAGAAGCGCAGCAGCCAGCACGGACGGCTGCACACCGAAGGGACAGCACCACGCACGCACCGGCTGACCGCACGCGCGCCGTGCCAAGTGCCAAGTGCAAAGTGCAAAGTGCTAAGTGCTAAGTGCGGTGCGGTCGCGCGCGCGTCATGATATATTGTCTAATATAGGTGGACATGGTGCAGACGGCCGACACCGCACGCACGTGGCTGACGCACCAGCAGCACGCACGCACCCCCTGACCGCACGCGGCGCAGGCAGCGGCACGTCGCGCGAACGAAAGTGCGGACGGACGGCAACCGGCAGCACCGACCGACCGAAAGGGGCCGACGCAGCACCACGCACGGACGGGCTGCGCACCGAGGGGGCCGACCGGACCGACGTCGCAACGCCACAACAAGGTAGGGGAGGGTGCCGACCATTGTTTCGTACCAGCTGGGTATAAACGTCCGAGATCGAGGAAACGGACGTTCGGAGCCCTTTACGAATCCCAATGCCCAAATCCTTTCGCACGATGATTGTCCAACATGTTTCCCACGTTTTCAATCCTTTGGTCCCGCATTTGCCTCAAAAAATCAAGGGGTCGGTCGAGGGGTGAAAATATACCGCACGCACCGCCCGCACGACCTCGCCCGCAGCACGCCCGGACGGGCTGACCGCAGCGAGCAGCACCACGCTGCAGCACGCGCGGACCAGCCAGCAGCACCTCAGCACAGCAGCACAGCTGCACCGCAGCACAGCAGCGCGGCAGCCAGCAGCCAGCAGCACCGCAGCAACCAGTAGCACAGCAGCCAGCAGCAAAGCAGCACCGCAGCAACCAGCAGCCGGCAGCACCGCAGCACAGCAGCCAGCAGCACCGCAGTAACCAGCAGCACAGCAGCCCGCAGCACCGCAGCGGCCAGCAGCACTGCACCACCGCAGCCAGCAGCACCGCAGCACAGCAGCCATCAGCACCGCAGCACAGCAGCCCAGCAACAAGCACCACCGCTGCAACCAGCACCACAGCAGCAACCAGAAGCACAGCAGCCAGCACGGACGGCTGCACACCGAAGGGACAGCACCACGCACGCACCGGCTGACCGCACGCGCGCCGTGCCAAGTGCCAAGTGCAAAGTGCTAAGTGCTAAGTGCGGTGCGGTCGCGCGCGCGTCATGATATATTGTCTAATATAGGTGGACATGGAGCAGACGGCCGAAACCGCACGCACGTGGCTGACACACCAGCAGCACGCACGCACCGCCTGACCGCACGCGGCGCAGGGAGCAGCACGTCGCGCGAACGAAAGTGCGGACGGACGGCAACCGGTAGCACCGACCGACCGAAAGGGGCCGACGCAGCACCACGCACGGACGGGCTGCGCACCGAGGGGGCCGATCGGACCGACGTCGTAACGCCACAGCAAGGTAGGGGAGGGTGCCGACCATGGTTTCGTACCAGCTGGGTATAAACGTCCGAGATCGAGGAAACGGACGTTCGGAGCCCTTAACGAATCCCAATGCCAAAATCCATTCGCACGATGATTGTCCAACATGTTTCCCATGTTTTCAATGCTTTGGTCCCGCATTTGCCTCAAAAAATCAAGGGGTCGGTCGAGGGGTGAAAATATACCGCACGCACCGCACGCACCGCCCGCACGACCTCGCCCGCAGCACGCACGGACGGGCTGACCGCAGCGAGCAGCACCACGTTGCAGCACGCGCGGACCAGCCAGCAGCACCTCAGCACAGCAGCACGGCAGCCAGCAGCCAGCAGCAACCAGCAGCCAGCAGCACCGCAGCAACCAGCAGCACAGCAGCCGGCAGCACCGCAGCAAAGCAGCCAGCAGCACCGCAGCAACCAGCAGCACAGTAGCCCGCAGCACCGCAGCAGCCAGCAGCACTGCACCACCGCAGCCAGCAGCACCGCAGCACGGCAGCACAGCAGCCATCAGCACCGCAGCACAGCAGCCCAGCACCCAGCAGCATCGCAGCAACCAGCACCACAGCAGCAACCAGAAGCACAGCAGCCAGCACGGACGGCTGCACACCGAAGGGACAGCACCACGTACGCACCGGCTGACCGCACGCGCGCCGTGCGAAGTGCCAAGTGCAAAGTGCAAAGTGCTAAGTGCTAAGTGCGGTGCGGTCGCGCGCGCGTCATGATATATTGTCTAATATAGGTGGACATGGTGCAGACGGCCGACACCGCACGCACGTGGCTGACGCACCAGCAGCACGCACGCACCCCCTGACCGCACGCGGCGCAGGCAGCGGCACGTCGCGCGAACGAAAGTGCGGACGGACGGCAACCGGCAGCACCGACCGACCGAAAGGGGCCGACGCAGCACCACGCACGGACGGGCTGCGCACCGAGGGGGCCGACCGGACCGACGTCGCAATGCCACAACAAGGTAGGGGAGGGTGCCGACCATTGTTTCGTACCAGCTGGGTATAAACGTCCGAGATCGAGGAAACGGACGTTCGGAGCCCTTAACGAATCCCAATGCCAAAATCCTTTCGCACGATGATTGTCCAACATGTTTCCCACGTTTTCAATGCTTTGGTCCCACATTTGCCTCAAAAAATCAAGGGGTCGGTCGAGGGGTGAAAATATACCGCACGCACGACCTCGCCCGCAGCACGCACGGACGGGCTGACCGCAGCGAGCAGCACCACGCTGCAGCACGCGCGGACCAGCCAGCAGCACCTCAGCACAGCAGCACGGCAGCCAGCAGCACCGCAGCAACCAGCAGCACAGCAGCCCGCAGCACCGCAGCCGCCAGCAGCACTGCACCACCGCAGCCAGCAGCACCGCAGCACGGCAGCACAGCAGCCATCAGCACCGCAGCACAGCAGCCCAGCAACCAGCAGCACCGCAGCAACCAGCACCACAGCAGCAACCAGAAGCACAGCAGCCAGCACGGACGGCTGCACACCAAAGGGACAGCACCACGCACGCACCGGCTGACCGCACGCGCGCCGTGCCAAGTGCCAAGTGCAAAGTGCTAAGTGCTAAGTGCGGTGCGGTCGCGCGCGCGTCATGATATATTGTCTAATATAGGTGGACATGGTGCAGACGGACGAACACCGCACGCACGTGGCTGACGCACCAGCAGCACGCACGCACCGCCTGACCGCACGCGGCGCAGGGAGCGGCACGTCGCGCGAACGAAAGTGCGGACGGACGGCAACCGGCAGCACCGACCGACCGAAAGGGGCCGACGCAGCACCACGCACGGACGGGCTGCTCACCGAGGGGGCCGATCGGACCGACGTCGTAACGCCACAGCAAGGTAGGGGAGGGTGCCGACCATTGTTTCGTACCAGCTGGGTATAAACGTCCGAGATCGAGGAAACGGACGTTCGGAGCCCTTAACGAATCCCAATGCCAAAATCCATTCGCACGATGATTGTCCAACATGTTTCCCACGTTTTCAATGCTTTGGTCCCGCATTTGCCTCAAAAAATCAAGGGGTCGGTCGAGGGGTGAA
>CP142460.1:5677500-5685000 GCA_038049695.1 Cinnamomum chago
ATCGCAGCCAGCTGCACCACAGCACTGCAGCACCAGCTGCACCACAGCAGCCAGCGGCACAGCGGCCAGCAGCACCGCAGCACAGCAGCACCGCAGCACAGCAGACAGCCGCACCAGCAGCACCAGCAGCACAGCAGCAGCCAGCAGCTAGCAGCCAGCAGCACAGCGGCCAGCAGCACTGCAGCAGCCAGCAGCACCGCAGCACAGCAGCAGCCAGCAGCCAGCAGCACTGCAGCACAGCAGCACCGCAGCACAGCAGCACCGTAGCACAGCAGCAGCTAGCAGCACGCACGGCGCAGCCAGCAGCACCGCGCTCGGTCGACTGCACACCGAAGGGACAGCACCACGCACGGCGACGACCGAACGAAAGTGCGGACGGACCGCACCCGGCAGCACCGACCGACCGAACGGGGCCGAAGCAGCACCCCGCACGGACGGGCTGCGCACCGAGGGGGCCGACGGGACCGACTTCGCAACGCCACAACAAGGTAGGGGACGGTGCCGACCATTGTTTCGCACCAGCTGGTTATAAACGTCCGAGATCGAGGAAACGGACATTCGGACCCCTTCCCGAATCCCAATGCCAAAATCCTTTCGCACGATGATCGTCCAACATGTTTCCCACGTTTTCAATGCACCGGTCATGCATTTGTCCCGAAAAATGACGGGGTCGGTCGTGGGGTGAAAATCTGCCGCACGCACCACCCGCACGGCCTCGCCCGCAGCACGCACGGACGGGCTGACCGCAGCCAGCAGCAACACGCTGCAGCACGACGGTCGGACGGCTGCACAATGAAGGGACAGCACCACGCACGGCGTCGACCGCAGCCAGCTGCACAGCGGCCAGCGGCAGCCAGCAGCACCAAGCTGCAGCAAGCACGCACCGGCTGACCGCACGCGCGCCGTGCCAAGTGCCAAGTGCAAAGTGCTAAGTGCTAAGTGCGGTGCGGTCGGTCGGTCGCGCGCGTGTCAAGATATGGTATCTAATTTAGGAGGACATGGTGCAGACGGCCGACCCTGCACGCACGTGGCCGACGCAGCAGCAGCACGCACGCACTGCCTGACCGCACGCGGCGCAGGCAGCAGCACGTCTCGCGAACGAAGGTGCGGACGGACCGCACCCGGCAGCACCGACCGAACGAACGGGGCCGACGCAGCACCCCGCACGGACGGGCTGCGCACCGAGGAGGTCGACCGGACCGACGTCGCAACGCCACAACAAGGTAGGGGAGGGTGCCGACCATTGTTTCGTACCAGCTGGGTATAAACGTCCGAGATCGAGGAAACGGACGTTCGGACCCCTTCCCGAATCCCAATGCCAAAATCCTTTCGCACGATGATCGTCCAACATGTTTCCCACGTTTTCAATGCACCGGTCATGCATTTGTCCCGAAAAATGACGGGGTCGGTCGAGGGGTGAAAATCTGCCGCACGCAGCACCCGCACGGCCTCGACCGCAGCACGCCCGGACGGGCTGACCGCAGCCAGCAGCACAACGCTGCAGCACGCGCGGACCAGCCAGCAGCACGACGCTCGGACGGCTGCACACCGAAGGGACAGCACCACGCACGACGTAGACCGCAGCCAGCTGCACCACAGCACTGCAGCACTGCAGCACCGCAGCACAGCAGCAGCAAGCAGCCAGCAGCACCGCGCTCGGTCGACTTTACACCGAAGGGACAGCACCACGCACGGCGACGACCGAACGAAAGTGCGGACGGACCGCACCCGGCAGCACCGACCGACAAAACGGAGCCGACGCAGCACCCCGCACGGACGGGCTGCGCACCGAGGGGGCCGACGGGAGCGACTTCGCAACGCCTCAACAAGGTAGGGGAGGGTGCCCACCATTGTTTCGTACCAACTGGGTATAAACGTCCGAGATCGAGGAAACGGATGATCGGACCCCTTCCCGAATCCCAATGCCAAAATCCTTTCGCACGATGATCGTCCAACATGTTTCCCACGTTTTCAATGCACCGGTCATGCATTTGTCCCGAAAAATGACGGGGTCGGTCGAGGGGTGAAAATCTGCCGCACGCACCACTCGCACGGCCTCGACCGCAGCACGCACGGACGGGCTGACCGCAGCCAGCAGCACCACGCTGCAGCACGCGCGGACCAGCCAGCAGCACGACGCTCGGATGGCTGCACACCGAAGGGACAGCACCACGCACGACGTAGACCGCACCCAGCTGCACCACAGCACTGCAGCACCAGCAGTAGCCAGCAGCCAGCAGCACTGCAGCACCGCAGCACAGCAACAGCCAGCAGCCTGCAGCACTGCAGCAGCCAGCAGCACAGCAGCACCGCAGCACAACAGCACTGCAGCACAGCAGCAGCCAGCAGCACCGCGCTCGGTCGACTTTACACCGAAGGGACAGCACCACGCACGGCGACGACCGAACGAAAGTGCGGACGGACCGCACCTGGCAGCACCGACCGACCGAAACCAGCACCACAGCAGCCCAGCAACCAGCAGCACCGCAGCAACCAGCACCACAGCAACAACCAGAAGCACAGCAGCCAGCACGGACGGCTGCACACCGAAGGGACAGCACCACGCACGCACCGGCTGACCGCACGCGCGCCGTGCCAAGTGCCAAGTGCAAAGTGGTAAGTGCTAAGTGCGGTACGGTCGCGCGCGCGTCATGATATATTGTCTAATATAGGTGGACATGGTGCAGACGGCCGACACCGCACGCACGTGGCTGACGCACCAGCAGCACGCACGCACCGCCTGACCGCACGTGGCGGACGGAGGGCAACCGGCAGCACCGACCGACCGAAAGGGGCCGACGCAGCACCACGCACGGACGGGCTGCGCACCGAGGGGGCCGACCGGACCGACGTCGCAACGCCACAACAAGGTAGGGGAGGGTGCCGACCATTGTTTCGTACCAGCTGGGTATAAACGTCCGAGATCGAGGAAACGGACGTTCGGAGCCCTTAACGAATCCCAATGCCAAAATCCTTTCGCACGATGATTGTCCAACATGTTTCCCACGTTTTCAATGCTTTGGTCCCGCATTTGCCTCAAAAAATCAAGGGGTCGGTCGAGGGGTGAAAATATACCGCACGCACCGCACGCACCGCCCGCACGACCTCGCCCGCAGCACGCACGGACGGGCTGACCGCAGCGAGCAGCACCACGCTGCAGCACGCGCGGACCAGCCAGCAGCACCTCAGTACAGCAGCACAGCCGCACGGCAGCCAGCAGCCAGCAGCACCGCAGCAAGCAGCAACCAGCAGCACAGCAGTCGGCAGCACCGCAGCACCGCAGCAACCAGCACCACAGCAGCCCGCAGCACCGCAGCAGCCAGCAGCACTGCACCACCGCAGCCAGCAGCACGGCAGCACAGCAGCCATCAGCACCGCAGCACAGCAGCCCAGCAACCAGCAGCACCGCAGCAACCAGCACCACAGCAGCAACCAGAAGCGCAGCAGCCAGCACGAACGGCTGCACACCGAAGGGACAGCACCACGCACGCACCGGCTGACCGCACGCGCGCCGTGCCAAGTGCCAAGTGCCAAGTGCTAAGTGCTAAGTGCGGTGCGATCGCGCGCGCGTCATGATATATTGTCTAATATAGGTGGACATGGTGCAGACGGCCGACACCGCACGCACATGGCTGACGCACCAGCAGCACGCACGCACCGCCTGACCGCACGCAGCGCAGGCAGCGGCACGTCGCGCGAACGAAAGTGCGGACGGACGGCAACCGGCAGCACCGACCGACCGAAAGGGGCCGACGCAGCACCACGCACGGACGGGCTGCGCACCGAGGGGGCCGATCGGACCGACGTCGCAACGCCACAATAAGGTAGGGGAGGGTGCCGACCATTGTTTCGTACCAGGTGGGTAAAAACGTCCGAGATCGAGGAAACGGACGTTCGGAGCCCTTAACGAATCCCAATGCCAAAATCCTTTCGCACGATGATTGTCCAACATGTTTCCCACGTTTTCAATGCTTTGGTCCCGCATTTGCCTCAAAAAATCAAGGGGTCGGTCGAGGGGTGAAAATATACCGCACGCACCGCCCGCACGACCTCGCCCGCAGCACACACGGACGGGCTGACCGCAGCGAGCAGCACCACGCTGCAGCATGCGCGGACCAGCCAGCAGGACCTCAGCACAGCAGCCAGCAGCACCGCAGCAACCAGCAGAACAGCAGCACCGCAGCAACCAGCAGCACAGCAGCCGGCAGCACCGCAGCACAGCAGCCAGCAGCACCGCAGCAACCAGCCGCCCAGCAGCCCGCAGCACCGCAGCAGCCAGCAGCCAGTAGCACTGCACCACCGCAGCCAGCAGCACCGAAGCACCGCAGCACAGCAGCCATCCGCACCGCAGCACAGCAGCCCAGCAACCAGCAGCACCGCAGCAACCAGAAGCACAGCAGCCAGCACGGACAGCTGCACACCGAAGGGACAGCACCACGCACGCACCGGCTGACCGCACGCGCGCCGTGCCAAGTGCAAGTGCAAAGTGCTAAGTGCTAAGTGCGGTGCGGTCGCGCGCGCGTCATGATATATTGTCTAATATAGGTGGACATGGTGCAGACGGCCGACACCGCACGCACGTGGCTGACGCACCAGCAGTACGCAGGCACCGCACGCGGCGCAGGGAGCGGCACGTCGCGCGAACGAGAGTGCGGACGGACGGCAACCGGCAGCACCGACCGACCGAAAGGGGCCGACGCAGCACCACGCACAGACGGGCTGCGCACCGAGGGGGCCGACCGGACCGACGTCGCAGCGCCACAACAAGGTAGGGGAGGGTGCCGACCATTGTTTCGTACCAGCTGGGTATAAACGTCCGAGATCGAGGAAACGGACGTTCGGACCCCTTAAATATTCCCAATGCCAAAATCCTTTCGCACGATGATTGTCCAACATGTTTCCCACGTTTCCAATGCTTTGGTCCCCCATTTGCCTCAAAAAATCAAGGGGTCGGTCGAGGGGTGAAAATATGCCGCACGCACCGCCCGCACGACCTCGCCCGCAGCACGCACAGACGGGCTGACCGCAGCCAGCAGCACCACGCTGCAGCACGGGCGGACCAGCCGGCAGCACCTCAGCACAGCAGCACAGCAGCACAGCAGCACCGCAGCACATCAGCACCGCAGCACAGCAGCACAGCAGCCAGCAGCACCTCAGCACAGCAGCCAGCAGCACAGCAGCACCGCAGCAACCAGCAGCACAGCAGCCAGCAGCCAGCAGCACAGCAGCCAGCAGCACCTCAGCACAGCAGCCGGCAGCACAGCAGCACAGCAGCCAGCAGCACCTCGGCACAGCAGCCAGCAGCACAGCAGCCAGCAGCACCTCAGCACAGCAGACAGCAGCATCTCAGCACAGCAGCACCGCAGCACAGCAGCCAGCAGCACCGCAGCCCGCAGCACAGCAGCCAGCAGCACCGCGCTCGGTCGACTGCACACCGAAGGGACAGCACCACGCACGGCGACGACGGAACGAAAGTGCGGACGAACCGCACCCGGCAGCACCGACCGACTGAACGGGGCCGACGGAGCACCCCGCACGGATGGGCTGAGCACCGAGGGGGCCGACGGGACCGACATCGCAACGCCACAACAAGGTAGGGGCTGGTGCCGACCATTGTTTCGCACCAGCTGGGTATAAACGTCCGAGATCGAGGAAACGGACGTGCGGACCCCTTCCCGGATGCCAATGCCAAAATCCTTTCGTACGGTGATTGTCAAACATGTTTCCCACTTTTTCAATGCATTGGTCAATCATTCATCTCGAAAAATGAAGGGGTCGGTCGGGGGGTGAAAATCTGCCGCACGCACCACCCGCACGGCGTCGACCGCACCACCCACGGACGGGCTGATGCCAATGCCAAAATCCTTTCGCACGGTGATTGTCCAACATGTTTCCAACGTTTTCAATGCATTGGTCGCTCATTCGTCTCGAAAAATGAAGGGGTCGGTCGGGGGGTGAAAATCTGCCGCACGCACCTCCCGCACGGCTTCGACCGCACCACCCACGGACGGGCTGATGCCAATGCCAAAATCCTTTCGCACGGTGATTGTCCAACATGTTTCCAACGTTTTCAATGCATTTGTCGCTCATTCGTCTCGAAAAATGAAGGGGTCGGTCGGGGGGTGAAAATCTGCCGCACGCACCTCCCGCACGGCTTCGACCGCACCACCCACGGACGGGCTGACGCCAATGCCAAAATCCTATCGCACGGTGATTGTCAAACATGTTTCCCACGTTTTCAATGCATTGGTCAATCATTCATCTCGAAAAATCAAGGGGTCGGTCCGGGGGTGAAAACCTGCCGCACGCACCACCCGCACGGCGTCGACCGCACCACCAACGGACGGGCTGATGCCAATGCCAAAATCCTTTCGCACGGTGATTGGCCAACATGTTTCCAACGTTTTCAATGCATTGGTCGCTCATTCGCCTCGAAAAATGAAGGGGTCGGTCAGGAGGTGAAAATCTGCCGCACGCACCTCCCGCACGGTGACGACCGCACCACCCACGGACGGGCTGATGCCAATGCCAAAATCCTTTCGCACGGTGATTGCTCAACATGTTTCCAACGTTTTCAATGCATTGGTCAATCATTCATCTCGAAAAATCAAGGGGTCGGTCGGGGGGTGAAAATCTGCCGCACGCACCACCCGCACGGCGTCGACCGCACCACCCACAGACGGGCTGATGCCAATGCCAAAGTCCTTTCGCACGGTGATTGTCCAACATGTTTCCAACGTTTTCAATGCATTGGTCGCTCATTCGTCTCGAAAAATGAAGGGGTCGGTCGGGGGATGAAAATCTGCCGCACGCACCTCCCGCACGGCGTCGACCGCACCACCCACGGACGGGCTGATGCCAATGCCAAAATCCTTTCGCACGGTGATTGTCCAACATGTTTCCAACGTTTTCAATGCATTGGTCGCTCATTCGTCTCGAAAAATGAAGGGGTCGGTCGGGGGTGAAAATCTGTCGCACGCACCTCCCGCAGGGCGTCGACCGCACCACCCACGGACGGGCTGATGCCAATGCCAAAATCCTTTCGCACGGTGATTGTCCAACATGTTTCCAACGTTTTCAATGCATTGGTCGCTCATTCGTCTCGAAAAATGAAGGGGTCGGTCGGGGGGTGAAAATCAGCCGCACGCACCTCCCGCACGGCGACGACCACACCACCCACGGACGGGCTGGTGCCAATGCCAAAATCCTTTCGCACGGTGATTGTCCAACATGGTTCCAACGTTTTCAATGCATTGGTCGCTCATTCGTCTCGAAAAATGAAGGGGTCGGTCGGGGGGTGAAAATCAGCCGCACGCACCTCCCGCACGGCGACGACCGCGCCACCCACGGACGGGCTGATGCCAATGCCAAAATCCTTTCGCACGGTGATTGTCCAACATGTTTCCAACGTTTTCAATGCATTGGTCGCTCATTCGTCTCGAAAAATGAAGGGGTCGGTCGGGGGGTGAAAATCAGCCGCACGCACCTCCCGCACGGCGA
>CP142460.1:5695000-5697500 GCA_038049695.1 Cinnamomum chago
GTGATTGTACAACATGTTTCCAACGTTTTCAATGCATTGGTCGATCATTCGTCTCGAAAAATGAAGGGGTCGGTCGGGGGGTGAAAATCTGCCGCACGCACCTCCCGTACGGCGTCGACCGCACCACCCACGGACGGGTTGATGCCAATGCCAAAATCCTTTCGCACGGTGATTGTCCAACATGTTTCCAACGTTTTCAATGCATTGGTCAATCATTCATCTCGAAAAATCAAGGGGTCGGTCGGGGGGTGAAAATCTGCCGCACGCACCACCCGCACGGCGTCGACCGCACCACCCACGGACGGGCTGATGCCAATGCGAAAATCCTTTCGCACGGTGATTGTCCAACATGTTTCCAACGTTTTCAATTCATTGGTCGCTCATTCGTCTCGAAAAATGAAGGGGTCGGTCGGGGGGTGGAAATCAGCCGCACGCACCTCCCGCACGGCGACGACCGCACCACCCACGGACGGGCTGGTGCCAATGCGAAAATCCTCTCGCACGGTGATTGTCCAACATGGTTCCAACGTTTTCAATGCATTGTTCGATCATTCGTCTCGAAAAATGATGGGGTCGGTCGGGGGGTGAAAATCTGCCGCACGGCGTCGACCGCACCACCCACGGACGGGCTGATGCCAATGCCAAAATCCTTTCGCACGGTGATTGTCCAACATCTTTCCAACGTTTTCAATGCATTGGTCATGCGTTACTCTCGAAAAATGAGGGGGTCGGTCGGGGGGTGAAAATCTGCCGCACGCACCTCCCGCACGGCGTCGACCGCACCACCCACAGACGGGCTGATGCCAATGCCAAAATCCTTTCGCACGGTGATTGTCAAACATGGTTCCAACGTTTTCAATGCATTGGTCAATCATTCATCTCGAAAAATCAAGGGGTCGGTCGGGGGCTGAAAATCTGCCGCACGCACCTCCCGCACGGCGACGACCGCACCACCCACGGACGGGCTGATGCCAATGCAAAAATCCTTTCGCACGGTGATTGTCAAACATGGTTCCAACGTTTTCAATGCATTGGTCAATCATTCATCTCGAAAAATGAAGGGGTCGGTCGGGGGCTGAAAATCTGCCGCACGCACCTCCCGCACGGCGACGACCGCACCACCCACGGACGGGCTGATGCCAATACCAAAATCCTTTCGCACGGTGATTGTCAAACATGGTTCCAACGTTTTCAATGCATTGGTCGCTCATTCGTCTCGAAAAATGAAGGGGTCGGTCGGGGGGTGAAAATCAGCCGCACGCACCTCCCGCACGGCGACGACCGCGCCACCCACGGACGGGCTGATGCCAATGCCAAAATCCTTTCGCACGGTGATTGTCCAACATGGTTCCAACGTTTTCAATGCATTGGTCAATCATTCATCTCGAAAAATGAAGGGGTCGGTCGGGGGGTGAAAATCTGCCGCACGCACCACCCGCACGGCGTCGACCGCACCACCCACGGACGGGCTGATGCCAATGCGAAAATCCTTTCGCACGGTGATTGTCCAACATGGTTCCAACGTTTTCAATGCATTGGTCGCTCATTCGTCTCGAAAAACGAAGGGGTCGGTCGGGGGGTGAAAATCAGCCGCACGCGCCTCCCGCACGGCGACGACCGCGCCACCCACGGACGGGCTGATGCCAATGCCAAAATCCTTTCGCACGGTGATTGTCCAACATGGTTCCAACGTTTTCAATGCATTGGTCAATCATTCATCTCGAAAAATGAAGGGGTCGGTCGGGGGCTGAAAATCTGCCGCACGCACCTCCCGCACGGCGACGACCGCACCACCCACGGACGGGCTGATGCCAATACCAAAATCCTTTCGCACGGTGATTGTCAAACATGGTTCCAACGTTTTCAATGCATTGGTCGCTCATTCGTCTCGAAAAATGACGGGGTCGGTCGGGGGGTGAAAATCAGCCGCACGCACCTCCCGCACGGCGACGACCGCGCCACCCACGGACGGGGTGATGCCAATGCCAAAATCCTTTCGCACGGTGATTGTCCAACATGGTTCCAACGTTTTCAATGCATTGGTCAATCATTCATCTCGAAAAATGAAGGGGTCGGTCGGGGGGTGAAAATCTGCCGCACGCACCACCCGCACGGCGTCGACCGCACCACCCACGGACGGGCTGATGCCAATGCGAAAATCCTTTCGCACGGTGATTGTCCAACATGTTTCCAACGTTTTCAATTCATTGGTCGCTCATTCGTCTCGAAAAATGAAGGGGTCGGTCGGGGGGTGGAAATCAGCCGCACGCACCTCCCGCACGGCGACGACCGCACCACCCACGGACGGGCTGGTGCCAATGCGAAAATCCTTTCGCACGGTGATTGTCCAACATGGTTCCAACGTTTTCAATGCATTGTTCGATCATTCGTCTCGAAAAATGATGGGGTCGGTCGGGGGGTGAAAATCTGCCGCACGGCGTCGACCGTACCACCCACGGACGGGCTGATGCCAATGCCAAAATCCATTCGCACGGTGATT
>CP142460.1:5707500-5712500 GCA_038049695.1 Cinnamomum chago
ACGAAGGTGCGGACGGACCGCACTCGGCAGCACCGACCGAACGAACGGGGCCGACAAAGCACCCCTCACGAACGGGCTGCGCACCGAGGAGGCCGATCGGACCGACGTCGCAACGCCACAACAAGGTAGGGGAGGGTGCCGACCATTATTTCGTACCAGCTGGGTATAAACGTCCGAGATCGAGGAAACGGACGTTCGGACCACTTCCCGAATCCCAATGACAAAATCCTTTCGCACGATGATCGTCCAACATGTTTCCCACGTTTTCAATGCACTGGCCATGCATTAGTCCCGAAAAATGGCGGGGTCGGTCGAGGGGTGAAAATCTGCCGCACGCACCACCCGCACGGCCTCGACCGAAGCACGCCCGGACGGGCTGACCACAGCCAGCAGCACCGCGATGCAGCACGCGCGGACCAGCCAGCAGCACGACGCTCAGACGGCTGCACACCGAAGGGACAGCACCATGAACGACGTCGATCGCAGCCAGCTGCACCACAGCAGCCAGCAGGACAGCAGCCAGCAGCACCGCAGCCCGCAGCACAGTAGCACCGCAGCTCGCAGCACAGCAGCCAACAGCACAGCGGCCAGCAGCACAGCCGCCAGCAGCACCACAGCAGCCCGCAGCACCAAGTTAAAGCACGCACGGCGCAGCCCGCAGCACTGCGTTCGGTCGACTGCACACCGAAGGGACAGCACCACGCACGGCGACGACCGAAAGAAAGTGCGGACGGACCGCACCCGGCAGCATCGACCGACCGAACGGGGCCGATGCAGCACCCCGTACGGACGGATGCGCACCGAGGGGGCCGACGGGACCGACATCGCAACGCCACAACAAGGTAGGGGAGGGTGCCGACCATTGTTTCGCACCAGCTGGGTATAAACGTCCGAGATCGAGGAAACGGACATTCGGACCTCTTCCCGAACCCCAATGCCAAAATCCTTTCGCACGATGATCGTCCAACATGTTTCCCACGTTTTCAATGCACTGGTCATGCATTTGTCCCGAAAAATGACGGGGTCGGTCGAGGGGTGAAAATCTGCCGTACGCACCACCCGCACGACCTCGACCGCAGCACGCACGGACGGGCTGACCGCAGCCAGCAGCACCACGCTGCAGCACGCGCGGACCAGCCAGCAGCACGACGCTCGGACTGCTGCACACCGAAGGGACAGCACCACGCACGACGTCGACCGCAGCCAGCTGCACCACAGCAACTCGCAGCACCGCAGCAGCCAGCAGCAGAGCGGCCCGCATTAACAGCAGCACAGCAGCCCGCAGCACCGCCGCCCGCAGCACAGCAGCCCACAGCACATCCGCCAGCAGCACCGCAGCACAGCCGCCAGCAGCCCGCAGCACAAGCTGCAGCACGCACGGTGCAACCCGCAGCACCGCGCTCGGTCGACTGCACACCGAAGGGACAGCACCACGCACGGCGACGACCGAACGAAAGTGTGGACGGACCGCACCCGGCAGCACCGACCGACCGAAAGGGGCCCACGCTGCAGCCCGCACGGTCGGGCTGCGTACCGAGTGGGCCGACGGGACCGACATCGCAACGCCACAACAATGTAGGGGCTGGTGCCGACCATTGTTTCGCACCAGCTGGGTATTAACGTCCGAGATCGAGGAAACGGACATTCGGACCACTTCCCGAATCCCAATGCCAAAATCCTTTCACACGATGATCGTCCAACATGGTTCCCACGTTTTCAATGCACTGGTCATGCATTAGTCCCGAAAAATGGCGGGGTCGGTCGAGGGGTGAAAATCTGCCGCACGGCCTCGTCCGCAGCACGCACGGACGGGCTGACCGCAGCCAGCAGCACCGCGCTGCAGCACGCGCTGACCAGCCAGCAGCACGACGCTCGGATGGCTTTACACCGAAGGGACAGCGCCACGCACGGCGTCGACCACAGCCAGCTGCACCACAGCAGCCCGCAGCAGCTAGCGGCCCGCAGTACAGCAGCACCGCCGCCCGCAGCACAGCAGCCAACAGCACAGCAGCCAGCAGCACCGCAGCACAGCCGCCCGTAGCACCACAGCAGCCCGCAGCACCAAGCTGCATTACGCACGGCGCAGCCCGCAGCACCGCGCTCGGTCGACTGCACACCGAAGGGACAGCACCACGCACGGCGACGACCGAACGAAAGTGCGGACGGACCGCACCCGCCAGATCCGACCGACCGAACGGGGCCGACGCAACACCCCGCACGGACGGGCTGCGTACCGAGGGGGTTGACGGGACCGACATCGCAACGCCACAACAAGGTAGGGGAGGGTGCCGACCATTGTTTCGCACCAGCTGGGTATAAACGTCCGAGATCGAGGAAACGGACATTCGGACCCCTTCCCGAATCCCAATGCCAAAATCCTTTCGGACGATGATCGTCCGACATCGTTCCCACGTTTTCAATGCACTGGTCATGCATTAGTCCCGAAAAATGACGGGGGCGGTCGATGGGTGAAAATCTGCCGCACGCACCACCCGCACGGCCTCGACCGCGGCACGCACGGACGGGCTGACCGCAGGCAGCAGCACCATGCTGCAGCACGCGCGGACCAGCCAGCAGCACGACGCTCGGACGGCTGCACACCGAAGGGACAGCACCACGCACGGCGCAGACCGCAGCCAGCTGCACCACAGCTGCACAATAGCCAGCAGCACCCAGCAGCACAACAACCCGCAGCACCGCGGCGCACAGCAGCACTGCCGCGCACAGCAGCCAGCAGCACCGCAGCCAGCAGCACAGCAGCACCACAGCACAGCAGCCAGCAGCACAGCAGCATAGCAGCCAGCAGCACCACAGCAGCCGGCAGCACCGCAACCCGCAGCACCAGGCTGCAGCACGCACGGCGCAGCTCGCAGCACCGCGCTCGGTCGACTGCACACCGAAGGGACAGCACCACGCACGTCGACGACCGAACGAAAGTGCGGACGAACCGCACCCGGCTGCACCGACCGACCGAACGGGGCCAACGCTGCACCCCGCACGGTCGGGCTGCGCACCGAGTGGGACGACGGGACCGACATCGCAACGCCACAACAAGGTAGGGGCTGGTGCCGACCATTGTTTCGCACCAGCTGGGTATTAACGTCCGAGATCGAGGAAACGGACGTTCGGACCCCTTCCCGGATGCCAATGCCAAAATCCTTTCGTACGATGATCGTCCAACATGTTTCCCACGTTTTCAATGCATTGGTCGATCATTCGTCTCGAAAAATGAAGGGGTCGGTTAAAATCTGCCGCACGCACCACCCGCCCGACGTCGACCGCACCACCCCCGTACGGGCTGATGCCAATGCCAAAATCCTTTCGCACGGTGATCATCCAACATGTTTCCCACGTTTTCAATGCATTGATCACTCATTCGTCTCGAAAAATGAAGGGGTCGGTCGAGGGGTGAAAATCTGCCGCACGCACCACCCGCACGGCGTCGACCGCACCACCACCGGACGGGCTGATGCCAGAGCCAAAATCCTTTCACACGGTTATTGTCCAACATGTTTCCCACGTTTCCAATGCATTGGTCGCTCATTCGTCTCGAAAAATGAAGGGCTCGGTCGAGGGGTGAAAATCTGCCGCTCGCACCACCCGCAGGACTTCGACCGCGCCACCAGCGGACGGGCTGATGCCAATGCCAAAATCCTTTCGCACGGTGATCATCCAACATGTTTCCCTCGTTTTCAATGCATTGATCACTCATTCGTCTCGAAAAAAGAAGGGGTCGGTCGAGGGGTAAAAATCTGTCGCACGCACCACCCGCACGGCGTCGACCGCACCACCCCCGGACGGGCTGATGCCAAAGCCAAAATCCTATCGCACGGTTATAGTCCAACATGTTTCCCACGTTTTCAATGCATTGGTCGCTCATTCGTCTCGAAAAATGAAGGGGTCGGTCGAGGGGTGAAGATCTGCCGCACGCACCACCCGCAGGACGTCGACCGTACCACCACCGGACGGGCTGATGCCAATGCCAAAATCCTTACACACGGTGATTATCCAACATGTTTCCCACGTTTTCAATGCATTGGTCCCTCATTCGTCTCGAAAAATGAAGGGGTCGGTCGAGGGGTGAAAATCTACCGCACGCACCACCCGCACGACGTCGACCGAACCACCCCCGGACGGGCTGATGCCAATGCCAAAATCCTTTCGCACGGTGATTGTCCAACATGTTTCCCACGTTTTCAATGCGTTGGTCACTCATTCGTCCCGAAAAATCATGGGGTCGATCGAGGGATGAAAATCTGCCGCACGAACCACCCGCACGACGTTGACCGCACCACCCCTGGACGGGCTGATTCCAATGCCAAAATCCTTTCGCACGGTGGATGTCCAACATGTTTCCGTCGTTTTCAATGCATTGGTCATGCGTTACTCTCGAAAAATCAAGGGGTCGGTCGAGGGGTGAAAATCTGCCGCACGCACCACCCGCACGACGTCGACCGCTGCACCCACGGACGGTCTGATGCCGATGATTGTCCAACATGTTTCTCACGGTGATTGTCCAACATGTTTCCAACTTTTTCAATGCATTGTTCCCTCGTTCGTCTCGAAAAATCAAGGGGTCGGTCGAGGGGTGAAAATCTGTCGCACGCACCACCCGCACGACGTCGACCGAACCACCCCCGGACGGGCTGATGCCAATGCCAAAATCCTTTCGTACGGTGATTGTCCAACATGTTTCCAACGTTTTCAATGCACTGGTCACTCGTTCGTCTCGAAAAATCAAGGGGTCGGTCGAGGGGTGAAAATCTGCCGCACGCTCCACCCGCACGACGTCGACCGAACCACCTCCGGACGGGCTGATGCCAATGCCAATATCCTTTCGCATGGTGATTGTCCAACATGTTTCCCACGTTTTCAATGCATTGGTCGCTCATTCGTCTCGAAAAATGAAGGGGTCGGTCGAGGGGGTGAAAATCTGCCGCACGCACCACCCGCACGACGTCGACCGCGCCACCCCCGGACGGGCTGATGCCAATGCCAAA
>CP142460.1:5727500-5732500 GCA_038049695.1 Cinnamomum chago
GCGCACTTTCGTTCACAGCAGCCCGCAGCACCGCAGCAGCCAGCAGCACAGCAGTAAAGCAACCAGCAGTACCGCAGCAGCGGCCAGCAGCACCGCAGCACAGCAGCCAGCAGCACCACAGCAGCCGGCAGCAGCCCAGCCCGCGGCACCAGGCTGCAGCACGCACCGCGCAGCCCGCAGCACCGCGCTCGGTCGACTGCACACCGAA
This sequence comes from Cinnamomum chago, assembly GCA_038049695.1. Classification (NCBI taxonomy): domain Eukaryota; kingdom Viridiplantae; phylum Streptophyta; class Magnoliopsida; order Laurales; family Lauraceae; genus Cinnamomum; species Cinnamomum chago. The sequence goes on from CP142460.1 coordinate 5,727,709, forward strand.
GGGACAGCACCACGCACGGCGACGACCGAACGAAAGTGCGGACGGACCGGACCCGGCAGCACCGACCGACCGAACGGGGCCAACGCTGCACCCCGCACTGTCGGGCTGCGCACCGAGTGGGCCGACGGGACCGACATCGCAACGCCACAACAAGGTAGGGGCTGGTGCCGACCATTGTTTCGTACCAGCTGGGTATAAACGTCCGAGATCGAGGAAACGGACGTTCGGACCCCTTCCCGGATGCCAATGCCAAAATCCTTTCGCACGATGATCGTCCAACATGTTTCCCACGTTTTCAAGGCATTGGTCGCTCATTCGTCTCGAAAAATGAAGGGGTCGGTCGAGGGGTGAAAATCTGTCGCACGCACCAACCGCCCGACGTCGACCGCACCACGCCCGGACGGGCTGATGCCAATGCCAAAATCCATTCGCACGGTGATCATCCAACATGTTTCCCACGTTTTCAATGCATTGATCACTCATTCGTCTCGAAAAATGAAGGGGTCGGTCGAGGGGTGAAAATCTGCCGCACGCACCACTCTCACGGCGTCGACCGCACCACCCCCGGACGGGCTGATGCCAAATCCAAAATCCTTTCGCACGGTTATTGTCCAACATGTTTCCCACGTTTTCAATTCGTTGGTCGCTCATTTGTCTCGAAAAATGAAGGGGTCGGTCGAGGGGTGAAAATATGTCGCACGCACCACCCGCAGGACGTCGACCGCACCACCACCGGACGGGCTGATGCCAATGCCAAAATCCTTACGAACGGTGATTATCCAACATGTTTCCCACGTTTTCAATGCATTGGTCCCTCATTCGTCTCGAAAAATGAAGGGGTCGGTCGAGGGGTGAAAATCTGCCGCACCTACCACCCGCCCGACGTCGACCGCACCACGCCCGGACGGGCTGATGCCAATGCCAAAATCCATTCGTACGGTGATCATCCAACATGTTTCCCACGTTTTCAAAGCATTGATCACTCATTCGTCTCGAAAAATGAAGGGGTCGGTCGAGGGGTGAAAATCTGCCGCACGCACCACTCTCACGGCGTCGACCGCACCACCCCCGGACGGGCTGATGCCAAAGCCAAAATCCTTTCGCCCGGTTATTGTCCAACATGTTTCCCACGTTTTCAATTCGTTGGTCGCTCATTCGTCTCGAAAAATGAAGGGGTCGGTCGAGGGGTGAAAATATGTGGCACGCACCACTCGCAGGACGTCGACCTCACCACCACCGGACGGGGTGATGCCAATGCCAAAATCCTTACGCACGGTGATTATCCAACATCTTTCCCACGTTTTCAATGCATTGGTCGCTCATTCGTCTCGAAAAATGAAGTTGTCGGTCGAGGGGTGAAAATCTGCCGCACCTACCACCCGCACGACGTCGACCGAACCACCCCCGGACGGGCTGATGCCAATGCCAAAATCCTTTCCCACCGTGATTGTCCAACATGTTTCCCACGTTTTCAATTCGTTGGTCACTCATTCGTCCCGAAAAATCATGGGGTCGGTCGAGGGATGAAAATCTGCCGCACGAACCACCCGCACGACGTCGACCGCACCACCCCTGCACGGGCTGATTCCAATGCCAAAATCCTTTCGCGCGACGATTATCCAACATGTTTCCTACGTTTTCAATGCATTGGTCATGCGTTACTCTCGAAAAATCAAGGGGTCGGTCGAGCGGTGAAAATCTGCCGCACGCACCACCCGCACGACGTCGACCGCTGCACCCACGGACGGTCTAATGCCGATGCCAAAATCCTTTCTCACGGTGATTGTCCAACATGTTTTCAACGTTTTCAATGCATTGGTCCCTCGTTCGTCTCGAAAAATCAAGGGGTCGGTCGAGGGGTGAAAATCTGCCGCACGCACCACCCGCACGACGTCGACCGAACCACCCCCGGACGGGCTGATGCCAATGCCAAAATCCTTTCGCACGGTGATTGTCCAACATGTTTCCAACGTTTTCAATGCACTGGTCGCTCATTCGTCTCGAAAAATGAAGGGGTCGGTCGAGGGGTGAAAATCTGCCGCACGCTCCACCCGCACGACGTCGACCGAACCACCCCCGGACGGGCTGATGCCAATGCCAATAAACTTTCGCATGGTGATTGTCCAACATGTTTCCCACGTTTTCAATGCATTGGTCGCTCATTCGTCTCGAAAAATGCTGGGGTCGGTCGAGGGGTGAAAATCTGCCGCACGCGCCACCCGCACGACGTCGACTGCGCCACCCCCGGACGGGCTGATGCCAATGCCAAAATCCTTTCGCACGGTGATTGTCCAACATGTTTCCAACGTTTTCAATGCCCTGGTCACTCGTTCGTCTCGAAAAATCAAGGGGTCGGTCGAGGGGTGAAAATCTGCAGCACGCTCCACCCGCACGACGTCGACCGAACCACCCCCGGACGGGCTGATGCCAAAGCCAATATGCTTTCGCATGGTGATTTTCCAACATGTTTCCCACGTTTTCAATGCATTGGTCGCTCATTCGTCTAGAAAAATGAAGGGGTCGGTCGAGGGGTGAAAATCTGCCGCACGCACCACCTGCACGACGTCGACCGAGCCACCCCCGGACGGGCTGATGCCAACGCCAAAATCCTTTCGCACGGTGATTGTCCAACCTGTTTCCCACGTTTTCAATGCATTGGTCACTCATTCTTCTCGAAAGATGAAGGGGTCGGTTGAGGGTTGAAAATCTGCCGCACGCACCACCCGCACGACGTCGACCGCGCCACCACCGGACGGGCAGATGCCAATGCCAAAATTCTTTCGCACGGTACTTGTCCAACACGTTTCCCACGTTTTCAATGCATAGGTCCCTCATTCGTCTAGAAAAATCAAGGGGTCGGTCGAGGGGTGAAAATCTGCCGCACGCAACTCCCGAACGACGTCGACTGCGCCACCCCCGGACGGGCTGATGCCAATGCCAAAATACATTCGCACGGTGATTGTCCAACATGTTTCCAACGTTTTCAATGCACTGGTCACTCGTTCGTCTCGAAAAATCAAGGGGTCGGTCGAGGGGTGAAAATCTGCCGCACGCTCCACCCGCACGACGTCGACCGAACCACCCCCGGACGGGCTGATGCCAATGCCACAATCCTCTCGCACGGTGATTGTCCAACATGTTTCCCACGTTTTCACTGCGTTGGTCTCTCATTCGTCTAGAAAAATCATGGGGTCGGTCGAGGGGTGAAAATCTGTCGCACGAACCACCCGCACTACGTCGACCGCGCCACCCCCGGACGGGCTGATGCCAATGCCAAAATCCTTTCGCACCGTGATTCTCCAACATGTTTCCCACGTTTTCAATGCATTGGTCACTCATTCGACTCAAAAGATGAAGGGGTCGGTTGAGGGGTGAAAATCTGCCGCACGCACCACCCGCACGACGTCGACCGAACCACCCCCGGACGGGCTGATGCCAATGCCAATATCCTTTCGCATGGTGATTGTCCAACATGTTTCCCACGTTTTCAATGCATTGGTCGCTCATTCGTCTCGAAAAATGAAGGGGTCGGTCGAGGGGTGAAAATCTGCCGCACGCACCACCCGCACGACGTCGACTGCGCCACCCCCGGACGGGCTGATGCCAATGCCAAAATCCTTTCGCACGGTGATTGTCCAACATGTTTCCAACGTTTTCAATGCACTGGTCACTCGTTCGTCTCGAAAAATCAAGGGGTCGGCCGAGGGGTGAAAATCTGCCGCACGCTCCACCCGCACGACGTCGACCGAACCACCCCCGGACGGGCTGATGCCAATGCCAATATCCTTTCGCATGGTGATTGTCCAACATGTTTCCCACATTTTCAATGCATTGGTCGCTCATTCGTCTAGAAAAATGAAGGGGTCGGTCGTGGGGTGAAAATCTGCCGCACGCACCACCTGCACGGCGTCGACCGCGCCACCCCCGGACGGGCTGATGCCAATGCCAAAATCCTTTCGCACGGTGATTGTCCACCCTGTTTCCCACGTTTTCAATGCATAGGTCACTCATTCGTCTCGAAAGATGAAGGGGTCGGTTGAGGGGTGAAAATCTGCCGCACGCACCACCTGCACGACGTCGACCGCGCCACCACCGGACGGGCTGATGCCAATGCCAAAATCCTTTCGCACGGAACTTGTCCAACACGTTTCCCACGTTTTCAATGCATAGGTCCCTCATTCGTCTAGAAAAATCAAGGGGTCGGTCGAGGGGTGAAAATCTGCCGCACGCACCTCCCGCAGGACGTCGACCTCACCACCCCCGGACGGGGTGATGCCAATGCCAAAATCCTTTCGCACGGTGATTGTCCAACATGTTTCCCACGTTTTCAATGCATTGGTCATGCGTTACTCTCGAAAAATGAAGGGGTCGGTCGAGGGGTGAAAATCTGCCGCACGCACCACCCGCACGACGTCGACCGCACCACCCCCGGACAGGCTGTTGCCAATGTCAAAATCTTTTCGCACGGTGATTGTCCAACATGTTTCCAACGTTTTCAATGCATTGGTCGCTCATTCGTCTCGAAAAATGAAGGGGTCGGTCGAGGGGTGAAAATCTGCCGCACGCACCACCCGCACGACTTCGACCGAACCATCCCCGGACGGGCTGATGCCAATGCCAAAATCCTCTCGCACGGTGATTGTCCAACATGTTTCCCACGTTTTCAATGCGTTGGTCACTCATTCGTCTCGAAAAATCATGGGGTCGGTCGAGGGGTGAAAATCTGCCGCACGAACCACCAGCACGACGTCGACCGCACGACCCCCGGACGGGCTGATGCCAATGCCAAAAT
>CP142460.1:5740000-5760000 GCA_038049695.1 Cinnamomum chago
CCACGTTTTCAATGCACTGGTCATGCATTAGTCCCAAAAAATGACGGGGTCGGTCGAGGGGTGAAAATCTGCCGCACACACCACCCGCACGGCCTCGACCGCAGCACACCCGGACGGGCTGACCGCAGCCAGCAGCACCACGATGCAGCACACGCGGACCAGCCAGCAGCACGACGCTCGGACGGCTGCACACCGAAGGGACAACACCACGCACGGCATCGACCGCAGCCAGCTGCACCACAGCAGCCCGCAGCGCCATAGCCCGCAGCACGGCAGCACCGCAACCCGCAGCACAGCAGCCAACAGCATAGCGGCCAGCAGCAAAGCCGCCAGCAGCACCACAGCAGCCCGCAGCACCAAGCTGCAGCACGCACGGCGCAGCCAGCAGCACCGCGCTCGGACGACTGCACACCGAAGGGACAGCACCACGCACGACGACGACCGATCGAAAGTGCGGACGGACCGCACCCGACAGCACCGACCGACCGAACGGGGCCGACGCAGCACCCCGCACGGACGGGCTGCGCACCGAGGAGGCCGACCGGACCGACGCCGCAACGCCACAACAAGGTAGGAGAGGGTGCCGACCATTGTTTCGCAACAGCTGGGTATAAACGTCCGAGATCGAGGAAACGGACATTCGGACCCCTTCCCGAATCCCAATGCCAAAATCCTTTCGTACGATGATCGTCCAACATGTTTCCCACGTTTTCAATGCACTGGTCATGCATTTGTCCCGAAAAATGGCGGGGTCAGTCGAGGGGTGAAAATCTGCCGCATGCACCACCCGCACGGCCTCGACCGCAGCACGCACGGACGGGCTGACCGCAGCCAACTGTACCACGCTGCAGCACGCGCGGACCAGCCAGCAACACGACGCTCGGACGGCTGCACACCGAAGGGAAAGCACCACGCACGTCGTCGACCGCAGCCAGCTGCACCACAGCAGCCCGCAGCAGCCAGCAGCACAGCAGCCAACAGCACAGCACCAAGCAGCAGCCGGCAGCACCGTAGCACTGCCACCAGCAGCACCACAGCAGCCCGCAGCACCAAGCTGCAGCACGCACGGCGCAGCCAGCAGCACCGCGCTCGGTCGAATGCACACCAAAGGGACAGCACCATGCACGGCGACGACCGAACGAAAGTGCGGACGGACCGCACCCGGCAGCACCGACCGACCGAAAGGGGCCCACGCTGCAGCCCGCACGGTCGGGCTGTGCACCGAGTGGGTTGACGGGACCGACATCGCAACGCCACAACAAGGTAGGGGCTGGTGCCGACCATTGTTTCACACCAGTAGGGTATAAACGTCCGAGATCGAGGAAACTGACATTCGGACCCCTTCCCGAATCCCAATGCCAAAATCCTTTCGCACGATGATCGTCCAACATGTTTCCCACGTTTTCAATGCACTGGTCATGCTTTTGTCCCGAAAAATGACGGGGTCGGTCGAGGGGTGAAAATCTACCGCACGCACCACCCGCACGGCCTCGACCGCAGCACGCACGGACGGGCTGACCGAAGCCAGCAGCACCACGCTGCAGCACGCGCGGACCAGCCAGCAGCACGACGCTCGGACGGCTGAACACCGAAGGGACAGCACCACGCACGGCGTCGAGCGCAGCCCGCTGCACCACAACAGCCCGCAGCACAGCAGCCCGCAGCACCCCCACCCGCAGCACAGCAGCCAACAGCACAGAAGCCAGCTGCACCGCAACACAGCCGCCAGCAGGACCACAGCAGCCCGCAGCACCAAGTTGCTGCACGCACGGCGCGGCCGGCAGCACAGCACTCGGTCGACTGCACACCGAAGGGACAGCACCACGCACGGCGACGACCGAACGAAAGTGCGGACGGACCGCACCCGGCAGCACCGACCGACCGAACGGGGCCGACGCAGCCCCCCGCACTGACGGGCTGCGCACCGAGGGGGCCGACGGGACCGACATCGCAACGCCACAACAAGGTAGGGGAGGGTGCCGACCATTGTTTCGCACCAGCTGGGTATAAACGTCCGAGATCGAGGAAACGGACGTTCGGACCCCTTCCCGGATGCCAATGCCAAAATCCTTTCGCACGATGATCGTCCAAAATGTTTCCCACGTTTTCAATGCATTGGTCGCGCATTCGTCTCGAAAAATGAAGGGGTCGGTCAAGGGGTGAAAATCTGCCGCACGCACCGCCCGCCCGACGTCGACCGCACCACCCCCGGACGGGCTGATGCCAATCCCAAAATCCTTTCGCACGGTGATCATCCAACATGTTTCCCACGTTTTCAATGCACTGGTCATGCATTAGTCCCGAAAAATGACGGGGTCGGTCGAGGGGTGAAAATCTGCCGCACGTACCACCCGCACGAACGGGCTGACCGCAGCCAGCAGCACCATGCTGCAGCACGCGCAGACCAGCCAGCAGCACGACGCTCGGACGGCTGCACACCGAAGGGACAGCACCACGCACGGCGTCGACCGCAGCCAGCTGCACCTCAGCAGCCAGTCGCACAGCCGCACAGCAGCACCGCAGCGCACTTTCGTTCACAGCAACGCACAGCAGCCCGCAGCACCGTAGCAACCAGCAGCACGGCAGCACCGCAGCACAGCGGCCAGCAGCACCGCAGCACAACAGCCAGTAGCACCGCAGCAGCGGCCAGCAACACCGCAGCACTGCAGCACAGCAGCCAGCAGCACCACAGCAGCCGGCAGCACCGCAGTCCGCGGCACCAGGCTGCCGCACGCACGGCGCAGCCGCAGCACCGCGCTCGGTCGACTGCACACCGAAGGGACAGCACCACGCACGGCGACGACCGAACGAAAGTGCGGACGGGGCCAACGCTGCACCCCGCACGGTCGGGCTGCGCACCGAGTTGGCCGACGGGACCGACATCGCAACGCCACAACAAGGTAGGGGCTGGTCCCTACCATTGTTTCGAACCAGCTGGGTATAAACGTCCGAGATCGAGGAAACGGACGTTCGAACCCCTTCCCGGATGCCAATGCCAAAATCCTTTCGCACGATGATCGTCCAACATGTTTCCCACGTTTTCAATGCATTGGTCGCTCATTCGTCTTGAAAAATGAAGGGGTCGGTCCAGGGGTGAAAATCTGCCGCACGCACCACCCGCCCGACGTCGACCGCACCAACCCCGGACGGGCTGATGCCAATGCCAAAATCCTTTCGCACGGTGATCATCCAACATGTTTCCCACGTTTTCAATGCATTGATCACTCATTCGTTTCGAAAAATGATGGGGTCGGTCGAGACGTGAAAATCTACCGCACGCACCACCGACACGGCGTCGACCGCACCACCCCCCGACGGGCTGATGCCAATGCCAAAATCCTTTCGCACGGTGATCATCCAACATGTTTCCCACGTTTTCAATGCATTGATCACTCATTCGTCTCGAAAAGTGAAGGTGTCGGTCGAGGGGTGAAAATCTGCCGCACGCACCACCCGCACGGCGTCGACCGCACCACCCCCGGACGGGCTGATGCCAAAGCCAAAATCCTTTCGCACGGCTATTGTCCAACATGTTTCCCACGTTTTCAATGCGTTGGTCGCTCATTCGTCTCGAAAAATGAAGGGGTTGGTCGAGGGGTGAAAATCTGCCGCACGCACCACCCGCAGGACGTCGACCGCACCACCAACGGACGGGCTGATGCCAATGCCAAAATCCTTACGCACGGTGATTATCTAACATGTTTCCCACGTTTTCAATGCACTGTTCAATCGTTCGGCTCGAAAAATCATGGGGTCGGTCGAGGGGTGAAAATCTGCCGCACGCTCCACCCGCACGACGTCGACCGAACCACCCCCGGACGGGCTGATGCCAATGCCAATATCCTTTCGCAGGGTGATTGTCCAACATGTTTCCCACGTTTTCAATGCATTGGTCGCTCATTCGTCTCGAAAAATGAAGGGGTCGGTCAAGGGGTGAAAATCTGCCGCACGCACCACCCGCAGGACGTCGACCGCACCACCACCGGACGGGCTGATGCCAATGCCAAAATCCTTACGCACGGTGATTATCTAACATGTTTCCCACGTTTTCAATGCATTGGTCCCTCATTCGTCTCGAAAAATGAAGGGGTCGGTCGAGGGGTGAAAATCTGCCGCACGCACCACCCGCACGACGTCGACCGAACCACCCCCGGACAGGCTGATGCCAATGCCAAGATCCTTTCGCACGGTGATTGTCCAACATGTTTCCCACGTTTCCAATGCGTTTGTCACTCATTCGTCCCGAAAAATCATGGGGTCGGTCGAGGGAAGAAAATCTGCCTAACGAACCACCCGCAGGACGTCGACCTCACCACCCCCGGACGGGCTAATTCCAATGCCAAAATCCTTTCGCGCGACGATTGTCCAACATGTTTCCCACGTTTTCAATGCATTGGTCATGCGTTACTCTCGAAAAATCAAGGGGTCGGTCGAGCGGTGAAAATCTGCCGCACGCACCACCCGCACGACGTCGACCGCTGCACCTCCGGACGGTCTAATGCCGATGCCAAAATCCTTTCTCACGGTGATTGTCCAACATGTTTCCAACGTTTTCAATGCATTGGTCCCTCATTTGTCTCGAAAAATCAAGGGGTCGGTCTTGGGGTGAAAATCTGCCGCACGCACCACCCGCACGACGTCGACCGAACCACCCCCGGACGGGCTGATGCCAATGCCAAAATCCTTTCGCACGGTGATTGTCCAACATGTTTCCAACGTTTTCAATGCACTGTTCAATCGTTCGTCTCGAAAAATCAAGGGGTCGGTCGAGGGGTGAAAATCTGCCGCACGCTCCACCCGCACGACGTCGACCGAACCACCCCCGGACGGGCTGATGCCAATGCCAATATCCTTTCGCATGGTGATTGTCCAACATGTTTCCAACGTTTTCAATGCATTGGTCGCTCATTCGTCTCGAAAAATGAAGGGGTCGGTCAAGGGGTGAAAATCTGCCGCACGCACCACCCGCAGGACGTCGACCGCACCACCACCGGACGGGCTGATGCCAATGCCAAAATCCTTACGCACGGTGATTATCTAACATGTTTCCCACGTTTTCAATGCATTGGTCCCTCATTCGTCTCGAAAAATGAAGGGGTCGGTCGAGGGGTGAAAATCTGCCGCACACACCACCCGTACGACGTCGACTGAACCACCCCGGGACAGGCTGATGCCAATGCCAAAATCCTTTCGCACGGTGATTGTCCAACATGTTTCCCACGTTTTCAATGCGTTTGTCACTCATTCGTCCCGAAAAATCATGGGGTCGGTCGAGGGATGAAAATCTGCCGCACGAACCACCCGCACGACGTCGACCTCACCACCCCCGGACGGGCTCATTCCAATGCCAAAATCCTTTCGCGCGACGATTGTCCAACATGTTTCCCACGTTTTCAATGCATTGGTCATGCGTTACTCTCGAAAAATCAAGGGGTCGGTCGAGCGGTGAAAATCTGCCGCACGCAACACCCGCACGACGTCGACCGCTGCACCCCCGGACGGTCTAATGCCGATGCCAAAATCCTTTCTCACGGTGATTTTCCAACATGTTTCCAACGTTTTCAATGCATTGGTCCCTCATTTGTCTCGAAAAATCAAGGGGTCGGTCTTGGGGTGAAAATCTGCCGCACGCACCACCCGCACGACGTCGACCGAACCACCCCCTGACGGGCTGATGCCAATGCCAAAATCCATTCGCACGGTGATTGTCCAACATGTTTCCAACGTTTTCAATGCACTGTTCAATCGTTCGTCTCGAAAAATCAAGGGGTCGGTCGAGGGGTGAAAATCTGCCGCACGCTCCACCCGCACGACGTCGACCGAACCACCTCCGGACGGGCTGATGCCAATGCCAATATCCTTTCGCAGGGTGATTGTCCAACATGTTTCCCACGGTTTCAATGCATTGGTCGCTCATTCGTCTCGTAAAATGAAGGGGTCGATCAAGGGGTGAAAATCTGCCGCACGCACCACCCGCAGGACGTCGACAGCACCACCACCGGACGGGCTGATGCCAATGCCAAAATCCTTACGCACGGTGATTATCTAACATGTTTCCCACGTTTTCAATGCATTTGTCCCTCATTCGTCTCGAAAAATGAAGGGGTCGGTCGAGGGGTGAAAATCTGCCGCACGCACCACCCGCACGACGTCGACCGAACCACCCCCGGACAGGCTGATGCCAATGCCAAAATCCTTTCGCACGGTGATTGTCCAACATGTTTCCCACGTTTTCAATGCGTTTGTCACTCATTCGTCCCGAAAAATCATGGGGTCGGTCGAGGGATGAAAATCTGCCGCACTAACCACTCGCACGACGTCGACCTCACCACCCCCGGACGGGCTAATTCCAATGCCAAAATCCTTTCGCGCGACGATTGTCCAACATTTTTCCCACGTTTTCAATGCATTGGTCATGCGTTACTCTCGAAAAATCAAGGGGTCGGTCGAGCGGTGAAAATCTGCCGCACGCACCACCCGCACGACGTCGACCGCTGCACCCCCGGACGGTCTAATGCCGATGCCAAAATCCTTTCTCACGGTGATTGTCCAACATGTTTCCAACGTTTTCAATGCATTGGTCCCTCATTTGTCTCGAAAAATCAAGGGGTCGGTCTTGGGGTGAAAATCTGCCGCACGCACCACCCGCACGACGTCGACCGAACCACCCCCGGACGGGCTGATGCCAATGCCAAAATCCTTTCGCACGGTGATTGTCCAACATGTTTCCAACGTTTTCAATGCACTGGTCAATCGCTCGTCTCAAAAATTCAAGGGGTCGGTCGAGGGGTGAAAATTTGTCGCACGGTCCACCCGCACGACGTCGACCGAACCACCCCCGGACGGGCTGATGCCAATGCCAATATCCTTTCGCATGGTGATTGTCCAACATGTTTCCCACGTTTTCAATGCATTGGTCGCTCATTCGTCTCAAAAAATGAAGGGGTCGGTCGAGGGGTGAAAATCTGTCGCACGCACCACCCGCACGACGTCGACCGCGCCACCCCCGGACGGGCTGATGCCAATGCAAACTCCTTTCGCACGGTGATTGTCCAACATGTTTCCAACGTTTTCAATGCACTGGTCACTCTTTCGTCTCGAAAAATCAAGGGGTGAAAATCTGCCGCATGCTCCACCCGCAGGACGTCGACCGACCCACCCCCAGACGGGCTGATGCCAATGCCAATATCCTTTCGCATGGTGATTGTCAAACATGTTTCCAACGTTTTCAATGCATTGGTCGCTCATTCGTCTCGAAAAATGAAGGGGTCGGTCAAGGGGTGAAAATCTGCCGCACGCACCACCCGCAGGACGTCGACCGCACCACCACCGGACGGGCTGATGCCAATGCCAAAATCCTTACGCACGGTGATTATCTAACATGTTTCCCACGTTTTCAATGCATTGGTCCCTCATTCGTCTCGAAAAATGAAGGGGTCGGTCGAGGGGTGAAAATCTGCCGCACGCACCACCCGCACGACGTCGACCGAACCACCCCCGGACAGGCTGATGCCAATGCCAAAATCCTTTCCCACGGTGATTGTCCAACATGTTTCCCACGTTTTCAATGCGTTTGTCACTCATTCGTCCCGAAAAATCATGGGGTCGGTCGAGGGATGAAAATCTGCCGCACGAACCACCCGCACGATGTCGACCTCACCACCCCCGGACGGGCTAATTCCAATGCCAAAATCCTTTCGCGCGACGATTGTCCAACATGTTTCCCACGTTTTCAATGCATTGGTCATGCGTTACTCTCGAAAAATCAAGGGGTCGGTCGAGCGGTGAAAATCTGCCGCACGCACCACCCGCACGACGTCGACCGCTGCACCCCCGGACGATCTAATGCCGATGCCAAAATCCTTTCTCACGGTGATTGTCCAACATGTTTCCAACGTTTTCAATGCATTGGTCCCTCATTTGTCTCGAAAAATCAAGGGGTCGGTCTTGGGGTGAAAATCTGCCGCACGCACCACCCGCACGACGTCGACCGAACCACCCCCGGACGGGCTGATGCCAATGCCAAAATCCTTTCGCTCGGTGATTGTCCAACATGTTTCCAACGTTTTCAATGCACTGTTCAATCGTTCGTCTCGAAAAATCAAGGGGTCGGTCGAGGGGTGAAAATCTACCGCACGCTCCACCCGCACGACGTCGACCGAACCACCCCCGGACGGGCTGATGCCAATGCCAATATCCTTTCGCATGGTGATTGTCCAACATGTTTCCCACGTTTTCAATGCATTGGTCGCTCATTCGTCTCGAATAATGAAGGGGTCGGTCAAGGGGTGAAAATCTGCCGCACGCACCACCCGCAGGACGTCGACCGCACCACCACCGGACGGGCTGATGCCAATGCCAAAATCCTTACGCACGGTGATTATCTAACATGTTTCCCACGTTTTCAATGCATTGGTCCCTCATTCGTCTCGAAAAATGAAGGGGTCGGTCGAGGGGTGAAAATCTGCCGCACGCACCACCCGCACGACGTCGACCGAACCACCCCCGGACAGGCTGATGCCAATGCCAAAATCCTTTCCCACGGTGATTGTCCAACATGTTTCCCACGTTTTCAATGCGTTTGTCACTCATTCGTCCCGAAAAATCATGGGGTCGGTCGAGGGATGAAAATCTGCCGCACGAACCACCCGCACGATGTCGACCTCACCACCCCCGGACGGGCTAATTCCAATGCCAAAATCCTTTCGCGCGACGATTGTCCAACATGTTTCCCACGTTTTCAATGCATTGGTCATGCGTTACTCTCGAAAAATCAAGGGGTCGGTCGAGCGGTGAAAATCTGCCGCACGCACCACCCGCACGACGTCGACCGCTGCACCCCCGGACGCTCTAATGCCGATGCCAAAATCCTTTCTCACGGTGATTGTCCAACATGTTTCCAACGTTTTCAATGCATTGGTCCCTCATTTGTCTCGAAAAATCAAGGGGTCGGTCTTGGGGTGAAAATCTGCCGCACGCACCACCCGCACGACGTCGACCGAACCACCCCCGGACGGGCTGATGCCAATGCCAAAATCCTTTCGCTCGGTGATTGTCCAACATGTTTCCAACGTTTTCAATGCACTGTTCAATCGTTCGTCTCGAAAAATCAAGGGGTCGGTCGAGGGGTGAAAATCTACCGCACGCTCCACCCGCACGACGTCGACCGAACCACCCCCGGACGGGCTGATGCCAATGCCAATATCCTTTCGCATGGTGATTGTCCAACATGTTTCCCACGTTTTCAATGCATTGGTCGCTCATTCGTCTCGAATAATGAAGGGGTCGGTCAAGGGGTGAAAATCTGCCGCACGCACCACCCGCAGGACGTCGACCGCACCACCACCGGACGGGCTGATGCCAATGCCAAAATCCTTACGCACGGTGATTATCTAACATGTTTCCCACGTTTTCAATGCATTGGTCCCTCATTCGTCTCGAAAAATGAAGGGGTCGGTCGAGGGGTGAAAATCTGCCGCACACACCACTCGCACGACGTCGACCGAACCACCCCCGGACAGGCTGATGCCAATGCCAAAATCCTTTCGCACGGTGATTGTCCAACATGTTTCCCACGTTTTCAATGCGTTTGTCACTCATTCGTCCCGAAAAATCATGGGGTCGGTCGAGGGATGAAAATCTGCCGCACGAACCACCCGCACGACGTCGACCTCACCACCCCCGGACGGGCTAATTCCAATGCCAAAATCCTTTCGCGCGAGGATTTTCCAACATGTTTCCCACGTTTTCAATGCATTGGTCATGCGTTACTCTCGAAAAATCAAGGGGTCGGTCGAGCGGTGAAAATCTGCCGCACGCACCACCCGCACGACGTCGACCGCTGCACCCCCGGACGGTCTAATGCCGATGCCAAAATCCTTTCTCACGGTGATTGTCCAACATGTTTCCAACGTTTTCAATGCATTGGTCCCTCATTTGTCTCGAAAAATCAAGGGGTCGGTCTTGGGGTGAAAATCTGCCGCACGCACCACCCGCACGACGTCGACCGAACCACCCCCGGACGGGCTGATGCCAATGCCAAAATCCTTTCGCACGGTGATTGTCCAACATGTTTCCAACGTTTTCAATGCACTGGTCAATCGCTCGTCTCAAAAATTCAAGGGGTCGGTCGAGGGGTGAAAATTTGTCGCACGGTCCACCCGCACGACGTCGACCGAACCACCCCCGGACGGGCTGATGCCAATGCCAATATCCTTTCGCATGGTGATTGTCCAACATGTTTCCCACGTTTTCAATGCATTGGTCGCTCATTCGTCTCAAAAAATGAAGGGGTCGGTCGAGGGGTGAAAATCTGTCGCACGCACCACCCGCACGACGTCGACCGCGCCACCCCCGGACGGGCTGATGCCAATGCAAACTCCTTTCGCACGGTGATTGTCCAACATGTTTCCAACGTTTTCAATGCACTGGTCACTCTTTCGTCTCGAAAAATCAAGGGGTGAAAATCTGCCGCATGCTCCACCCGCAGGACGTCGACCGACCCACCCCCAGACGGGCTGATGCCAATGCCAATATCCTTTCGCATGGTGATTGTCAATCATGTTTCCCACGTTTTCAATGCATTGGTCGCTCATTCGTCTCGAAAAATGAAGGGGTCGGTCGAGGGGTGAAAATCTGCCGCACGCACCACCCGCCCGACGTCGACCGCACCACCCCAAGACGGGCTGATGCCAATGCCAAAATCCTGTCGCACGGTGATTGTCCAACATGTTTCCCACGTTTTCAATGCGTTGGTCACTCATTCGTCCCGAAAAATCATGGGGTCGGTCGAGGGATGAAAATCTGCCGTACGAACCACCCGCACGACGTCGACCGTACCACCCCCGGACGGGCTGATTCCAATGCCAAAATCCGTTCGCAGGACGATTGTCCAACATGTTTCCCACGTTTTCAATGCATTGGTCAAGCGTTACTCTCGAAAAATCAAGGGGTCGGTCGAGCGGTGAAAATCTTCCGCACGCACCACCCGCACGACGTCGACCGCTGCACCCACGGACGGTCTGATGCCGATGCCAAAATCCTTTCTCACGGTGATTGTCCAACATGTTTTCAACGTTTTCAATGCTTTGGTCCCTCGTTCGTCTCGAAAAATCAAGGGGTCGGTCGAGGGGTGAAAATCTGCCGCACGCACCACCCGCACGACGTCGACCGAACCACCCCCGGACGGGCTGATGCCTATGCCAAAATCCTTTCGTACGGTGATTGTCCAACATGTTTCCAACGTTTTCAATGCACTGGTCACTCCTTCGTCTCGAAAAATCAAGGGGTCGGTCGAGGGGTGAAAATCTGTCGCACGCTCCACCAGCACGACGTCGACCGAACCAACCCCGGACGGGCTGATGCCAATGCCAATATCCTTTCCCATGGTGATTGTCCAACATGTTTCCAACGTTTTCAATGCATTGGTCGCTCATTCGTCTCGAAAAATGAAGGGGTCGGTCGAGGGGTGAAAATCTGCCGCACGCACCACCTGCACGACGTCGACCGCGCCACCCCCGGACGGGCTGATGCCAATGCCAAAATGCTTTCGCACGGTGATTGTCCAACATGTTTCCCTCGTTTTCGATGCATTGGTCACTCATTCGTCTCGAAAGATGAAGGGGTCGGTCGAGGGGTGAAAATCTACCGCACCCACCACCCGCACGACGTCGACCGTGCCACCATCGGACGGGCTGATGCCAATGCCAAAATCCTTTCGCACGGTATTTGATCAACACGTTTCCCACATTTTCAATGCATAGGTCCCTCATTCGTCTCGAAAAATCAAGGGGTCGGTCGAGGGGTGAAAATCTGCCGCACGCACCACCCACAGGACGTCGACCTCACCACCCCCGGACGAGGTGATGCCAATGCCGAAATCCTTTAGCACGGTGATTGTCCAACATGTTTCCCACGTTTTCAATGCATTCGTCAAGCGTTACTCTCGAAAAATGAAGGGGTCGGTCGAGGGGTGAAAATCTGCCGCACGCACCACCCGCACGACGTCGACCGCACCACCCCCCGACGGGCTGATGCCAATGCCAAAATCCTTTCCCACGGTGATCGTCCAACATGTTTCCCACGTTTTCAATGCATTGGTCCCTCATTCGTCTCGAAAAATGAAGGGGTCGGTCGAGGGGTGAAAATCTGCCGCACGCACCACCCGCACGGCGTCGACCGCACTACCCCCGGACGGGCTGATGCAAATGCCAAAATCCTTCTGCACGGTGATCGTCCAACATGTTTCCCACGTTTTCAATGCATTGGTCACTCATTCGTCTCGAAAAATGAAGGGGCCGGTCGAGGGGTGAAAATCTGTCGCACGGCCTCGACTGCACCACCCCCGGACGGGCTGATGCCAATGCCAAAATCCTTTCGCATGGTGATTGTCCAACATGTTTCCCACGTTTTCAATGCATTGGTCGCTCATTCGGGACGAAAAATGAAGGGGTCGGTCGAGGGGTGAAAATCTGCCGCACGCACCACCCGCACGGCGTCGACCGCACCACCCCTGGACGGGCTGATGCCAATGCCAAAATCCTTTCGCACGGTGATCGTCCAACATGTTTCCCACGTTTTCAATGCATTGGTCGATCATTCGCCTCGAAAAATGAAAGGGTCGGTCGAGGGGTGAAAATCTGCCGCACGCACCACCCGCACGACGTCGACCGCACCACCCCCGGACGGGCTGATGCCAATGCAAAAATCCTTTCGCACGGTGATCGTCCAACATGTTTCCCACGTTTTCAATGCATTGGTCCCTCATTCGTCTCGAAAAATGAAGGGGTCGTTCGAGGGGTGAAAATCTGCCGCACGCACCACCTGCACGGCCTCGACCGCACCACCCCCGGACGGGCTGATGCCAATGCCAAAATCCTTTCGCACGGTGATCGTCCAACATGTTTACCACGTTTTAAATGCATTGGTCGCTCATTCGTCTCGAAAAATGAAGGGGTCGGTCGAGGGGTGAAAATCTGCCTCACGCACCACCCGCACGACGTCGACCGCACCACCCCCGGACGGGCTGATGCCAATGCCAAAATCCTTTCGCACGGTGATCGTCCAACATGTTTCCCACATTTTCAATGCATTGGTCCCTCATTCGTCTCGAAAAATGAAGGGGTCGGTCGAGGGGTGAAAATCTGCCGCACGCACCACCCGCACGGCCTCGACCGCACCACCCCCGGACGGGCTGATGCCAATTCCAAGATCCTTTCGCACGGTGATCGTGCAACATGTTTCCCACGTTTTCAATGCATTGGTCGATCATTCGCCTCGAAAAATGAAGGGGTCGGTCGAGGGGTGAAAATCTGCCGCACGCACCACCCGCACGACGTCGACCGCACCACCCCCGGACGGGCTGATGCCAATGCCAAAATCCTTTCGGACGGTGATCGTCCAACATGTTTCCCACGTTTTCAATGCATTGGTCACTCATTCGTCTCGAAAAATGAAGGGGTCGGTCGAGGGGTGAAAATCTGCAACACGCACCACCCGCACGACGTCGACCGCACCACCCCCGGACGGGCTGATTCCAATGCCAGAATCCATTCGCACGGTGATTGTCCAACATGTTTCCAACGTTTTCAATGCATTGGTCATGCGTTACTCTCGAAAAATCAAGGGGTCGGTCGAGGGGTGGAAATCTGCCGCACGCACCACCCGCACGACGTCGACCGCACCACCCCCGGACGGGCTGATGCCAATGCCAAAATCCTTTCACACGTTGATTGTCCAACATGTTTCCCACGTTTTCAATGCATTGGTCACTCATTCGTCTCGAAAAATGAAGGGGTCGGTCGAGGAGTGAAAATCTGCCGCGCGCACCACCCGCACGACGTCGACCGCACCACCTCCGGACGGGCTGATGCCAATACCAAAATCCATTCGCACGGTGATTGTCCAACATGTTTCCAACGTTTTCAATGCATTGGTCATGCGTTACTCTCGAAAAATCAAGGGGTCGGTCAAGGGGTGGAAATCTGCCGCACGCACCACCCGCACGACGTCGACCGCACCACCCCCGGACGGGCTGATGCCAATGCCAAAATCCTTTCGCACGTTGATTGTCCAACTTGTTTCCCACGTTTTCAATGCATTGGTCACTCATTCGTCTCGAAAAATGAAGGGGTCGGTCGAGGAGTGAAAATCTGCCGCGCGCACCACCCGCACGACGTCGACCGCACCACCTCCGGACGGGCTGATGCCAATACCAAAATCCATTCGCACGGTGATTGTCCAACATGTTTCCAACGTTTTGAATGCATTGGTCATG
This sequence comes from Cinnamomum chago, assembly GCA_038049695.1. Taxonomy (NCBI): domain Eukaryota; kingdom Viridiplantae; phylum Streptophyta; class Magnoliopsida; order Laurales; family Lauraceae; genus Cinnamomum; species Cinnamomum chago. The sequence continues at coordinate 5,754,276 of CP142460.1, forward strand.
CGTTACTCTCGAAAAATCAAGGGGTCGGTCGAGGGGTGGAAATCGGCCGCACGCACCACCCGCACGACGTCGACCGCACCACCCCCGGACGGGCTGATGCCAATGCCAAAATCCTTTCGGACGGTGATCGTCCAACATGTTTCCCACGTTTTCAATGCATTGGTCACTCATTCGTCTCGAAAAATGAAGGGGTCGGTCGAGGAGTGAAAATCTGTCGCGCGCACCACCCGCACGACGTCAACTTCACCACCTCCGGACGGGCTGATGCCAATGCCAAAATCCATTCGTACGGTGATTGTCCAACATGTTTCCAACGTTTTCAATGCATTGGTCATGCGTTACTCTCGAAAAATCAAGGGGTCGGTCGAGGGGTGGAAATCTGTCGCACGCACCACCCGCACGACGTCGACCGCACCACCCCCGGACGGGCTGATGCCAATGCCAAAATCCTTTCGCACGTTGATTGTCCAACATTTTTCCCACGTTTTCAATGCATTGGTCACTCATTCGTCTCGAAAAATGAAGGGGTCGGTCGAGGAGTGAAAATCTGCCGCGCGCACCACCCGCACGACGTCGACCGCACCACCTCCGGACGGGCTGATGCCAATGCCAAAATCCATTCGCACGGTGATTGTCCAACATGTTTCCAACGTTTTCAATGCATTGGTCATGCGTTACTCTCGAAAAATCAAGGGGTCGGTCGAGGGGTGGAAATCTGTCGCACGCACCACCCGCACGACGTCGACCGCACCACCCCCGGACGGGCTGATGCCAATGCCAAAATCCTTTCGCACGGTGATCGTCTAACATGTTTTCCACGTTTGCAATGCATTGGTCCCTCATTCGTCTCGAAAAATGAAGGGGTCGGTCGATGATGGGGACGCGCTCCAGCGTCCCCGAGGCGCTACCGGGAGTCGGCGGACGTGGGAGTCCGTTTGGTCCGATCCTTTCGCCCCCGGGGGGCGGAGCGTGCATCAACGCTTTTGGGTGTTTGGGTGGGTGTGCCAGATTTTCTGTTTTACTTGGAATTGCAGGTGATGATCCGGAGATCAATCTTCGCAAGTAAAAAGGAAATCAACTTCTTTTCAAGTTTCCATTGCACATATATTTAAGAAAAGAGACAGTTTTTTATTTTGCCGTAAAAGGCGATTTTTTTGGCATTTATAGCCGATTTGTGGCGTTTATAGCCGATTCACAATTCTCATCAATAATGAAAGACAAGAGTTGTGGTTTTTTGTCTCTTTAAAATAAAATACAAAATACAATGAAAAGCGAGAAAGGAAGAATCTAACTCTTCAGGAGATTGTGGGAGGGACCCGTTTAGATTGACGGTCGCGAGTCATGTATGGACTCCGCCATCATCCATGCAAATGAGAACGTCGGATGCTTGATTTCGCTTGGCTTGGCTATATCCTCAGATTTTTAGAAAACAAAGACCGAGAGAAGGTCTTATGTTCAATAAAAAAAACTGAGTAGACGGGCTGAAGAGCCCTGTCTAAGCCACTTTTGTTGAAGTAGAAGGTAAAGGACCTTGGGGGGGAGTGCCCCCCCAAGGGACTTTTGTCACCTTGTAGTGGAGGCTGCTGCGGAATTCCGACAGAGGTTTCTCTCTCTCTGAGCTTCTGGATTTCTAGAGCAGGAATTGCTGATAATTTCTGGATCTTTCTGATTTTTTTCTGTGTGTCTGTCTGTCTCCCCGGAATGCTTGGAGAGGACTCCTATTTATAGGCCTTTTGGGTAGCCTTTAGGAGTGATTTATGAGCCTTTATGGTAATAAAGCTCATTAAGGGAGGAGTTACAAGTTTAATTGCTTTTTGTTTTGTAACTCCTGACCCTTGGATTTCATTGGCCGGAGGAGAGTCATGGGCATTTACTCGCCTTTAATCTCCATTATGTTAGGAGTTTCATGGCTTGAATGTCATGATTGCTTGGACTTGTAACTCCTGAACGGAGGCTTCTGATTGGGCCGTTCAAGATAATGGGTTAATGACCTCATTAACTTGCCATAAACGGGCCAATTGATTGCACTAAGTGGCCACCTTGGTAGCTGAAGAGTCGCGGCCCATGTTGCGTCTCTTGGAATTCCCTTTGCGATGATCATCGATGGATCCTTATGTAAATCAACATCAGATGATCATGTAGTTTCAGACATTGGTTGATACCAGCGGGCCGGCAGCATCTGTCCAGTCGATTTCGCGATCGGGCAGGCAGAAAGTGCACTTTTTGGTTGTTCAGCTGGCGATCAACGAAGTTTTTGAAGTTCTTGGAAGGATTCCTGTGATCTTGGCGAATATCGGCGAATTTGGAGCCTCAAAAGTCTGAATCTGGAAAAATCACAGGGACAGAACAACTCGTCTCGCGAAAACGGACGAAACGGGGGGTCCCGGGGCGAAATCGACGCCCCGGACCTCCCAGGGTCGCCGGCCCCATGGTCGCCGGCGACCATGGCCCAGGGTCGCAGGCCTGGCCCAGGGTCGCGGGGCTCTGCGACCCTGGGGGGAAAATTGCTTCCCGGGGCCCGTTTCTGGCCGTTTTTCGTCGTTTTTCGCTTCTGTTTTTTTTTATTGTTTTCTATGACATTTCTCCACACTTTTGGCTTGATTTCCCTCTGAAAAACATGATGAGAATCCTTGCAAATTGGTTTGCAAAGTTTCCGATTTTCCGGGAAAAGCCGAGCGCAGAACTGCTGATTTTCCGCCAGAAGCTGAAACAGGGTCAAACGATGTCGGAATGACCTGAAATTTGAGGTGAAGCTTCTTGAGCATTAAATAAGACCAACCATGGGCTTTCGTTTGAGTTTTGAAGCCGTTTGGGGTCATGCAAATGCTTGCCTTTGATTTCACCGCGAGGGAAATGCCGAGCTTTGACTTTCGGTCCAACGATGTCCGATTGACCTGAAATTCGACGTGTGACTCCCTCATCAGTAGATAAGACCAACCATAGGCTTTAGTTTGAGTTATGAATCCATTTGGAGTCATGCAAATGCTTGCCTTTGATTTCACTGCGAGGGAAAGGCCGAACTTTGACTTTCGGTCAAACGATGTCCGATTGACCTGAAATTCGACGTGTGACTCCCTCATCAGTAGATAAGACCAACCATAGGCTTTCGTTTGAGTTTTGAAGCCATTTGGAGTCATGCAAACGCTTGCCTTTGTTTCTCCTGCGAGAGAGATGCCGAGCTTTGACTTCTGGTCAAACGATGTCCGATTGACCTGAAATTCGACGAGGAGCCTATTGGAGTCATTTTGAGATGATCTGCAAGCTCCGAATTAGGTGCCATGGTCCCGGGGTGGTCCGCCGCCGGGAGCTGCTGCTTAGCTGTTGGAGAAGTGAAGCTAGGCCAAATAATGTCGGAATAGCCTGAAACTTCATGTGTACCTCTCTTTTGGTTGTTTTGAATGACCTTGCAGTTTTTGTTTGATTCTGACAAGATCTGATGCTTGAAGTGGCGCCTGCCTATTTTTGGTAGGATGTGGCTCCATGTAGCTTTTGGTGTAAAGAGGCAAAGTGACATTTTTGGTGTCAACAGTCGAGGGGTGAAAATCTCCAGCAAGCACCACCCGCACGACGTCGACCGCACCACCCCCGGACGGGTTGATGCCAATGCCAAAATCCTTTCGCACGTTGATTGTCCAACATGTTTCCCACGGTTTCAATGCATTGGTCGCTCATTCGTCACGAAAAATTAAGGGGTCGGTCGAGGGGTGAAAATCTGCCGCACGCACCACCCGCACGGCGTCGACCGCACCACCCCCGGACGGGCTGATGCCAATGCCAAAATCCTTTCTCACGTTGATTGTCCAACATGTTTCCCACGTTTTCAAGGCATTGTTCACTCATTCGTCTCGAAAAATGAAGGGGCCGGTCGAGGGGTAAAAATCTATAGCACGCACCACCCGCACGACGACGACCGCGCCACCCCCGGACGGGCTGAATCCAATGCCAAAATCCTTTCGCACGGTGATTGTCCAACATGTTTCCCACGTTTTCAATGCATTGGTCGCTCATTCATGATGAAAAATGAAGGGGTCGGTCGAGGGGTGAAAATCTGCCGCACGCACCACCCGCACGGCGTCGACCGCACCACCCCCGGACGGGCTGATGCCAATACCAAAATCCTTTCTCACGGTGATCGTCCAACATGTTTCCCACGTTTTTAATGCATTGGTCACTCATTCGTCTCGAAAAATGAAGGGGCCGGTCGAGGGGTGAAAATCTGCCGCACGCACCACCCGCACGGCCTCGACCGCACCACCCCCGGACGGGCTGATGCCAATGCCAAAATCCTTTCGCACGGTGATTGTCCAACATGTTTCCCACGTTTTCAATGCATTGGTCGCTCATTCGTGACGAAAAATGAAGGGGTCGGTCGAGGGGTGAAAATCTGCTGCACGCACCACCCGCACGGCGTCGACCGCACCACCCCCGGACGGGCTGATGCCAATGCCAAAATCCTTTCGCACGGTGATCGTCCAACATGTTTCCCACGTTTTCAATGCATTGGTTGATCATTCGCCTCAATAAATGAAGGGGTCGGTCGAGGGGTGAAAATCTGCCGCACGCACCACCCGCACGACGTCGACCGCACCACCCCCGGACGGGCTGATGCCAATGCCAAAATCCGTTCGCACGGTGATCGTCCAACATGTTTCCCACGTTTTCAATGCATTGGTCCCTCATTCGTCTCGAAAAATGAAGGGGTCGGTCGAGGGGTGAAAATCTGCCGCACGCACCACCCGCACGGCCTCGACCGCACCACCCCCGGACGGGCTGATGCCAATGCCAAAATCCTTTCGCACTGTGATCGTCCAACATGTTTCCCACGTTTTAAATGCATTGTTCGCTCATTCGTCTCGAAAAATGAAGGGGTCGGTCGAGGGGTGAAAATCTGCCGCACGCACCACCCGCACGACGTCGACCGCACCACCCCCGGACGGGCTGATGCCAATGCCAAAATCGTTTCGCACGGTGATCGTCCAACATGTTTCCCACGTTTTCAATGCATTGGTCACTCATTCGTCTCGAAAAATGAAGGGGGTCGGTCGAGGGGTGAAAATCTGCCGCATGCACCACCCGCACGACGTCGACCGCACCACCCCCGGACGGGCTGATGCCAATGCCAAAATCCTTACTCACGTTGATTGTCCAACATGTTTCCCACGGTTTCAACGCATTGGTCGCTCATTCGTCACGAAAAATGAAGGGGTCGGTCGAGGGGTGAAAATCTACCGCACGCACCACCCGCACGGCGTCGACCGCACCACCCCCGGACGGGCTGATGCCAATGCCAAAATCCTTTCTCACGTTGATTGTCCAACATGTTTCCCACGTTTTCAAGGCATTGGTCACTCATTCGTCTCGAAAAATAAAGGGGCCGGTCGAGGGGTGAAAATCTGCAGCACGCACCACCCGCACGACGTCGACCGCACCACCCCCGGACGGGCTGATGCCAATGCCAAAATCCATTCGCACGGTGATTGTCAAACTTGTTTCCAACGTTTTCAATGCATTGGTCATGCGTTACTCTCGAAAAATCAAGGGGTCGGTCGAGGGGTGGAAATCTGCCGCACGCACCACCCGCACGACGTCGACCGCACCACCGCCGGATGGGCTGATGCCAATGCCAAAATCCATTCGCACGGTGATTGTCCAACATGTTTCCAACCTTTCCAATGCATTGGTCATGCGTTACTCTCGAAAAATCAAGGGGTCGGTCGAGGGGTGG
>CP142460.1:5765000-5810000 GCA_038049695.1 Cinnamomum chago
GTGCAAGACAACTATGGACGTCCAAAGGGGTGGCTGGCTGTTCTACCTCTCTTCCACACCCAAAGGGTTTCTACTCTCCTTTTTAATGCTAATTCACACCCAGGGGGAGGATACCCAGCCATATATATAAAAAAAGGGAAAACCCTTTTAGAAAGATCTTTCCTTAAAGAATAAGGAAACCAAGAGTTACTAACCAAAAAGGAAACCCCCCTATTTGGACGTCCAGCCCCCCTTTCTATCTTGTTTAGTTTCTAAATTAAATTAGAATGCTACTAAACTTAAGGAGAACTTGCACAAAAAGAAATCCTTCCAAAAGATAGGACCTACACAACCTTGGGACCCACATACTAGGGACCACATTGGTTGGCCCACACAAACTATGGTCTATGCACCAAATAATTTTTTCTAGAGTTGTAATTCATGTATGCCATCATGGGCCTATTTGAATTTACACTCAAAATTATTTCTCCACACATTTAAACAATTTAGGAAACCTTGCCAATCTAGGAAAGTGGCTAGAGAAGGGACCAAAAGACATATTTGCCCTTGGCTCCCAAAATGACCAAAATGTCCATGCTAACCCCATAGCAACATCAAGATCATTTTAACCCTAACTCATTCCACTAAAGAGTTATGGTTGCACTCCAGGGACAAATATTAAATTGCAATTAAAGCTCATCATAGACTGACGATTGTCTTTGACCTACCAAGTACAATGACCACAATGCCCCTCTATGTAACATCCATAATCAAGTAGGTTAACCGATGTACTATCTACCTTCTTGATTACATCTTAACCTTAGAACTTCATACCCTTGACTTAATCATCATCCGGATATCATTCTCTTGATCCAGGGAGCGACCCACAAGTTCAATATCCATATGGAACATCCATATACTAAGATCTTAGATTCTGATGATTAATCGGATAATTCTAAGAGGACGATCATTCCATCACATGATGGCATAGATTCCATATTGCATTTGCACGTCCCAACTAATCAAGCCCGAGTACCCAAAACACAGAGCTGTTGACCCATGAACAGGATCTCACCCATAGTGAATTAAAGCACAAGAACTTGACTTCGTCAGTTCATCCACAAATGCTCAAGATTAAGAGCACTGGTCACTTAGTAGCAAGAGGTGATTTGATCTCTCTCTGTGATAGTACTATTTCAGAGATCACACCTACAAGTGGTCATGTTCAATGCATGACACATGCACTAATGAGATAAATCCAGAAAGTCCTCCTTGACTAAGGTAAGTCACCCTGAATACAGGAGAGTATCTCATTATAACTTATACTAAGATGAAGTGCCCAACTCCATCTCTCAGTTATGAACATGTCTATTGTTTCAAGTGTCCATGACTCAGACCTTACTGTGTGTAGCCACTACACACCTGAGTCATTTACTAGAAAACAATGGGCCTTATACAACCATACATATACACAAGTATAAAGAGAAAGATGTCATTCCATTAAATAACCAATAAATATCCAGTTACAGAGATGTGAGTGCAGTCAGTGGGCTTTAGGGCATACACCAATCCCAACAATCTCCCACTTGCACTAAAGATCACTACGACCTAACCTAACTCCCATAGACTCAACATGTGAAGAAAACACTTTCTCAGTAAGAGTCTTAGTGAATGGGTCAGCTAAGTTATTTGCTGAGGCAATCTGCTCTACCACTATTTCTCCATCCTGAACGAATTCCCGTATTAAGTGGTACTTTCTCTGAATGTGCTTGCCTTTCTTGTGATTCCTGGGCTCTTTGCAGTTAGCTACTGCACCAGTGTTGTCGCAGTACATGACAATCGGTTTTTGCACTGTAGGAACTACTCCCAATTCCAATAGGAATTTTCTGAGCCATACTGCTTCCTTCGCAGCTTCCGATGCCGCCACATACTCTGCCTCAATGGTAGAATCAGCAGTACAATCTTGCTTGACACTTCTCCATGATATAGCCCCTCCTGATAGAGTAAAGACGTATCCCGAGGTGGACTTTCTGCCATCTACATCCGACTGGAAATCAGAATCTGTATACGCCAGTGGCGTTAGATCATCTGCTCGGTAGGTTAGCATATAATCTTTCGTTCTCCGAAGATACTTGAATATATGCTTAACAGCTGTCCAGTGCATAGGTCCAGGGTTTGATGATATCTACTAACCATGCCAACGGCAAAGCAGATATCTGGTCTAGTACACAACATTGCATACATGAGGCTTCCAACAGCTGATGCATATGGTACTCTCCTCATGCTCTCTATCTCCTCTGGTGTCTTCGGACATTGATTCCGAGATAGTGGTACTCCATGTCTAGAAGGTAGCAAGCCCTTCTTGGAGTCATGCATGTTATACTTGACCAATATCTTCTCAATATACGAAGATTGGGATAAGGCTAACATCTTGTTCTTGCGATCTCGCAAAAGCTTGATCCCTAAGACATAGCTTGCCTCACCCAAATCCTTCATCTGAAATTGAGATGATAACCAAATCTTTGTAGACGACATTATGCCAACATCATTTCCAATGAGTAATATGTCATCCACATATAGGACTAAAAATGCAACTGCGTTTCCACTCCCTTTCTTATACACACATGGTTCATCAATGTTCTGATCAAAGCCAAAGGATTTGACTGCCTGATTAAACTTGATGTTCCATGCCCTAGATGCTTGCTTAAGTCCATAAATGGACTTCTTAAGTTTACAGACCATGTTCTCTTGGCCACCAGCAATGAATCCCTCTGGTTGCATCATATAGATGCATTCGTCAAGACTTCCATTTAGAAAAGCTGTCTTGACATCCATTTGCCATATCTCATAGTCATAATGACATGCGATGGCTAAGAGAATCCTTATGGACTTGAGCATGGCTACTGGCGAAAAAGTTTCCTCATAATCGATACCCTCTTTCTGAGTATATCCTTTCGCCACCAGTCTTGCTTTGAAGGTTTCAACCTTCCCATCCACTCCTCTCTTTCTCTTGTAGATCCACTTGCACCCTATGGGTTTGATCCCTTCAGGTGCATCCACAAGTTCCCAGACTTGATTAGAATACAGAGAATCCAATTCAGATTTCATCGCTTGCTGCCACATGTCAGCATCTATGTCCGTTACTGCTTCATCGTAACTAGTAGGATCCTCAACCAGATCCTCGGAGTCTGTCATGAAAGACACACCCAGGTATCTATCTGGTGGTCTAGAAATTCTCCCACTACGACGAGGCTCCGGAGTGTTAAAAGGAATGTCTTGATTTTCTACAATCTCAGGATCTGGCACAGATGTTGCAGGAGTTTCTGAAAGAATCTCCTCAAGTGTTTCTTTACAACCAAGCTCTTGGTGCATCATGCAATCATCCTCCAAGTATCTAGCATGAGTGCTGATAGGCACCTTTTGCTCCTTTTGGATGATAAAAGATGCCTCCTCTCGTTCCCTTAGGATACCCAATGAAGTAGCACATTTCCGATCTGGGTTCTAGCTTGGTAGCTTTATCATTCAGTACATAGGCTGGACAACCCCAAATGTGGATATGTTTTAAACTTGGTTTTCGTCCTGTCCACATTTCTTGAGGTGTCCTAGGTACTGATTTAGAAGGTACCAGATTCAAAATGTATGCTGCTGCTTCTAGGGCATATCCCCAAAATGATATGGGTAGGGTTGCATGACTCATCATGGACCTTACCATATCAAGAAGGGTACAGTTTCTTCTCTCTGCTACACCATTTTGCAGGGGTGTACCCGGTGCAGACAATTGAGACACAATCCCATGTTGTGTGAGGTACTCCTTGAACTCACCCAGGAGGTACTCGCCACCTCGATCAGATCGAAGAGCTTTGATATGTTTACCTAGTTGTAACTCCGCCTCAGCCTTGAATTGTTTGAACTTATCAAACGCTTCAGACTTGTGTCGCATTAGGTACACATATCCATACCTAGAGTAATCATCGGTGAAGGTGATGAAATACTCATAACCTCCTCTAGCTAGTTTGTTCATAGGACCACACACATCAGTATGAACCAATTCTAACAACTCCTTTGACCTCAGTCCCTTTGCAGAGAATGACCTTTTGGTCATCTTTCCCATGAGACAAGATTCGCACTGAGGTAAAGGTTCGAGATCTAATGAGCTCAAAGGCCCATCCTCTACCAACCTCTGAATCCGTTTTAGGTTAATGTGACCCAAACGTAAGTGCCAAAGATAAGTGTCATTTGTCGAAGATACCTTCCTCTTATGGGAAGCTGAGCTTTCTAGTTGTACATTGTGCAGTGAGGGAGCAATAGGATATATATAAAATAAGTTATCATGCATTCTACCGGAACATATAATATTTCCATCTCTACTGATATCAACACCAGAATGGAAAGAAACTGAATAATTAAATTCAATGAGTCTGGAAACTGAAATTAAATTCTTCCTTATGTCCGGAACATAGACAACATTGTTTAAAACTAATATCCTATCATGCAGAAAATGTAAGGTAACAACTCCCACTGCAACAGCCCATATCTTTGCTCCATTTCCAACTCTAAGATCAAATTCTCCTTTCTCAAGCCTTTTCATTATCTGAAACCCCTGCAATGAATTGCAGATATGATTAGTGGCTCCAGAGTCTACTATCCATGAATCAGTAGAATCAACCACATGACAGGTTTCAATGTAATAGGAAAGAGATATACCTTTCTTATCTGAGCTTAGGAGCTTGGGACAATCTTTCTTCCAGTGACCTTTGAGGCCGCACTTGAAGCATTTCCCTTTGGGCTTTTCACCTATACCTCTGCCCTTTTTCCCAGCATTGCCCTTTTTTTGTCCTTTTCCCTTACCCTGCTTCTTCTTGAACTTTTTCCCTTTCGGGTTGAGTTTAGAGGAAGACTGGGAAAAGTGAGCTTGGCCTTTAGGCTTCATGATGGCCTCTGCCGCCTGGAGTTCTTTCATTAACTCAGAAAGAGTCATGTCCAACTTGCTCATGTTGAAGTTGAGCTTGAACTGGTTGAAAGACTCCGGTAGAGTTTCTAGAATCATATCAGTCTGACTCCCTGCATCAATCTCAGCCCCTAGGATCTCAGCTTCATTGAAACAATCCATCATTTTGAGCATCTGCTCTCTGACAGGTGTTCCCTCAGCCATCCTAGAATTCATGATTGTCCTTAAAGCAGCTTGCCTAGCTGGCCTGCTTCTGTCTGCGAACATCTCAGACAAGGACAACATGATATCTGAAGCTGTGTCCATTTGCTCATGCTGCGTTTGCAACACGTTGGACATGGAAGCAAGCATGTAGCATTTGGCCATGCTATTCGCCTTTTTCCATTTCCTTTCAGCCTCTAGCTGGTCATCTGTAGAATAATCATCAATGCTATTCACACCACCCGCACGACGTCGACCGCAGCCAGCAGCACCACGCTGCAGCATGCACGGTCCAGCCAGCAGCATGATGCTCGGACGGCTGCACACCGAAGGGACAGCACCACGCACGGCGTCGACCGCAGCCAGCAGCACCCCAGCACCCGCAGAAAGCACGCACGGCACAGCCAACAGCACCGAGCTCGGTCGACTACACACCTAAGGGACAGCACCACGCACGGCGACTACCGAACGAAAGTGCGGACGGACCGCACCCAGCAGCACCGACCGACCGAACGGGGCCGACGGAGCACCCTGCACGGACGGGCGGCGCACCAAGGCGGTCGACCAGACCGACGTCGCAACGCCACAACAAGGTAGGGGCAGGTGCCGACCATTGTTTCACACCAGCTGGGTATAAACGTCCGAGATCGAGGAAACGGACGTTCGGACCCCTTCCCGAATCCAAATGCCAAAATCCTTTCGCACGATGATGTTCCAACATGTTTCCCACGTTTTCAATGCTTTGGTCCGGCATTTGTCTCAAAAAATCAAGGGGTCGGTCGAGGGGTGAAAATCTGCAGCACGCACCACCCGCACGACCTCACCCGCAGCACGCACGGACGAGCTAACCGCAGCCAGCAGCACCACGCAGCAGCACGGACGTACCAACCAGCAGTACCACGCTCAGAAGGCCGCACACCGAAGGGACAGCACGACGCACCGGCTGACCGACCTACCGAACGCACGCCGTGCCAAGTGCAAAGTGCAAAGTAATAAGTGCAAAGTGCCAAGCACCACGCTGCAGCACGTGCAGACCAGCCAGCAGCACGACGCTCGGACGGCTGCACACCGAAGGGACAGAACCACGCACGGCCTCGACCGCAGCCAGCTGCACCACAGCAGCCAGCAGCAGGGGAGGGTGCCGACCATTGTTTCGCACCAGCCGGGTATAAACATCCGAGATCGAGGAAACGGACATTCGGACCCCTTCCCGAATCCCAATGCCAAAATCCTTTCGCACGATCATCGTCCAACCTGTTTCCCACGTTTTCAATGCACTGGCCATGCATTAGTCCCGAAAAATGACGGGGTCGGTCGAGGGGTGAAAAATCTGCCGCACGCACCACCGGGACGGCCTCGACCACAGCACGCACGGACGGGCTGATCGCAGCCAGGAGCACCATGCTCCAGCACGCGCGGACCAGCCAGCAGCACGACGCTCGGACGGCTGCACACCGAAGGGACAGCACCACGCACGGCGTCGACCGCAGCCAGCAGCATAGCAGCCCGCAGCACCGCAGCAACCAGTAGCACCAAGCTTCAGCACGCACGCACCGGCTGACCGCACGCGCGCCGTGCCAAGTGCAAAGTGCTAAGTGCTAAGTGCGCGTGCGTCATGATATAATATAGGAGGACATGGTGCAGACGGCCGACCCTGCACGCACGTGGCCGACGCAGCAGCAGCACGCACGCACTGCCTGGACGCACGCGGCGCAGGCAGCAGCACGTCTCGCGAACGAAGGTGCGGACGGACCGCACCCGGCAGCACCGACAGGCCGACGGGGCCGACGCAGCACCCCGCAAGGACGGGCTGCGCACCGAGGGGGCCGACATCGCCACGCCACAACAAGGTAGGGGAGGGTGCCGACCATTGTTTCGCACCAGCTGGGTATAAACGTCCGAGATCGAGGAAACGGACATTCGGACCCCTTCCCGAATCCCAATGCCAAAATCCTTTCGCACGATGATCGTCCAACATGTTTCCCACGTTTTCAATGCACTGCCATGCCTATCCCTGCGTGCTGCTGCGGCGTCCGTGTGCGGTCTCTCCGTGCCTTCGTGCTGGTGGGTGCACGGTCTGCCCGTGTGTGCTGCGGTGTCGGCCGTGTGCGGTCAGTCCGTGCGTGCTGCTGCGTCGGCCCCTGCGACGCATAAGGTCTGCTTCGTCCACCCTGACGTGCATGTGCTGCGTGCGCTGCGGTCGATGGCGTGCTGGTGCTGCGTGCGGCAGATTTTAGACCCTCGACCGACCTCGTGTTTTCGGACTGTAAATGCGTGTCTGAAGCATTGAGTAAGTGTTAAGCGTGTTGAACTATCAGTGTGCAAAAGGATTTGTGCATTGGAGTCCGGGAAGTGGTCGAAAGCCCCGATATGTCGTTTTCGGACGTTTATACCGAGGAGATGGGAAACAATGGTCGGCACCAGACCCTACCATGTTGTGGCGTTGCTCCGTCCGTCCGGTCGGTCCCCAGTCTGTCCGTTCGCGCCGCTGCCTGTGCGGTGAGCAGCCGGTTCGTGCCTGCGTCCTGCTGCTGAGTCTACCGTTTCAGGTCGGTCTGTGCTTTCGTCCGACTGTGCGGAGCGCAGTCGGTCGGTCCGTGCGTGCGTGCATGCTGCCCCGCCGGCCGCGTGCTGTCTGCCCCTGCCTTAATGCTGGACTGTGCACGGCCGTGTGCGATCTGAGCGCGCATGCAGCTGCGGCGTCCGTGTGCGGTCTCTTCGTGCCTTCGTGCTGGTGGGTGCACGGTCTGCCAGTGCGTGCTGCCGCGTCGGCCGTGTGCGGTCTGAGCGCGCGTGCTGCTGCGGCGTCCGAGTGCGGTCTCTCCGTGCCTTCGTGCTGGTGGGTGCACGGTCTGGCCGTGCGTACTGCGGTGTAGGCCGTGTGCGGTCAGTCCGTGCGTGCTGCTGTGTCGGCCCCTGGGACGCACACGGTCCGCTTCGTCCACCCTGACGTGCTGGTGCTGCATGCGCTGCGGTCGACGACGTGCTGGTGCTGCGTGCGGCAGATTTTAGACCCGCGACCGACCTAGTGTTTTCGGACTGTAAATGCGTGTCTAATGCATTGAGTAAGTGTTAAGCGTGTTGAACTCTCACCATGCAAAAGGATTCGTGCATTGGAGTCCGGGAAGTGGTCGAAAGCCCCGATATGTCATTTTCGGACATTTATACCAAGGAGGTGGGAAACAATGGTCTGCACCAGACCCTACCATGTTGTGGCGTTGCTCCGTCCGTCCGGTCGGTCCACAGTTTGTCCGCTCGTGCTGCTGCCGGTGCGGTGAGCGGCCAGTTCGTGCCTGGGTCCTGCTGCTGAGTCTGCCGTTTTAGGTCGGTCTGTGCTTTCGTCCGACTGTGCGGAGCGCAGTTGGTCAGTCCGTGCGTGCGTGCGTGCTGCTCCGCCGGCCGCGTGCTGTCTGCCCCTGCCTTCCTGCGGGACTGTGCACGGCCGTGTGCGGTCTGAGCGCGCGTGCTGCTGCGGCGTCCGTGTGCGGTCTCTCTGTGCCTTCGTGATGGTGGGTGCACGGTCTGCCTGTGCGTGCTGCCGCGTCGGCCGTGTGCGGTCTGAGCGCGCGTGCCGCTGCGGCGTCCGTGTGCGGTCTCTCCGTGCCTTCGTGCTGGTGGGTGCACGGTCTGCCCGTGCGTGCTGCGGTGTCGGCCGTGTGCGGTCAGTCCGTGCGTGCTACTGCGTCGGCCCCCTGGGACGCACATGGTCCGCTTCGTCCACCCTGACGTGCTGGTGCTGCGTGCACTGCGGTCGACGGCGTGCTGTTGCTGCGTGCGGCAGATTTTAGACCCCCGACCGACCTCGTGTTTTCGGAGTGTAAATGCGTGTCTAATGCATTGAATAAGTGTTAAGCGTGTTGAACTATCAGTGTGCAAAAGGATTTGTGCATTGGCGTCCGGGAAGTGGTCGAAAGCCCCGATATGTCGTTTTCGGACGTTTATACCCAGGAGGTGGAAAACAATGGTCGGCACCAGACCCTACCATGTTGTGGCGTTGCTCCGTCCGTCCGGTCGGTCCCCAGTCTGTCCGCTCGTACTATTTCCGGTGCGGTGAGCGGTCAGTTCGTGCCTGCGTCCAGCTGCTGAGTCTGCCTTGTGCGGTCGGGCAGTGCTTTCGTGTGCCTGTGCGGTGCGCATTCTGTCCGTGTGTGCTGCCCCGCCGGCCGTGTGCTGTCTGTCCCTACCTTCGTTCGGGTCGGTGCACGGTCTGTCCCTGTGTGCTATTGCGTCGGCCGTGCGTGGTCTGCACGTGCGTGCTGCTTCATCGGCCGAGTGCGGTCTGTTCGTGCCTTGGTGCTGGTCTTTGCACTGTCAGGCCGTGTGTGACGCTGCGCCGGCCGTGTGTGATCAGTCCGTGCATGCTGCTGCGCTGGCCGTGTGCGGTCCCTTTCTGTTGCGTCGGCCCCCTCGGACGCACACGGTCAGTTTCGTCCACCCTGACGTGCTGGTGCTACACGCGCTGCGGACGATGGCGTGCTGGTGCTGCGTGCGGCAGATTTTAGACCCTCGACCGACCTCGTGTTTTTGGACCCCAAATGTGTGTTCAATGCATTGAGTAAGTGTTAAGCATGCTGAACTATCAGTGTGCAAGAGGATTTGTGCATTGGCGTCCGAGAAGTGGTCGAAAGCCCCGATATGTCGATTTCGGACGTTTATACCCAGGAGGTGGGAAACAATGGTCGGCACCAACCTTTACTATATAGCAGGCATGCCGGTTGGGGTGGCAAGATGGACGGTGGGCACTGTTGGCGCGGGTTATGCAATGTGAAGCATACCAATGGCCTTGTTTCCCTCGGTTGAATGTTGGTGGGACTTTGATTGAGAATTGGTGCGTGGGGCCCACCCCCCCCCCCACCCCGCACCTGGGCCCCGCTGGACCGAACGGTGGAAGCCTGGTTGTATGCTGTGGTGCCTCCTTGGGCCAGCGCTGTGGTGTGCTGTTTGCGAGGATGGTTTGTTGATGTGGTGGGCCATTTGCGGACGGTCCGTTCGCGCGTGGGTGCTGCTGCGTCTGCTGTGTGAGGTCTGACCTTGTCCGTGCGTGATGTTGCGCCGTCCGTGTGCGGTCCCTTTCTGCTGCGTCGGCCCCCTCGGACGCACACGGTCCGCTTGGTCCACCCTGACGTGCTGGTGCTGCACGCGCTGCGGTCGATGGTGTGCTGGTGCTGCTGTTGGGATTGGTGTATGCCCTAAAGCCCACTGACTGCACTCTCATCTCTGTAACTGGATATTTATTGGTTATTTAATGGAATGACTTCTTTCTCTTTATACTTGTGTATATGTATGGTTGTGTAAGGCCCATTGTTTTCTAGTAATGACTTAGGTGTGTAGTGGCTACACACAGTTAGGTCTGAGTCATGGACACTTGAAACAATAAACTTGTTCATAACTGAGAGATGGAGTTGGGCACTTCATCTTGGTATAAGTTATAATGAGATACTCTCCTGTATTCAGGGTGACTTACCTTAGTTAAGGAGGTCTTTCCGGATTTATCTCATTAGTGCATGTGTCATGCATTGAACAGGACCACTTGTAGGTGTGATCTCTAAAATAGTACTATCACAGAGAGAGATCAAATCACCTCTTGCTACTGAGTGACCAGTGCTCTTAATCTTGAGCATTTGTGGATGAACTGACGAAGTCAAGTTCTTGTGCTTTAATTCACTATGGGTGAGATCTTGTTCATGGGTCAACAGCTCTGTGTTTTGGGTGCTTGGGCTTGATTAGTTGGGACGTGCAAATGCAATATGGAATCTATGCCATCACATGATGGAATGATCGTCCCCTTAGAATTATCCGATTAATCATCAGAATCTAAGATCTTAGTATATGGATGTTCCATATGGATATTGAACTTGTGGGTCGCTCCCTGGATCAAGAGAATGATATCCGGATGATGATTAAGTCAAGGGTATGAAGTTCTAAGGTTGAGATGTAATCAAGAAGGTAGATAGCACATCGGTTAACCTACTTGATTATGGATGTTACATAGAGGGGCATTGTGGTCATTGTACTTGGTAGGTCAAAGACAATCGTCAATTTATGATGAGCTTAATTTGCTATTTAATATTTGTCCCTGGAGTGCAACCATAACTCTTTAGTGGAATGAGTTAGGGTTAAAATGATCTTAATGTTGCTATGGGGTTAGCATGGACATTTTGGTCATTTTGGGAGCCAAGGGCAAATATGTCTTTTGGTCCCTCTTCTAGCCACTTTCCTATATTGGCATGGTTTCCTAATTAGATGATATGTGGTTGAATTAATTTTGTGGAAGAATAATTTTGAGTTTAAATTCTAATAGGCTCTTGTGGGCATACATGAATTTAACTCTAGCTAAATTGTTGACTAGTGGGCCATGGTGTGTTTAGCTATCTTTGTGGGCCAGCCATAAGTGGGGACACTTGTGTGAGGTTTCCAAGTTTGATTAGGTTTCTTTTCTTGGAAGGAAAGACTCCTCTTTGGGTAAGAATTCCTATTATTAAGGGTTACTAATTGTAGTATCCTTAATTAGTAAGTGTTGCACAACTAAGGAAACTAGTTGCTATTCCTATTAGAAAGAGGATTCCTTAATGGAATCTAATCTTTATTAATTAGGAAGGACTCCTTTGGGCGTGAAACATAGATCTAAAACCCTAGTGTGGCTGGAATTAATACCAAAGGGCGTGGAGCATTAAAAAAACCCACTGGCCGCCCATTGCAAAGAATGACACCATTCACGCCCAGCCCCTTTAGGTTGCTGCCCTCATCTTCTTCCTTGGAGAGAGAAGACCAGCAACTATCTATTCCACAAAAGGTGATTCAGAAAACCCTTCTTAGGATTCCATACTTTGATCCCACCATCACTACCAATCAGATTTGGAAGTGGAATAGGAGAGAAGATCAAAGAAGAAAAATTCTGCACAAAATTTCTGCACCTGTGCTGTTGATTGCAGGTTGATTTCAGAACATTAAAGCCTTTCTTTTCAGAGTTTTGAAGTATACAAATCATCAAGGTAATAGTCTTCTATCTTCTCCTTGATTTAGACACATGTTGATCATGATTTCATGGACTTATATGCATGTCTTCATGGCTGGAGAATTAGATCTGACTGCTGATTTTAAAAGTTTTAAAACGCAAATCAGCCATGTTAGTCTCCTTTCAGATCTGTAATGCATAATCTTTCAGCTGCGTGCGGCAGATGTTAGACCCTCGACCGACCTCGTGTTTTTGGGCTCCAAATGTGTGTTCAATGCATTGAGTAAGTGTTAAACATGCTGAACTATCAGTGTGCAAGAGGATTTGTGGATTGGAGTCCGAGAAGTGGTCAAAAGCCCCGATATGTCGATTTCGGACGTTTATACCCAGGAGGTGGGAAACAATGGTCGGCACCAACCTCTACTATATAGCAGGCATGCCGGTTGGGGTGGCAAGACGGACGGTGGGCACTGTTGGCACGGGTTATGCAATGTGAAGCATACCAATGGCCTTGCTTCCCTCGGTTGAATGTTGGTGGGACTCGGATGGAGAATTGGTGCGTGGGGCCCACCCCCCGCACCTGGGCCCAGCTGGTCCGAACGGTGGAAGCGTGGTTGTATGCTGTGGTGCCCCCCTGGGCCGGCGTTGTGGTGTGCTGTTTTGCGAGGATGGTTTGTTGATGTGGCGGGCCATTTGCGGACGGTCCGTTCGCGCGTGGGTGCTGCTGCGTCTGCCGTGTGCGGTCTGACCTGGCCTTCGTGCCTGCGGTTCGCCTCGGTTGCCGACCGTCGGTTCCTTCAGTCTCGGACGTTTGTACCCAGGAGGTGGGGGACAATGGTCGTCACCGGCCCCTACCTCGTTGTTGTGTCGCATCGTCGGTCCGGTCGGCGGCCTCGGGCTCGCCCGGCCCGTTCCGCCGGTCTTGGGCGTCCGTACCCAGGAGGTGGGAAAGAGCGGTCGACACCCTCTCCTACCTTGTCATGGCGTCGAGCCGTCCGTCCGGTCCGTGCGTGCCCCCGCCGCCCGTGTTGCGGTTGGCTTTGTGTGTCCCCTTTCTGGGTCTCCCTGCTCCTGCTCCTCCGTCGTTTCGAATGGCGGCCCTGTTTCCAGTTTCTGTGCCGTCGGCCGCTGTTGAAATCCAGTTGAATTGCCCGGCTAGAGCCTGCCCGTGCGCAGCGGCCGGTCGCACCCGCCTCCTCTTGATCCCTCTTCTTTTTTCCGGCCAGCCCTCGTGGCGCCGGAGATCGAAGTCGGGGTGTCTGGAGCGGCGTGCGACCGTGCCGTGCTGGCACGTGTGTTGTTATCGGCAGGGTTGCGAATGGGGGCCCCCTCCCGCATCGTGCGGCCGCCCTACTTTGCTCCCTCCTCCTCACCTCTTGGCCCGGCTGCCCCTGCCGCGCCTCGCCTCGAATGTCTGTACTATTACCCCGGTTTTACGGCAAGCGACCCGTAAGATGACGGCTGTCCCTTCCGTGGCGCTGCGATCGGCTGCGGCGGGCTCTCTGTGTTGCCTCCTGTACGACCCTCGGCTCCGGGAGACTAGTGCTCGGGCCCCGAACGGTTGCCAACAGGACAGCGCGTGCTTCATGGATGCGGTGGACGTCGGCGGTGCGCTCGTCTTCACACCGTCGCCGCTCGAAAATGATCGACGGCCTTCCCGCGGCCGCTCTCCGTTTGCTGGGGTGCGCCGCTGCGTCGGTGTCGCAGAATGATGCTACCTGGTTGATCCTGCCAGTAGTCATATGCTTGTCTCAAAGATTAAGCCATGCATGTGTAAGTATGAACTAATTCAGACTGTGAAACTGCGAATGGCTCATTAAATCAGTTATAGTTTGTTTGATGGTATCTCCTACTTGGATAACCGTAGTAATTCTAGAGCTAATACATGCAACAAACCTCGACTTCTGGAAGGGATTCATTTATTAGATAAAAGGTCGACGCGGGCTCTGCCCGGCGCTCCGATGATTCATGATAAATCGACGGATCGCACGGCCCTTGTGCCGGCGACGCATCATTCAAATTTCTGCCCTATCAACTTTCGACGGGAGGATAGGGGCCTACTGTGGTGGTGACGGGTGACAGAGAATTAGGGTTCGATTCCGGAGAGGGAGCCTGAGAAACGGCTACCACATCCAAGGAAGGCAGTAGGCGCGCAAATTACCCAATCCTGACACGGGGAGGTAGTGACAATAAATAACAATACCGGGCTCTACGAGTCTGGTGATGGACCGCGCCCCTCCGTTCCTCCTCCGCTGCCATCCGCCCCGGGTCTGTCGGGGTCCGGAATGAGGGTGGAGGAAATGGGAGAAACGGGTATCAACATTTTTTTGGGTATGCTAGATTTTCTATTCTACTTGGAATTTAGAATGGTGATCCGGAGATTCACCTTCACAAGTAGAAAAGGAAATCAACTTTTTTCCATCTTTCCATTGCACACATATTTTTAAAGAAAAGAGACAAGGTTTGTTTTTTTTTTAATGCCGTGAGAGGCGGTTTTCTTTGTTTGCCGT
The DNA here is from genome assembly GCA_038049695.1 of Cinnamomum chago. Classification (NCBI taxonomy): domain Eukaryota; kingdom Viridiplantae; phylum Streptophyta; class Magnoliopsida; order Laurales; family Lauraceae; genus Cinnamomum; species Cinnamomum chago. Next base: position 5,779,594 of record CP142460.1, read on the forward strand.
GAAAGGCGATTTTGGTGCCGTAAAAGGTGATTTTGCCGTGAAAGGCGATTTACAAATCTTATCAATAATGAAAGACAAGAGATGTGATTTTTTTTGTCTCTTTATAAAAAAAATACAATGCAACGGAAAAGAAAGAAAATGAATCTAACTTTTCATGCGATTGTGGGGGACCCGTTCAGATCGACGGTCGCGAGTCATGTATGGACTCCGCCATCGTCCTTCAGATGAGAACTTTGATGCTTGATTTCATGGCTTGGCTCCAACCTCAGATTTTTAGAAGATAAGGACCAAGGTAAGGTCCTATATCCGGTAAAAAGCCGAGTAGACGGGCTGAAAAGCCGCATCTAGCCATGTTGGATATCAGGAGAGGTGGCCTTGGGGGGGGGGGGGCGGCCCCCCCAAGCGGCTTTGATCACCTTGTAGTGCTTGTTGCAGTAGAGTTTTCTTGAAGGAGCAGGGTTGTAGAGATTTCTCCGAGGATTTTTGAATGATTTTCTGGCGATTTCTCTCTGGCTCCCCTTTCCCTTGGAATGACCCTCCTATTTATAGGCCTTTGGTAGCCATTTAGGAGAGTTTATGAGCATTTATGGTATTAATGCTCATGATGGGAGGAGTTACAAGTTTTTATTTACTTGTTTTGTAACTCCTTTTTCCTTGAATTTGATTGGCCGATGGAGAGTGATGGGCATTTAATCGCCTTTAATCTCCATGATGATGGGAGTTTCATGATTTTAATGTCATGATTACTTGGACTTGTAACTCCCATTTGCTTGCTTCTGATTGGGCTGTTCAGAATAATGAGTTAATGACCGCACTAACTTGCCATAAACGGGTCATTTAACTTCATTAATTGATTGCCTGGGCGCTTGAAGAGTCGCGGGCCATGCCGCATCCTTTGGGATGCTTCTTGCGATGATCACCAATGGACCCACGTACCATTTGATGTCGGATGGTGATCCAATTTCAGACATTGGTTGATGTCAACGGGCCAGCAACATCTGTCCAGTCGATTTCGCGATCGGGCGGGCAGAAAGTGTGCTTTCTTGGTTAGCCGTTTGACGATCTTGAGGAGTCCGATGATGATCTAATGATTCCAGTGATGGATCCGTGATGTTGATGAAGATCGACGGATATCATGCACAAAAAATCAGATTTTGGAAAAATCACAGGGGCCAATCAATTCAAAACTCGAAAAGTACCCAAAAAACGGGGTTTTTGGGCGAGGTCCGGCGGCCCGGACCTCCATGGTCGCCGGCGACCATGGGGTTTGTGCCCCATGGTCGGCCGTCTTCCGGTCGCCTTTTCTTCGCCCTTTTTCGTCCGTTTTTGCTTCTGTTTTCTCCTGCATTTTTCTTGGAATTTCCTCTCATTTATTGGCTGGATTTCCCTCAAGAAAACCTGACGAGAAGCCGTGCAAATCGGATCGCAAAGTTTTCCATTTTCTAAAAAGCCGAAGACTTTGCTGTGGAGAACTGCCGATTTTTTTTGTCAAGCGTCGAAACTAGGTCAAACGATGTCGGAATGACCTGAAATTCGACGTGTAGCTTCTTGAGCAGTAGACGAGACCAACCATAGGCTTTTGTTCAGATTTTGAAGCCATTTTGGGTCCCGCAAACGCTTGACTTTGATTTCACTGCGAGGGAAATGCCGAGCTTTGACTTTCGGTCAAACGATGTCCGATTGACCTGAAATTTGATGGGTAGCTTCCTCATCAGTAGATAGGACCAACCCTAGGCTTTTGTTTGAGTTTTAAAGCCATTTGGAGTCATGCAAACGCTTGCCTTTATTTCACCGCGAGGGAAATGCCGAGCTTTGACTTCTGGTCAAACGATGTCGGATTGACCTGAAATTCGAGGTGTGACTCCCTCATCAGTAGATAAGACCAACCATAGGCTTTCGTTTGAGTTTTGAAGCCATTTGGAGTCATGCAAACGCTTGCCTTTATTTCACCGCGAGGGAAATGCTGAGCTTTGACTTTTGGTCAAACGATGTCCGATTGACCTGAAATTCGACGTGGAGCCTACTGGAGTCATTTTGAGATGATCCACAAGCTCTGAATTGGGTGCCATGGTCCCGGGGTGCTCCGCCGCCGGTAGGCTTGATTTTGTTTCCGAGCATCGAAACTGGGTCAAACGTCATCGGAATGACCTGAAATTTGTTGTGCAGCCCTTTGAAGGTATGTAGAAGCCGCCCATGTGCTCTGTTTGATGAGTGACGACCTCGGTAGTTCTCGCTACCTAAGGGCTTGATTTTTCTGCTCGAGAGGTGATGGAGGGTCAAACGGTGTCGGTTTGACTTGAAACTTGACATGTAGCCTTTCGGAGGTATTTTGAGACCATCCGTAGGCTCTGATCGAAGATTTGGGGTCTTCGACACTGTCGCCGCCGGGAGCTGCTTCTTAGCTGTTGGAGAAGTGAAGCTAGGCCAAATGATGTCGGAATGGCCCGAAACTTCATGTGTACCTCTCTTTTGGCTGTTTTGAATGACCTTGCAGTTTTTGTTTGATTCTGACAAGATCTGATGCTTGAAGTGGCGCCTGCCTATTTTTGGTAGGATGCGGCTCCATGTAGCTTTTGGTGTGAAGAGGCAAAGTGACATTTTTGGTGTCAACAATTGCCCCCTTGAGGTACATCGACGATATAGCTTTTGCAGTCGATGTGCCTCGAAGAGAATCTTGAAGAAGAGCTTCTGACTTGACCAAGAGTCTTTGAGGATTTTTTTTATTTTTTATGGAGTAGCCTTTTGAGCTTCCAGGGGATTTTATGGTAGTGAGAGGGATCACGTACCATCTCAAGGCAAGATTTTGAGAATGACATTTGGATTTGGATTTGGTTTTGGTTTTTTGGTTTTGATTTTGACCTTGTGACCTAACAAGCTGTATGTGGCAGGTTAGGGGGTCAGGTTTTTGGTTTTGGTTTTGACCTTGTGACCTAACAGGCTGTATGTGGCAAGTTAGGGGGTCGGGATTTGGTTTTTTGGTTTTGGTCTTGTGACCTAACAAGCTGTATGTGGCGAGTTAGGGGACCATGGTTTGGTTTTTTTGGTTTACTCTTTGGGACGATTTTGGGTCCATTGGAGTGGTTTGGGCTTTTGTGGAATGTCAATTTCAAGATTTTGGCTTAATTTGGTTCATGAGGTGGGATGGTTTGGATTTTTGGAAACTCATGAAGCTTGGATTTTTGTATGGTATGGTCCAATCAACTCAAAAGAGGCATGGAACCATTTTTGTATGCTCTTGGTAAGAGAAGTTTTGACTAAAAGCCACTTTTAGTGCCTAGGTGGTCAAACCTGGCTCATATGGGCTAACCCATGGGACCTTAAGCTTTGATGGATGGCTTAGATCTCAATTGGTGTCATTTTCGTAAAGAATATCTAAAGATATCTCATTTGGGTGGAGAATATCTAAAAATATCTTTACTTTGAGAGATTTTCTCAAGTTTTCTTGATTTTGGGAGAGATTCTTTCAAAATATCTTTCTTTGGGAGAGAATTTCTCAAAGAATCTTTGTTTGGGGAGAGAATATCCCAAGTTTCCTTTTCTTTTTGGAAGGTTGCTAATTTTTAGCACTTACCTCCTTACTTTTCTCCTCTTTCCTCTTTTGGTTTGCTTTCTTCTATAAAAGCAAAGGGGTGGGATCTCTTGCTCCTATTGCTTTTCTTTTTGCAAAAATCTTCAAGAGAGCTCCAAGATCTCCTCTTCTTCAAAGACCTTCAAGTTCTTCTTTTTCTTCTCCATGGCTTCAAGTGAGTTTTTCTTTCTCAACAAGAAATTGCATGTTAAAGTAGAAAAAAGTTTCTTTTCTTTTTTTTTTCTTTTTTTCTTTTTTTTTTCACGTGTTTCCCTTCTTTTTTTTCACACGTTTTTTTTTTCCTTTTTTTTTCTCTTTTTTTTTTCTTTTTCTTTTTTTTTTCTCTTTTTCTCATTTTTTTTTTTGATACCTCTATGTAAAACATTTTTGGTATTCTGTGTACCTTTTACTTAAATTCTTTTTTGACGAAAATAAGCAAAGGTTGGATGAGAATGTTTGTTTGAAAATTTTGATCAAAAGGTTATCATTTTGTGAAAATCCTTTGTCAAAAGGGTTGTTTTGGCATGAAAGCCAGATTTTGCGGCAAAAGCCAGGTTTTTTTTTTTTTGTGTGGTTTGAAAGCCGAATTTCGAGATGGCATGAAAGCCGAAATTTGGGTTTATGGCATGAGAGCCAAAATTTTGGATGGCGTGGAAGCCGAAATTTTGAGGTGGCGTGGAAGCCGAATGATGGCATGAGAGCCATTTTTGAGATGGCATGAAAGCCGAATTTTGAGGTGGCATGAAAGCCGATTTTTTTTTTTTAGGGTGGCATGAAAGCCGTTTTTTTGGGTTTATGGCATGAGAGCCAAAATTTTGGATGGCGTGGAAGCTGAAATTTTGAGGTGGCATGAAAGCCGATTTTGGTGGCGTGAAAGCCAAATTTTGGGATGGCATGAGAGCCAAAAAAATTTTTGAGATGGCATGAAAGCCGAATTTTAAGGTGGCATGGGAGCTAAAGATTTTTTGTGGCATGAGAGCCGAGATTTGGTTTGTGGCATGAGGGCCGGTTTTGTTTTTGGTGTAAGAACCATATTTTGTTTTTGGCATGAAAGCTGAAATTTCTTTTTGGCATGGAAGCCAGATTTTTTTGTTTTTGGCATGAAAGCCAGATTTTTTTTTTTGAAAACCGAGTTTTGTTTTGTTGGCATGGAAGCCGAATTTTGATTTTTGGCATGAAAGCCGGATTTTTGATTTTTTTGGCGTGAAAGCCGGATTTTTGGCATGGAAGCCGGGTTTTTTGGCGTGAAAGCCAGGTTTTGGGTTTTAAAAAATGCAAGTATCGACTAAAAGTCGCCTCCCTGCTGAATGGTATTGCAAGTATCGATGGAATGTCGCCTCCTTGCTCATTCGGTTGCGAGTATCGATGGAATGTCGCCTCCCCGCGGATTTGGGTGCAAGTATCGACTAAGCGTCGCTTCCCTGCTTTTTTTCTTCAAAAACTTTGTTTTGTGGGTATCGATGGAATGTCGCTTCCCCATGATTTTTGAAGTTTGAGGTTTTTTCGAACCTTTGTTTTGTTTTTTGTTTGTTTTGAAATTTGGGTTATGGATATCAACTGGAACGTTGCGTCTCCACGATTTTTGAAATTTTGGGGTTTTGGAAGTATCGAATGGGGTTCACATCCTTCCGATTTTGGGTTTTGTAAGTATCGACTGAACGTCGCTTCCCTGCGGTTTTTGAAAAACCATTTTTTTTTGTTTAAAGACACGAGGGTCGTAAATTTTGACTCAAAACCATTTTGGTGGTAAAAGTCGGGGTGGACTAGGGCTGAAATCCCTAGGTCCTGATTTTGTTTCAAACCATGAATTTTGGGTTCAAGGATCGAAAATTTTGGTCAAGTTTGGGAAGAGGCTCCTAAACTTGGATTTTTGGATTTGCTTTTTTTTTTTTAACGATGAAACGATGAAAGAGACATTGTTTTGAGGGGTTTTTTTTTAGAAATTTCAACAAGAGGATGAAAATTCCAAAAGGAGTGGGTTTGATGAGCAGATACCTAGGAATAGGCTTTGGCTGTGCAGGCGTCGCTCTGACCCGATGGAAGAAGCCTTCAAGGGTAGTACCGCTTCAAGAACTTTCCATTGATGGGCAGCATACATCTGTCACCCTCCATGTTTAGAAGAGCGTATGCGCCGTTGGAGAAGACTTTGTCGATGACGAAAGGTCCCTCCCATTTTGGTTCAAATTTGCCTTTGGATTTGTTGGCAAAAACCATTGGTCTTTTTACTGTAAGAACCAAGTCTCCCTTTTTGTAGGCGCGTTGCCTGACCTTCTTGTCAAAAGATCCTGCCATGCGTGCTTGGTAGAGTTCAATGCTTTGTAGAGCTTCGAGCCGTCTCTCATCGAGGTTATCCAGCTCTTGGAGTCTCAATTTGACATTACTTTCTTGCGTCATGTCATTTTGCAGAGATACCCTTAAGGAAAGAATTTGAACTTCCAAAGGGACAACAGCTTCGCATCCATAGACCAAGGAGAATGGTGTGCTATGGGTTGGTCCTCGAACGGTGGTTCGATAGGCCCACAAAGCTTCAGGCAGTTTGTCGCTCCAATCTCTTTTGTGACTAGAGACCATTTTCTTGAGGATTTTGCAGAGCGTTTTGTTGAAAGCCTCTGCTAGTCCATTCGCTGCCGGATTGTACGGAGTTGAAGGACAACTTTGGATTTTGTATTTGTCGCAGAACCTGTAGAATCGGTGATCGCGGAACTGTGGTCCGTTATCATGGACGAATCTTTTAGGTATGCCGAAGCGACAAATGATGTTGGTGCGCAAGAACTGAAGGACTGATGAGGTCTTCATTTCACTAAGCGCGAATGCTTCTGACCACTTGGAGAAATAATCCGTAGCGGCGAAGATGAAGCGATGACCTTTGCTTGATGGAGGGGAGATAGGACCTATGATGTCCATACCCCAGGCTTCAAAAGGCCATGAGATTGCTGTAGGATGTAGCAATTCCGGAGGCATGTGGACATAATCTCCATGAACTTGGCATTGTTGGCAGCGCTTAGCAAATTGCATTGCATCAGCCACCATGGTAGGCCAATAATAACCTAATATTTTTATCTGATCGTAGAGCTTAGGCCCAGCCTGATGGGCTCCACAAAGACCAGCATGTACTTCTTTGAGTGTTTCCTCAGCCTCTTGTTGTGACAAGCAGCGTAGAAGTACTCCATTGTAGGATTTCCTATAAAGCATTTTTGAAGGAATATCCAAATGAAAGTTTGGGGCTCGTCTTTGGATGCTTATCCGTTCTTTTGGATCTTCAGGTAGGATTCCGAACATTATGTAATCAATGAACGGATCTCTCCAATCGCCGATCAGAGGTTTAAGGACGGAGATCCGACTTCCAACCACTTGGTGGCATTCAGCAACTGCTTGATGTGTGTTGAGAGGAGGGAGAATCCTTTTTTGACACACTGTAACTTGCATGTTTTCCCCTTCTTGGATTGCCATAGACACAGCAAGTCCAGCCAGGGCATCTGCACGAATGTTTTCACCTCTGAGGATGTGGGTGATGTGACAGATGTCGAACTTTTGTCGAAACGATTATGCCTGGTTGTAGTAAGGCAACAGATCGGGCTTCCTGACTTCAAATTTCTGATTCATCTGGTTGACGATCAGTTGAGAGTCTCCAAAAGCTTCCAGCGTAGTGATGCCGGATTCGAGGGCGAGTTCCAATCCTATGACCAGGGCTTGGTACTCAGCTGCATTGTTTGAACATGGTTCCAGTAGCGAGAATGCATGCGGAATCATGTATTTATCGGGACTAACAAAGAGAATGCCAATTCCCGATATTTGATTTCCCTTTTCATTTGTCCTGGTTGCGCCATCGAAGTACATGTGCCAAGAAGCATTTGATAAGGAAGTCTCCACACTGTAGACCGGTTCGTCTGGGAGGTCATCCCTGAGTGGAGAATCTTTAGGCAATGGATGCTCCGCGAGGAAGTCTGCTAGAGCTTGGCCTTTGATTGCTTTTTGTGGTACATACCTAATGTCAAATTGTGACAGGAGGATGGACCATTTTGCTAGTCGGCCATTGAGAGAACCTACTTTTGTGACAAGGACCTTTAGGAGGTTGATCCTCGAAATCAGGTACACTGTATTGGCTAGCAGGTAGTGACGCAGTTTTTGTATCTCGAACATCACTGCCAAGCATTCTTTTTCGACTGGAGAGTAGCGATGCTCTGCACCTACCAACATGCGGCTAAGGTAATATAGAGCAACTTCTTTTCCCTCGTCATTCTTTTGTGCGAGTAGAGCGCCTAAAGAACAGTCAAGGGCTCTTGTGTACAAGAGGAATGATTTTCCAGTTGTGGGGGCAGCCAACACTGGAGGTTTAGTCAGGTATGACTTGATGTCCTGGAACGCGGCTTCACATTCAGCATCCCAGACAAAATCGACACCTTTCTTCATTAACCGAGAGAATGGATGGCACTTCCCTGATAGGTTGGAGATGAACCGTCGAATGTATGCCAATCTTCCTTGGAGCCCTTTTAATTGTCTTAGGGTTCTTGGAGATGGCATTTCTAGGATAGCCTTGACTTTGATGGGGTCAAGCTCTATGCCAGCTTTCCGTACTATGAATCCGAGAAACTTACCCGATGAAACACCGAAGAAGCATTTGAGGGGATTCATTCGCAGTTTGTGTTTGCAAAGTCGGAGGAAGACTTCTCGAAGATCTTTGAGATGGTCTTCTTTTCTTTTGCTTTTGACGGCGAGGTCGTCGACATAACATTCGACCGTCTTGTGCTGCATATCTTGGAATATCTTCATCATAGCCCTCTGATATGTAGCGCCGGCACTCTTCAGACTGAATGGCATGACAGTGTAGCAATACACGCCAAACGGGGTCCGAAATGCTGTGTGTTTTTCATCTTCAGGATGCATCTTTATCTGATTGTAGCCAGAGAAGCCATCCATGAATGTCATTCGCTCGAACCCACATGTGTTGTCGATCATCACCTCCGGTATAGGGAACGGGAATTCATCTTTTGGGCATGCATTGTTCAGGTCTCTGTAATCAATGCAGACCCTGATTTGCCCATTTTTCTTTGTCACGGGGACGATGTTGGCCAACCATTCAGGATGCTGTTCCTCACGGATGAAGCCAACGCTTTTGAGTTTTTGAACTTCTTGTTCAATTTTGTCCATCACGTCAGGACGGAACCTTCTTTGGCCTTGTTTGACAGGCTTGATATCTTTTTGAAGATTGAGTTTGTGGACTGCTATTTTGGGGTCTAAGCCAGGCATCTCAGCGTAAGACCATCAAAACAATCAACGAACTCATGAAGAAACGCGATATACTCGGGTAACTCATCATCCTTTATATTCTTGCTTATGAATACAAGACGTGGGTTATCATGTGTTCCCAAGTCTATCTTTTGAACAGAATCTTCAGTTGGAAGGTTTGAAGGTGGTTCCTCCACAATATTTTCGGAGGCTTCCAGCCCAACAAAGCCTTCTGGAGTTTGAAAGGTATCTATAGACCAAGGCTCTGCTTTTGTCCATGGGTCTTCTTGATTGGTACTTTTCTCAAGATTTGCTATGAGATGGTCCCAATCACCTGTTGAAACTAGGTCGAAGTAGGGCACTTCTTTTGGAGATGATGGTTCTTCTGGGCTAGAAAATCGTGTATCCGTATCATCGGTCAATTCCTATTCATCATCCGAGAAATCATACCAATTGGGTGAGCTTCCTGAATCTTTGACGGGTGACTCTTCAAAGAGATATCCGGGGAGATCGATGTCTTCATTAATATGAGATGTTGAGGCTTGGTCGGCAAGACGACTTTGCAGCCTTTGTGTCAACTGTCTCAAGGGAGCGCCAGGATCATACCCCAGCCCATGTGAAGACTTTTCTATCTTGCGGTGGGGTTTCCAACCTTCCAGTTGACTTTTGGTCAGGGTTGGTTCCAATGGTGTGATAATACCACGGCCACCTCCCAAACCGATTGGGTTCTGAGCGTCGTAGCCCATTTTCTTCATGATAGCTTGTGCCATTGGACTATACAGGGATAGTTGAGGCATACCTTCGTTTTGGAAAGGTTCAAGCGAAGAATTTGATGAAGAAACTCCCGATTTATGGAAGAAGATTGGCTTTTCTTCTGCTGATGTTGCTGGAACAACGAAGGAAGCAGATGCCGGATCTTCTATGTCAACGGTTGTCTCCACCGGAGTGAGAGCGGGCTGAACTTGTTGATCATCAGCTTGGCTTGATGATGTGTCGTCTTCTGGCTCTGAGTCTGAATCCGTGTCTTGCAAGATAGACACGAAGGGGACAACAAACTTGCCCCCAGCCTTTTGTTTTGTCTTCTTTGGTTTGGTGGTGATCACTAGAGGCTTTGAAGACTTGAGGGAGACCATGAAGGGAGATTGATTATTCTCTTCGGTTTTGATAGAGGGTTTGTTTTCTTCCTGTGATTGCTGAGGAGCCTTGCCTTTGTCTTTCTGGAGATTTTCGGCAAAGGGTGCTGTTTCTTCCTCCCTTTCTTCTTTTTCATCTTTGTACATCCGAGCATCTGTGAAATAGACTTCTTTGCCTTTGAAGGGCTTTTTGTCTGCAAACACTCGATGTATCAAGCCGTAATTGCCAACGAACTTGATGCATTGATGTAAAGTCGAAGGGACAACACCATTCTCGTGTATCCAGGGGCGTCCGAGAAGGATGTTGTAGCATGAAGGGGTCTTTACTGCATAGACAGTGACCTCGGAGATAAGATCACCGATTTGCAACTTGAACCTGATTTTGCTGATCGGCCTTTGAGCGCTGCCATCATATCCAAAGATGGACACAGACGTGTGGCTCAGCTTGCTAGGCGGAATACCCAGTTCTTCGAGTGCCGAAGTGGAGATGAGGTTGAGTGCAGAACCTGGATCGATCTGGATTCTGCGTATTGGCACCTCTTTGATGTACCCGGTGAAGTACAGGGGTCGGTTGTGCTTTGTCTCGCCTAGCAGGAGGTCTTCCTTGGTGAAGGCAATGGTTGCACTTGCTGCTTTTTGAACCGAGAGGCATTCGATGCAGGATCCCTCAGTTTTCTTCTTTTCTCCTTTTGAGGGAGTTTTTGATTTTTTGACCCTATAGTGCATTTCAATTTGTAGGACTTATGGGGCCTGTTTGTCGACATCCGCATCCAGCCTTTGTAGTTCTGAAATGAGACTATCACGAGTCTGTGGTGACATTCGTAATAAGTCTAGGATGTGCAGACGTGTAGGTATGTGTTTGAAGTGCTGAATCAAGTCGTACTTGAAAGCTTCCTTGGGGCCTGCATTTTCATTATTCTTGCCACTAGGGGCGTTTACAGCTTGTTTTCCCGAAGGATTTACATAAGAAGTAGAAGGTTGGTTGTAGTTTTTGTCGTAATCCCGGCCAGAACAGGTACGTCTACCAACTTCAAGAGCTTCTGGAGAAGGGTCTTTGTTTGGAAGATCACCCTCGAGATCGAGGGGTTGTTCCTTCTCATTTGCTGAAGATGTCTCTGTGTCAGCATTGCCATCTTCAGTAATTGTGTTGCATGGAGCATTTTTCAGGAGCAAGTCCTGAACAACATCCAGCAACTTTCCTTCTTTATCGAATATTTTGTCGGTCCAGACATCACCGATGAGATCGGGCATTTGGGACCAATTGACCGGATTTTCTCTGAAGAAGATTTCACCGGCTGGAATTTCTTCAAGGTGATCAGTCGGAAGAGGTTTGAGTTCCGATGTCACTGTTCCAGGAGACGAAGCCTGAGAAGGTGTGGTTCCGGAGGAATTATCATCCTGAGCTATTGCATTGCAAGTAACTTTGACGGAAGATGCCTCTAAGATGAACTGTTGGGAATCTGATTCGTCCTCAGATGTAAGAGGATCATCGATCCAACAGCTTTCTTCATTTTCAGGGGTTACCGGAGGAGATTCCTGTAGATTTTCAGGAACTTCCGGTGCTGGGTTGTGACGAAGCTGGTTGATGCGACCTTGTTCTTGCTCTATAGCAAGGTGCTACAAGATCCTTGCGTATTCATCGAGATCAGGCATGGGGGCCAAATCTTCTTCTTCGTCTGCTCCTTGTGGTTCAACATGGTTGGGTTCCACTGGAGTATTTTCTTGGACAGCCTCTTGGTCTTCTTCATCATCAGACCAGGATCCTTGCGGCTGTAATGGGTTATACTAGATTACTGGCATAAGATGAGATTCAGGGATCCATTCCTCGTCGGAGAGATATTCTCCTGTTTCGAGGGATTCCTCCCACTCATCGATGTCGCTAGCGGTGTCACTGGACTCGTATCCATCCATGGGGAATCCGACCACCGAGTTGCAAGAGTATGATGCCCCCTGCGTAGTTTCATCTTTGAGGTGCGATGGCATGAAATCACCAAGAGTGAATCTTCTTGCCGCCTTTGAAGTCTTGGGAGGAGACTCTTCTGTTGCCCCCAGTGAAGCGGTAGAGGAGGTTTCTGCCTTTTCAGTGACTTCTTGCTTTTTCGGAGCTTTCTCCTGCTGTTTGAGTTTGCGAAGTTGTCTCCTAGCTTGCCTTCGCTGTTGAGCGTTGGCTTTGTTTTGACGACCTCCCAATTTTCATCTTCTAGGAGATCGGAGTGTACCCATATGGGTTGTCCGTCTGATGTTGGATATGGAACCAACGTTTGGGTCATCTTTATCACCTTGAAGGAAGTAGTGATCTTCTCTTTTGGTGATTTTTGTTTTTGTCCACACGATACCATGTTGACGGAGGCAGACCCATAGTTTTTGTCGAAGGTAATGACTCCGTTTTTCCACATCTCATTTATCTTCTCTCTCACAACAAAGCATTGACTAAGAGGATGCGAGACCATCTGATGGTATGGACAGTACCGAGGATCGTTGGTTTTGCCAACATCTCCTGGTCTTTTGGGGTCAGGCAAGGTGAGTTTACCGTTTGCGAGAAGTGCCCCAAAGATTTCTTCAACATCTTCATCGAACGGGTATTTCTTCTCTACTCGTTCTTTGAAGGCATCAGAGAGTTCAGGCTTTTTACCTGCAGCTTTGTTTTCAGCTTTCTTTGGCTGCTGAAGAGCTGACTTGGTTTGCACATTGAGAACCTCTTTTTTCTTTAGCTTTGAGGTTGCAATGGTGGTCGGCTCTTTCTTTGATGATTTCTGACTGTTGAGGTCTTTGATCACCGTTTCAGCCTCCATAGAATCTTCTAGGAGTTCACCTAGGTTTTTTGATTTGTTGCCGATGATCATGGAGCGGATTCTTGCTCTCATGTTGTTATGGCAGATGTCGACTAGTGACGCTTGTGGCAATACATATGAGCATTTGTACGCCATTGCCTTCCACTTGTGAATGAAGTCATATGTTGACTCATTCTCTCCCTGTTTTAGGCTGCAGAGCTGAGCCATAGTAACAGGATGATCCTCACCTTTGAAGTGGGTTAGGAAGCGTGTCTCCAGCATGGCCCAATTTTGAATGGAGTCCTCCGGCAGAGTGGAGTACCAATCAAAGGCCGTACCTTTTAGGGTACTTGCAAAGAGGCGGATTTTGAGGGCATCTTGATCCGCAATAGCTCCCGTCAGGACCTTGAAATGGATGACGTGTTGTCTGGCTGAACCTTTCCCTGTATATGTTTGGAGAGTAGGTTGCTTGAATTTTGTAGGGAACGGGACCGAGTCCATCCACAAGGGATATGGTGGCTTGATCCCATGCTCCTTTAGTGTATCCTCTTCTTTTGCTTTGGCGAGGATATCGTCAACGTCCTTTTTGGTAAGGGCGCGTGACTCACTGTTTTCCGCATTTTCCTCGTCGCCTTGATGGCTCGGAGGAGCTTCATTGTTTGGCGGACGTTGGATAGTGAGAAGGAGGTTTTCCATTAGGGCCTCTATTCTCTGATGTCCTTGTTCCAGCTGCTGGATGCGTGCAGCTACGTCATCATGTGGCGGAGGTTGCTCAGCATTTGTGACCAAGATGTTCACTCTTCGAGAGTCAAAAGATGATACAGTCTTGGTGACCGAGCTGGAGCTCATTCTTTTAGATGAAGAGCTCGAGGAGTGATTACTCCGGTGTCCTTGGCTTGAAGGAGCGGGAGAGTTTTCTTTATGTCTTCGTGTCCGGGAGACGCTGCGAGTCACCGGATTCCTGACATGGATTTTTGTTGCTGACTTCTGACGTCTTCTGGCCTTGCCAACCATATGGACAGCAGCAACTTGGTCGGGTCTTTCTTTTTCGACCCATTTTTGGGAGACCTGAAGTGCAGAATCCTGGGTTCTTTGCTTCTCTAGTCTCTTTTGTCGATATGCCGCACGGCGGCGCATACGACGAGGGATTTGAGCTTCGGTTAGCTCCGGCTGTGCTCTGGCAATGAAGGACGTAGTCCCTGGTGCGCAGCAACCGAGCTTGTCTTCTTTGAAGACTGGCAGTGACAGTTTCTGGATTCGGTCCTTTGCCTGTCGCAGCGAAGCTTTGAATTTGGCGAGTTCGGCTCCTGTTGAGAGGAAGGGTCGACTCGCAGGTGTGCAGGCCTTGGCAGGTTCTTGCGGAGGCCTTACGATGCACGATTTGATTTTGGGCTTGTATGAGCAAGCCGGCTCGTGCTGAGTTGGTTTTGTTTGGCGGAGGGTAGGTTTCTCCTCTTTCATGTATGCGAGAGGGTAGAACTGGTTCTCCTTGAGCGGGGCCAGGTAGGCTGGCTTTGCTGATGTTTGTGACCTTTGCTGTTTGGGTGAAGGCGTTGGAGACCAAGTCTTTGAGCGGACCTGGTTTCTTGTAGGTTGAGGTTTTGCAGGAGCGCTACGGGCCTCAGGCTTCTTGATGATCGCCCTTGGTATCACTGTAGTGATACGTTGAGGGGCGGTTCTCTGCTTCTTGGCAGGTGCGGTTTCTTCAGCGGGTAGTGGGAATGGTTAATGAGCTGGTACTTGTTCTCATCAAAGGTGATGGTTAATGAAGCTGCCATTGTTAGTTTTTGGAAAACTTCTGAAACAAGACCATATCCATTAGTAATCACAAGAATATGGTGATCGTAAATGGAAAATACTATGGTTTCGCCTCTTCAAGTCGGCCGAGGGGACATGGCCCAGCCCAAGCAACATGAGGAAGGCAGAAAAGCCATAGAGGGCACAATTGTTCTAAACGCAGGTAGGGTCAGCTCAGAATGAGCGTCCCAGTGACTGCTAGAAGCAATTGTGAACCTTAATTCAAATTACCGGGAAGCAAAGCTCACTCAAGGTAAAGTGATATAAGGTTGAGATACAAATGTGTCGGTTGCGAATACAGTAGACCCGAAAGGGCGTACTAGCACCGCTAGGCACAAATGTTGCAAATCGCATCCTTGGAAAGGACACGAGATGGGATTTTTGAAAGGTCAAGATTGGATTCATAGGAGAGAGCAAATGGTATTCCAATCCGAAAATGAGCTCAACATTTCTGCGAGCTCGAAAGTCCGAAAAGGAAGGAACCAGGATTTCTCAAATGTGAATCCAAAAGTGACGGAAGTTTTTTTTTGAAAGTGTCAAGATTGGACTTTATAGAAGAGAGCAAATGGTATTCCAATCCGAAAATGAGTTCAACATTTCTGCGATCTCGAAGTCCGAAAAGGAAGGAACCAGGATTTCTCAAATATGAATCCAAAAATGACAGAAGTTTTTTTTTTTTTGTTCTTTTTTTTTTTTTTTTGTTCTTTTTTTTTAAGAGTTCACATAGATCTCCAATTCGATCTTATGAAACCTCAGTTGATAGATCAGCCCCCAGGTAAGGGTAGGTTTACTTAATGAACCCGTTTGGAGGACCCTTGCCTAGAACAGTCTAGCTGTCTCCACACTCTAGACAAGGCTTTTCTTAGATCCACTTTGGTCAAAGAACGCAATTGGTGCAACCTTAGTGGTTTTTTTTTTTGAAAGATTTTTTTTATGGATTCATAGAAGAGAGCGAATGGTGTTACATTCCGAAAATGAGTTCAACATTTCTGCGATCTCGAAGTCCGAAAAGGAAGAAGCCAAAGTTTCTCAACTTAAACCCAAAAGGGAGAAATCTGAATTTTTTTTTAAATCAGATGTTTTTTGTGGATTCATAGAAGAGAGCGAATGGTGTTCCATTCCGAAAATGAGTTCAACATTTCTGCGATCTCGAAGTCCGAAAAGGAAGAAACCAAAGTTTCTCAACTATGAATCCAAAAGGGGGAAATCTGTATTTTTTTTTAAATCAGATTTTTTTTTGTGGATTCATAGAAGAGAGTGAATGGTGTTCCATTCCGAAAATGAGTTCAACATTTCTGCGATCTCGAAGTCCGAAAAGGAAGAAACCAAAGTTTCTCAACTTAAACCCAAAAGGGAGAAATCTGAAGTTTTTTTTTTAAATCAGATTTTTTTTTGTGGATTCATAGAAGAGAGCAAATGGTGTTCCATTCTGAAAATGAGATCAACATTTCTGCGATCTCGAAGTCCGAAAAGGAAGAAACCAAAGTTTCTCAACTTAAACCCAAAAAGGAGAAATCTGAAGTTTTTTTTTAAATCAGATTTTTTTGTGGATTCATAGAAGAGAGCGAATGGTGTTCTATTCCGAAAATGAGTTCAACATTTCTGCGATCTCGAAGTCCGAAAAGGAAGAAGCCAAAGTTTCTCAACTGTGAATCCAAAAGGGGGAAATCTGAAATTTTTTATAAATCAGATTTCGTTTCTTTTTGAGAATTTTTTTTTACAAACAAGAAAGACTGGAAATAAACTCAAAAGAAGAAATTTCCAAGAATCCCATCTCATATGTTTTTTTTAGATGCAAGATCCAACATAGGCCACCAACTAAAAGGAGCCAAAGAATCCAAACATTGTGTTCTCAAATGAACAGGGTCCCACCGGGTGTGCCAACTTGATGGACCGCGCCCCTCCGTTCCTCCTCCGCTGTCATCCGCCCCGGGTCTGTCGGGGTCCGGAAGGAGGGTGGAGGAAATGGGAGAAACGGGTATCAACATTTTTTTGGGTATGCCAGATTTTCTATTCTACTTGGAATTTAGAATGGTGATCCGGAGATTCACCTTCACAAGTAGAAAAGGAAATCAACTTTTTTCCATCTTTCCATTGCACACATATTTTTAAAGAAAAGAGACAAGGTTTGTTTTTTTTTTTAATGCCGTGAGAGGCGGTTTTCTTTGTTTGCCGTGAAAGGCGATTTTGGTGCCGTAAAAGGCGATTTTGCCGTGAAAGGCGATTTACAAATCTTATCAATAATGAAAGACAAGAGATGTGATTTTTTTTTGTCTCTTTATAAAAAAAAATACAATGCAACGGAAAAGAAAGAAAAGGAATCTAACTTTTCATGCGATTGTGGGGGACCCGTTCAGATCGACGGTCGCGAGTCATGTATGGACTCCGCCATCGTCCTTCAGATGAGAACTTTGATGCTTGATTTCATGGCTTGGCTCCAACCTCAGATTTTTTAGAAGATAAGGACCAAGGTAAGGTCCTATATCCGGTAAAAAGCCGAGTAGACGGGTTGAAAAGCCGCATCTAGCCATGTTGGATATCAGGAGAGGTGGCCTTGGGGGGGGGGGCGCCCCCCCCGGCGGGCCAATCCGGGCGGAAGACATTGTCAGGTGGGGAGTTTGGCTGGGGCGGCACCCGACGAGCCGCCTTGAAGATTAATTTCGATCGGACGGCGGGCAGAATCCTTTGCAGACGACTTAAATACGCGACGGGGTATTTTTTGTGGCAGAGTGGCCTTGCTGCCACGATCCACTGAGATTCAGCCCCATGTCGCACAGATTCGTCCCCCCCCCGGCACGCTACTCCGCCTCCAAACGCCCCGGCGACCCTTCCCTTCCGTCGTGAGCTGCGACAGGAGGCTAGGAAGCCTTAGGGGGGCGGAAGCTGGGGGCGGGCGCCCCCGTGGAGGGAAGGATTTATATGGCGAGGGACGTCCGTCGCCTGACGATCGGGCGCCGCGGAGGGATTTGGCCCTTCCCGCGTGCCACCCTACGGTTGGTGGGCGCACCGGATCGCCCGTTTCCTCGACCTCGGACGTTCATGCCGACGAGGTGGGAGACGACGTTCGGCGCCGACTCCTATCTTTGCTGCGACGGCGTGGTGCTTGTCCGGCGGGCGCGGTCCCCCATCGGACGGTCGGTTCCGTGCCCGACGTCCCGTTACGTCCGTCGCGGACGTCTATGCGTTTCCTGACAATGGCGTGGCCGTTCGTTTTTCGAGGATCCAGGTGCGTCCTACGGCCTTTCCGAAGCTTGGCATGGCCGTTCGTGCCTCAGGCCCCAAGTGCTAAGTGCTAAGTGCGGTGCGGTCGGTCGGTCGGCTCGCGTCAAGATATGGTATAACTCATATAGTAGGACAAGTTGCCGACCATTGTCTCCCACCACCTGGGTATAAACGTCCGAGATCGACGTGACGGACCGTCGGTGTCGGACCGGTCAATCCGAGCGATTGGCGGATGGCAGGTGCACGGCGAGTGCGGTCAGTCCGTGCGTGATGCTGACCGTGCCGTGCGCAGTCGGCCTGTGCGTTCGCCGGCCTGGTGCAGTCCGTCCGCGCATTCGTGCGAGCGCCGTGTTGCTGCCCTTGCTTGTGCGGTCAGTCCGCTCGGGCGTGCTGCCGCGTCGCGGTCCGCCCGTGCGCGCCGCCTTCACTGCTGTGCGCGGCCTGTCCGTGAGCCGTGCTGCTTCCTGAGCCTTCCGCTGCCAGTACGGTGCCAGCGTGCGTGTTGCTGCCTGTCCCATCCGCTGCCTGGGCAGTGCCTGCTCCTGTGTCGGCCGCCTGCGCTCGGTGCAGTCTGTCCGTCTGCGCATGCTGCTGCGTCGGCAGCGGGCGGTCTGTCCCTCCGTGCTGCTGCGTTGGCCGCGCACGGTCCGCCCGTGCGTGCCGCTACGTCGGTGTACAGTCAGTCCCCGCGTGCTTGCTGCTGCGTCGGCCGTGCACTGTCCGTCTGTGAGTCCCTGGCTGAGTCGGGCTGTCCGGGGGCGCTGCTATCACTTTCGTGCGGTCTGTCCCTGCGTCGTGCTGCTGCCTGTGCGGTGCGGGCTGCGGACTTTCATTTTTCGAAGAGCCAAGCGCCAAGTGCAAAGTGCTAAGTGATAAGTGCGGTGCGGTCGGTCGGTCGGCGCGCATCAAGATAAGGTATATCTCATATAGTAGGACAAGTGGCCAACCATTATATCCCACCTCCTGGGTATGAACGTCCGAAATCGACGTGACGGACCGTCGGTGTCGGACCGGTCGGCCCGTGCGATTGGCGGCGGGCAGGAGCACGAACGGTCGACGGACGGTGCGCTGTCAGCACTTGAGTGCGTCGTGCTGCTGCCTCTGCCGCGTGCAGTCAGCGCCTTCGCACGTCGTGCTGCTGCGTCGGCCGTGAACGGTCTGTGCGAGCGTGGTGCTGCGTCGGCCGAGCACGGTCCGCCCGTGCGTGCTGCTGCGTCGGTGCACAGTCTGTCCCCTCGTGCTAGTTGCCGCGTCGGCTGTGCACGGTCCGTACGAGCGTGCTGCTGCGTCGGCCGACCGCAGTCCGTCTTTGTGTCCATGGCTGAGTCGGGCTGTCCAGGGGTGCTGCTGTGTCTGCCGCGTGTGGTCTGTCCCTGCGTCGTGCTGCTGCCTGTGCGGTGCGGGCTGCGGCCTTTCATTTTTCGAAGAGCCAGGTGCGTCCAGCGGCCTTTCCGAAGCGTGGCATGGCCGTTCGTTCCTCCAAGCGCCAAGTGCAAAGTGCTAAGTGCTAAGTGCGGTGCGGTCGGTCGGTCGGCGCACGTCAAGATATGGTATATCTCATATTGTAGGACAGGTGGCCGACCATTGTTTCCCACCTCCTGGGTATAAACGTCCGAAATCGACATGACGGACCGTCGGTGTCGGACCGGTCGGCTCGTGCGATTGGCGGCTGGCAGGCGCACGAACGGTCGACGGACGGTGCGCTGTCAGCACGTGCGTGCGTCGTGCTGCTGCCTCTGCCGCGTACAGTCAGCGCCTGCGCGCGTCGTGCTGCTGCGTCGTCCGTGAACGGTCTGTGGGAGCGTGGTACGGCGTCGGCCGTGCACGGTCCGCCCGGGCGTGCTGCATTGTCGGTGCACAGTCTGTCCCCTCGAGCTTGCTGCTGCGTCGGCCGGCCGCGGTCCGTCTGTATGTCCCTGGCTGAGTCGGGATGTCCAGGGGCGCTGCTGTCCCTGCGTCGGGCAGCTGCCTGTGCGGTGCGGGCTGCGGCCTTTCATCTTTCGAAGAGCCAGGTGCGTCCAGCGGCCTTTCCGAAGCGTGGCATGGCCGTTCGTTCCTCCAAGCGCCAAGCGCCAAGTGCAAAGTGCTAAGTGCTAAGTGCGGTGCGGTCGGTCGGTCGGCGCGCGTCAAGATATGGTATATCTCATATAGTAGGACAGGTGGCCGACCATTGTTTCCCACCTCCTGGGTATTAACGTCCGAAATCGACATGACGGATTGTCGGTGTCGGACCGGTCAGCCCGTGCGGGCGGCGGCTGGCAGGCGCAGGAACGGTCGACGGTCGGTGCGCTGTCAGCACGTGCATGTGTCGTACTGCTGCCTCTGCCGCGTGCAGTCAGTGCCTGCGCGCGTCGTGCTTGCTGCAGCGCCTTCTGCGTGCGGTCAGTCCGTGCGTGATGCTACCCGTGCCGTGCGCAGTCGGCCAGTGCGTGCGCCGGCCTCATGCAGTCCGTCAACGCATTCGTGCTAGCGCCGTGCTGCCGCCCTTGCCGCATGCGGTCTGTCCGTGCGTGCCGCCGTCACTGCTGTGTGCGGCCTGTCAGTGTACCGTGCTGCTGCCTGTGCTGTCCGCTGCCGGTGCGGTGCCTGCGTGCGTTCTGCTGCCTGTGCAGTGCGTGCTGCTGTGTCGGCCGCCTGCGGTCGGCGCACAGTCTGTCCGTCTGCGCATGCTGCTGCGTCGGCATTGGGCGGTCTGTCCCTGCGTGTCGCCGCGTCGGCCGTGCACGGTCTATACGTACGTGCTGCTGCGTCGGCCGTGCACGGTCCGCCCGTGCGTGCTGCTGCGTCGGTGCACAGTCTGCCTCGCGTGCTGCTGCGTCCCTGGCTGAGGCTGTAATCCGTGCGTCGTGCGGCTGCCCGCGCCGTGCAAGCTGCAGCGATGACCATCCGATCCCTATACCGAGCGTACTGCCGTCCGAGGAATGTCCGTGAGCGCGTGGGTGAGGCTACCATCTTTGTGTGTGATATGTCCGCTCCTTCGTCCGTGCCACTTATGGTGCCGACGTGCGGGCGGTGCGGTCGACGGCATGCGGGCGGTGCGGGCCCTGCGTGGGCGGCGTGCCGGTGCTACGTACGGCAGAATTTAGACCCCCGACCGACCTCATGTTTTTCGACTGTGAATGTGTGCCCAACGCATTGAGGGAGCGTTAAACGTGTTGAACTATCTCTGTGCAAAAGGATTTGTGCATTGGAGTCCGGGAAGTGGTCGAAAGCCCCGATATGTCATTTTCGGACGTTCATACCCAGGAGGTGGGAAACAATGGTCGGCACCAACCTCTACCATATGGCGGGCAAGCCTGTGGGGTGGAAAAAGGGACGGTGGGCACCGTTTGCACACGTTATGCGGTGGGAAGCATACCAACGGCCGTTTGACGTGCGGGCGGAATGGCCGACGTGCGGGCGGTGCTGGCCCTGCGTGGGCGGCGTGCCGGTACTGCGTCCGGCAGAATTTAGACCCCCGACCGACCTCGTGTTTTTCAACTGTAAATGCGTGCCCAACGCATTGAGGGAGCATTAAACGGGTTGAACTATCTCCGTGCAAAAGGATTTGTGCATTGGAGTCCGGGAAGTGATCGAAAGCCCCGGTATGTCGTTTTCGGACGTTTTTATCCAGGAGGTGGGAAACAATGGTCGGCACCAACCTCTACCATATAGCGGGCAAGCCTGTGGGGTGGAAAAAGGGATGGTGGGCACCGTTTTCGCACGTAATGCGCTGGGAAGCATACCAAGGGCCGTTTGACGTGCGGCGGTCGACGTGCGTGCGCTGCGGTCGAGGGCGTACGGGCGATGCGGGCCCTGCGTGGGCGGCGTGCTGGTGCTGCGTGCGGAAGAATTTAGACCCCCGACCGACCTTGTGTTTTTCGACTGTAAATGCGTGCCCAACGCATTGAGGGAGCGTTAAACATGTTGAACTATCTCTGTGCAAAGGGATTTGTGCATTGGAGTCCGTGAAGTGGTCGAAAGCCCCGATATGTCATTTTCGGACGTTTATACCCAGGAGGTGGGAAGCAATGGTCGGCACCAACCTCTACCATATGGCGGGCAAGCCTGTGGGGTGGAAAACGGGACGGTGGGCACCGTTTGCACACGTTATGCGCTGGGAAGCATACCAAGGGCCGTTCGACGTGCGGGCGGTGCGGGCCCTGCGTGGGCGGCGTGCCGGTGCTGCGTGCGGCAGAATTTAGACCCCCGACCGACCTCGTGTTTTTTTACTGTAAATGCGCGCCCAACGCATTGATGGAGCGTTAAATGTGTTAAACTATCTCTGTGCAAAAGGATTTGTGCATTGGAGTCCGGGAAGTGGTCGAAAGCCCCGATATGTCGTTTTCGGACGTTTATACCCAGGAGGTGGGAAACAACGGGAGGCACCAACCTCTACCATATGGCGGGCAACCCTGTGTGGTGGAAAAAGGGACGGTGGGCACCGTTTGCACATGTTATGTGCTCGGAAGGATACCAAGGGCCGTTTGACGTGCGGCAGTCGACGTGCGGGCGGTGCGGTCTAGGTCGTGCGGGCCCTGCATGGGCGGCGTGCTGGTGCTGCGTGAAGCAGAATTTAGACCCCCGACCGACCTCGTGTTTTTCGACTGTAAATGCGTTGCCAGCGCATTGAGGGAGCGTTAAATGTGTTGAACTATCTCTGTTCAAAAGGATTGGGGCATTGGAGTCCGAGAAGTGAACGAAAGCCCCGATATGTCGTTTTCAGACGTTTATACGCAGGAGGTGGGAAACAATGGTCGGCACCAACCTCTACTAAATAGCGGGCAAGCCTGTTGGGTGGAAAATGGGACGGTGGGCACCGTTTGCACACGTTATGCGCTGGGAAGCATACCAAGGGCCGTTTGACGGGCGAGCGGTGCGGTCGACGTGCGGGCGGTGCGGTCGACGGCGTGCGGGCGGTGCGGGCCCTGCATGGGCGGCGTGCCGGTACTGCGTGCAGCAGAATTTAGACCCCCGACCGACCTCATTTTTTTCAACTGTAAATGCGTGCCCAACACATTGAGGGAGCGTTAAACGTGTTGAACTATCTCTGTGCAAAAGGATTTGTGCATTGGAGTCCAGGAAGTGGTCGAAAGCCCCCATATGTCTTCTTCGGACGTTTATACCCAGGAGGTGGGAAACAATGGTCGGCACCAACCTCTACATATAGCGGGCAAGCCTGTGGGGTGGAAAAAGGGACGGTGGGCACCGTTTCCTCACTTAATGCGCTGGGAAGCATACCAAGGGCCGTTTGACGTGCGGGCGGTGCGATCGAGGGCGTGCGGGCTGTGCGGGCCCTGCGTGTGCGGCGTGCTGGTGCTGCGTGCGGCAGAATTTTGACCCCCGACCGACCTCGTGCTTTTCGACTGTAAATGCGTGCCCAACGCATTGAGGGAGCGTTAAACGTGTTGAACTATCTCTGTGCAAAAGGATTTGTGCATTGGAGTCCGTGAAGTGGTCGAAAGCCCCGATGTCATTTTCGGACGTTCATACCCAGGAGGTGGGAAACAATGGTCGGCACCAACCTCTACCATATGGCGGGCAAGCCTGTGGGGTGGAAAAAGGGACGGTGGGCACCGTTTACACACGTTATGCGCTGGGAAGCATACCAACGGCCGTTTGACGTGCGAATGGTGCGGCCGACGTGCGGGCGGTGCGGTCGACGGCGTGTGGGCGGTGCGGGCCCTGCGTGGGCAGCGTGCCGGTGCTGCGTGCGGCAGAATTTAGACCCCCGACCGACCTCGTGTTTTTCGACTGTAAATGCGTGCACAACGCATTGGGGGAGCGTTAAACGTGTTGAACTATCTCTGTGCAAAAGGATTTGTGGATTGGAGTCCGGGAAGTGGTCGAAAGCCCCGATATGTCATTTTCGG
The DNA here is from genome assembly GCA_038049695.1 of Cinnamomum chago. Lineage (NCBI taxonomy): Eukaryota > Viridiplantae > Streptophyta > Magnoliopsida > Laurales > Lauraceae > Cinnamomum > Cinnamomum chago. The sequence continues at coordinate 5,803,163 of CP142460.1, forward strand.
ACGTTCATACCCAGGAGGTGGGAACCAATGGTCGGCACCAACCTCTACCATATGGCGGGCAAGCCTGTGGGGTGGAAAAAGGGACGGTGGGCACCGTTTTCACACGTTATGCGCTGGGATGCATACCAACGGCCGTTTGACCTGCGAGCGGTGCGGCCGACGGCGTGCGGGTGGTGCGGGCCCTGCGTGGACGGCGTGCCGGTGCTGCATGCGGCAGAATTTAGACCCCTGACCGACCTCGTGTTTTTCGACTGTAAATGCGTGCGCAACGCATTGAGGGAGTGTTAAACGAGTTGAACTATCTCTGTGCAAAAGGATTTGTGCATTGGAGTCCACGAAGTGGTCGAACGCCCCGATATGTCGTTTTCGACGTTTATACCCAGTAGGTGGGAAACAATGGTCGGCACCAACCTCTACCATATGGCGGGCAAGCCTGTGGGGTGGAAAAAGGGACGGTGGGCACCGTTTGCACACGTTATGCGCTAGGAAGCATATCGGGGGCCGTTCGACGTGCGGGCGGAGTGGTCGACGTACGGGCGGTACGGTCGACGACGTGCGGGCGGTGCGGGCCCTGCGTGGGCGGCGTGCCGGTGCTACGTGCGGCAGAATTTAGACCCCCGACCGACCTCGTGTTTTTCGACTGTAAATGCGTGCCCAACGTATTGAGGGAGCGTTCAACGTGTTGAACTATCTCTGTGATAAAGGATTTGTGCATTGGAGTCCGGGAAGTGGTCGAAAGCCCCGATATGTCGTTTTCGGACGTTTATACCCAGGAGGTGGGAAACAATGGCGGCACCAACCTCTACCATATGGCGGGCAAGCCTGTGGGGTGAAAAAAGGGACGGTTGGCACCGTTTGCACACGTTATGCGCCTGGAAGCATACCAAGGGCCGTTCGACGTGCGGCGGTCGATGTGCGGGCGGTGCGGTCGAGGGCGTTCGGGCGGTGCGGGCCCTGCGTGGGCGGCGTGCTGGTGCTGCGTGAGGCAGAATTTATACCCAAGACCGACCTCGTGTTTTTCGACTGTAAATGCGTGCCGAACGCATTGAGGGAGCGTTAAACGTGTTGAACTTTCTCTATGCAAAAGGATTTGTGCATTGGAGTCCGGGAAGTGGTCGAAAGCCCCGATATGTCGTTTTCGGACGTTTATACCCAGGAGGTGGCAAACAATGGTCGGCACCAACCTCTACCATATGGCGGGCAAGCCTGTGGGGTGGAAAATGGGACGGTGGGCACCGTTTGCACACGTTATGAGCTGGGAAGCATACCAACGGCCGTTTGACGTGCGGGCAGTGCGGTCGACGTGCGGGCGGTGCGATCGACGTGCGGGCGGTGCGGTCGACGGCGTGCGGGTGGTGGAAGCCCTGCGTGGGCGGCGTGCCGGTGCTGCGTGCGGCAGAATTTAGACCTCCGACCGACCTCGTGTTTTTCGACTGTAAATGCGTGCCCAACGCATTGAGGGAGCGTTAAACATGTTGAACTATCTCTGTGCAAAAGGATTTGTGCATTGTAGTCCGGGAAGTGGTCGAAAGCCCTGATATGTCGTTTTCAGACGTTTATACCTAGGAGGTGGGAAACAATGGTCGGCACCAACCTCTACCATATGGCGGGCAAGCCTGTGGGGTGGAAAAAGTGACGGTGGGCACCGTTTGCACATGTTATGCACTGGGGAGCATACCAAAGGCCGTTTGACGTGCGAGCGGTGCGGGCCCTGCGTGGGCGGCGTGCAGGTGCTGTGTGCGGCAGAATTTAGACCCCCGACTGACCTCGTGTTTTTCGACTGTAAATGCGTGCCCAATGCATTTAGGGAGCGTTAAACGTGTTGAACTATCTCTGTGCAAACGGATTTGTGCATTGGAGACCGTGAAGTGGTCGAAAGCCCCGATATGTCATTTTCGGACGTTTATTCCCAGGAGGTGGGAAACAATGGTCGGCACCAACCTCTACCATATAGCGGGCAAGCCTGTGGGGTAGAAAAAGGGACGGTGGGCACCGTTTACACACGTTATGCGCTGGGAAGCATACCAAGGGCCGTTTGACGTGCGGCGGTCGACGTGCAGGCGGTGCGGTCGACGGTTTGCGGGCGGTGCGGGCCATGCGTGGGCGGCTGATGCGTGCTGCTGCTGGTGGTGGTCAGTTGTTTCCTGTCTGTCCGTTCGTGCTGCTGCGTCGGTCGTGCACGGTCGGTCCGTGCCTTCGTGCGGGTCGCTGCGCAGCCTGTCCGCGCCCGCTGCCGCTAGCGCCGTGTGAGGTCTGTGCGTGCGTGCTGCTGCGCCGCCGTGCAGGGTCTGTGCAGGTGTGCTGCTGCGCCGGCCGTGCATGGTCTGTGCGTGCTTGCTGCGTCGTGTGCGCAGTCTGTCGCTGCGTGCTCCTCCCTCGGCCGCGTGCTGTCTGTGCGTGAGTGCCGCTGCGTCGGCCTTGCACGGTCTGCGCTTGCCTCCGTGCCCGTCCGTGCGCGCTGCAACCTGCCGGGAGCGGTCTGTGCGTGCGTGCTGCTACGTTGGCCGTGCAAGGTCTGTGCGTGCCATCGTGTGTGTTGGTGCACAGTCCGTCCTCTGTCGCTGGCGCCTGCGCCGCGTGCAATCAGTCCGTGTTCACGTGCTGCTGCGTCGTCCGTGGGCGGTCTGTCCCTGCGTGCTGCTGTGTCGGCTGCGCTCGGTCTGAGCGTGCGTGCTGCTGTGTCGGCCGTGCTCGGTCTGCGCGAGCGTGCTGCTGCGTCTGCAATGTAGGGTCAGTCCGAGCATGCAGCTGCGTCTTCCGTGCACGGTCCGCCCGCGTGTGCTGCTGCGACGTCCGTGCACGGCCCGCCCGTGCGTGCTGCTGCGTCGGCCGCGTGCTGTCTTTCTGTGCTTGCCGCTGCTTCGGTGCACAGTCTGTCCGTGCTTGCCGCATGCGGTCTGTGCGTGCGTGCTGCAGCGTCGGCCGTGCACGGCCTGCGCGAGCTTGCTGCTGTGTCGGCCGTGAAGGGTCTGTCCAGTCGGTCCCCGGCCTGTCCATGCCTGCGTCCTGCTGTTGAGTCTGCCGTGTGCAGTCTGCTGGTGGTGCGGGCGCGGCGGTCCACGGCGTGCTGGTGCTGCGCGCGGCAGAATTTAGACCCCGACCGACCTCGTGTTTTTCGACTATAAATGCGTGCCTAATGCATTGAATGAACGTTAAACATGTCGAACTATCACTGTGCAAAAGGATTTGTGCATTGGAGTCCGGGAAGTGGTCGAAAGCCTCGATATGTCGTTTTCGGACGTTTATACCCAGTAGGTGGGAAACAATGGTCGGCACCAAAGCGTCGCTCCGTCCGTCCGGTCGGTCCCCGGCCTGTCCGTTAGTGCTGCTGCCCTTGCGGTGCGCAGTCAGTCGGTACCATCCTCCTGCTGCTGGCGTGTGCAGTCTGCTGGCGCCGTGGTCAACGGCGTGCAGGAGCTGCGTGCGCTGCGGTCGACGGCGCACGGGTGCTGCGTGCGGCAGAATTTAGACCCTCGACCGACCTCGTGTTTTTAGACTATAAATGCGTGTCTGAGCATTGAATAAATGTTAAACACGTTGAACTATCTCTTTTCAAAAGGATTTGTGCATTGGAGTCCGGGAAGGGGTCGAAAACCTCAATATGTCGATTTCGGACATTTATACCCAGGAGGTGAGAAACAATGGTCGGCACCAAACCCTACCATGTTGTGGCGTCGCTCCGTCCATCCAGTCGGTCCCCAGTCTGTCCGTCCGTGCTGCTGCCTGTGCGGTGAGCAGCCAGTTCGTGCCTCCGTCCTGCTGCTGAGTCTGCCGTTTCAGGTCGATCTGTGCTTTCGTCCGGCTGTGCGGAGCGCAGTCGGTCACTCCGTGCGTGCGTGCGTGCTGCTCCGCCGGCCGTCTGCCGTCTGCCCCTGCCATCGTGCGGGACTGTGCACGGCCTGTCCCTGCGTGCTGCCGCGTCGGCCGTGTGCGGCCTGAGCGCTCGTGCTGCTGCGGCGTCCGTGTGCGGTCTCTCCGTGCCTTCGTGCTGGTGCGTGCACGGTCTGCCCATGCGTGCTACGGTGTCGGCCGTGTGGGGTCAGTCCGTGCGTGCTGCTGCGTCGGCCCCTGGGACGCACAAGGTCCGCTTCGTCCACCCTGACGTGCAGGTGCTGCGTGCACTGCGGTCGACGGCGTGCTGGTGCTGCGTGCGGCAGATTTTAGACCCTCGACCGACCTCGTGTTTTCGGACTGTAAATGCATGTCCGAAGCATTGAGTAAGTGTTAAGCGTGTTGAACTATCAGTGTGCAAAAGGATTTGTGCATTGGAGTCCGGGAAGTGGTCGAAAGCCTCGATATGTCGTTTTTGGACGTTTATACCCAGGAGGTGGGAAACAATGGTCGGCACCAGACCCTACCATGTTGTGGCGTTGCTCCGTCCGTCCTGTCGGTCCCCAGTCTGTCCGTTCGTGCCGCTGCCTGTGCGGTGAGCAGTCAGTTCGTGCTTGCGTCCTGCTCCTGAGTCTGCCGATTTAGGTCGGTTTGTGCTTTCGTCCGACTGTGCGGAGCGCAGTCTGTCGGTCCGTGCGTGCGTGCGTGATGCCCCGCCGGCCGCGTCCTGTCCGCCCCTGCCTTCTTGCGGGACTGTGCCCGGCCGTGTGCGGTCTGAGCGCGCGTGCAGCTGCGGCGTCCGTGTGCGGGTCTCTCCGTGCCTTCGTGCTGGTGGGTGCACGGTATGCCCATGCGTGCTGCGGTGTCGGCCGTGTGCGATCAGTCCGAGCGTGCTGCTGCGTCGGCCCCTGGGACGCACACGGTCCGCTTCGTCCACTCTGACGTGCTGGTGCTGCATGCGCTGCGGTCGAAGGCGTGCTGGTACTGCGTGCGACAGATTTTAGACCCCCGACCGACCTCGTGTTTTCGGACTGTAAATGCGTGTCTAATGCATTGAGTAAGTGTTAAGCGTGTTGAACTCTCACCGTGCAAAAGGATTTGTGCATTGGAGTCCAGGAAGTGGTCGAAAGCCCCGATATGTCATTTTCGGACGTTTATACCCAGGTGGTGGGAAACAATGGTCGGCACCAGACCCTACCATGTTGTGGCGTTGCTCCGTCCGTCCGGTCGGTCCCCAGTCTGTCCGCTCGTGCTGCTGCCGGTGCGGAGAACGGCTAGTTCGTGCCTGCGTCCTGCTGCTGAGTCTGCCATTTCAGGTTGGTCTGTGCTTTCGTCCGACTATGCGGAGTGCAGTCGGTCGGTCCGTGCGTGCGTGCATGCTGCTCCGCCGGCCGCGTGCTGTCTGCCCCTGCCTTCGTGCGGGACTGTGCACGGCCGTGTACGGTCTGAGCGCGCGTGCTGCTGCGGCGTCCGTGTGCGGTCTCTCCGTGCCTTCGTGCTGGTGGGTGCACGGTCTGCCCGTGCGTGCTGCTGCATCGGCCGTGGGCGGTCTGAGCGCGCGTGCTGCTGCGGCTACCGTGTGCGGTCTCTCCGTGCCTTCGTGCTGGTGGGTGCACGGTCTGCCCGTGCGTGCTGCGGTGTCGGCCGTGTGCGTTCAGTCCGTGCGTGCTGCTGCGTCGGCCCCCTGGGACGCACACGGTCCGCTTCGACCACCCTGACGTGCTGGTGCTGCGTGCGCTGCGGTCGACGGCGTGCTGGTGCTGTGTGCGGCTGATTTTAGACCCCCGACCGACCTCGTGTTTTCGGAGTGTAAATGCGTGTCTAATGCATTGAGTAAGTGTTAAGCTTGTTGAACTATCAGTGTACAAAAGGATTTGTGCATGGGAGTCCGGGAAGTGGTCGAAAGCCCTGATATGTCGTTTTCGGACGTTTATACCCAGGAGGTGGGAAACAATGGTCGGCACCAGACCCTACCATGTTGTGGCGTTGCTCCGTCCTTCCGGTCGGTCCCCAGTCTGTCCGCTCGTGGTGCTGCCGGTGCGGTGAGCGGTCAGTTCGTGCCTGCGTCCAGCTGCTGACTCTGCCTTGTGCGGTCGGGCAGTGCTTTCGTGTGCCTGTGCGGTGCGCATTCGGTCCGTGTGTGCTGCCCCGCCGGCCGTGTGCTGTCTGTCCCTGCCTTCGTTCGGGTCGGTGCATGGTCTGTCCCTGTGTGATGCTGCGTCGGCCGTGCGTGGTCTGCACGTGCGAGCTGCTTCATCGGCCGAGTGCGGTCTGTTCCTGCCTTGGTGCTGGTCTGTGCACGGTCAGCCCGTGCGTGCCGCTGCCCCCGCCGTGTGTGGTCAGTCCGTGCGTGCTGCTGCGCCGGCCGTGTGCGGTCCCTTTCTGCTGCGTCGGCCCCCTCGGACGCGCACGGTCCGCTTCGTCCACCCTGATGTGCTGGTGCTGCACGCGCTGCGGTCGATGGCGTGCTGGTGCTGCGTGCGGAAGATTTTAGACCCTCGACCGACCTCGTGTTTTTCGACCCCAAATGTGTGTTCAATGCTTTGAGTAAGTGTTAAACATGCTGAACTATCAGTGTGCAAGAGGATTTGTGCATTGGAGTCCGAGAAGTGGTCGAAAGCCCCGATATGTCGATTTCGGACGTTTATACCCAGGAGGTGGGAAACAATGGTCGGCACCAACCTTTACTATATAGCAGGCATGCCGGTTGTGGTGGCAAGACGGACGGTGGGCACAGTTGGCGCGGGTTATGCAATGTGAAGCATACCAATGGCCTTGTTTCCCTCGGTTGAATGTTGGTGGGACTCGGATTGAGAATTGGTGCGTGGGGCCCACGCCCCCCCCCCCCCGCACCTGGGCCCGGCTGGTCCGAACGGTGGAAGCCTGGTTGTATGCTGTGGTGCCTCCTTGGGCCGGCGCTGTGGTGTGCTGTTTGTGAGGACGGTTTGTTGATGTGGTGGGCCATTTGCGGACGGTCCGTTCGCGCGTGGGTGCTGCTGCGTCTGCT
>CP142460.1:5817500-5832500 GCA_038049695.1 Cinnamomum chago
TCTGCCATCTACATCTGACTGGAAATCAGAGTCTGTATACGCCAGTGGCGTTAGATCATCTGCTCGGTATGTTAGCATATAATCTTTCGTTCTCCGAAGATACTTGAATATATGCTTAACAGCTGTCCAGTGGATAGGTCCAGGGTTTGATTGATATCTACTAACCATGCCAACGGCAAAGCAGATATCTGGTCTAGTACACAACAGTGCATACATGAGGCTTCCAACAGCTGATGCATATGGTACTCTCCTCATGCTGTCTATCTCCTCAGGTGTTTTCGGACATTGATTCCGAGATAGTGGTACTCCATGTCTAGAAGGTAGCAAGCCCTTCTTGGAGTCATGCATGTTATACTTGACCAATATCTTCTCAATATACGAAAATTGAGTTAAGGCTAACATCTGTAATTCCATGGGGATCCGAACCCTAGAGGGGGGGTGAATAGGGTGAGCTTCTTTTATGACCAATTTTAACAATTTTAACTTCTTTAAAACCAACTAGTCACAAGTGATGATTATCAAACAAAATGCGGAAGCTTAAAGAAAACAATCACCACAAAGCAAGCACCATCACACAAGGATTTATAGTGGTTCGGCCTCAATGCCTACATCCACTACCGGCTTGTGATCCAACACCCCACCGGATTTCCACTATTTATGCTTTTCAATAGGCTAAGCAATAACCTTTACAATATGCTTTCCAAGGCTAAGCAATAACCTTACATTGATGTTTTTCAAGGCTTAACATCAACCTATACACTATGCTTTTATAGGCTAAGCAATAACCTCTTCAACCACAAGGTTGGTTATCTCACTAAGATAGTGTCTTTAATACACTTGATGGAGATTCTATTTAGCTCATTACAATGCCTCTTGAATAGGCGGATATGGAAGTGAAAATCTAATACACACTCACACTATGAATGCAAAGATGAAAGTATATGAAGTGTGTGTGTGTGGTCCTCAATCATTTTGAAAATGAAAGTTCATAAATGTATGCCTAAGGCTTTTGAAAGTTTTAGCTCATAAAACATTTATGATTGAGGAAGTAATGCAATCACATGTTAAAAGTAACAACTTGTTAATGATATCAAAGTTACACAAGTTGTATGAAATGGATTAGCTCTAAACATGTGATGCATAGGGATGTCAATCAAATCATCAATGTAGCTCAACACATAAAAATAGATTTGATTGAAAAGAGGTGACAAATCATATGTAATTATAAGGACAACTTGAAAATGATTTACCAATCAAAGTAAGGCAAGTTGTGAAGCATTAAAACAATAATACACATATGATTTGTAATGATGTTGGATCCAAAACATAAGATACATTTGAGAGAGATTTTCTTATGATGGAAAAACAACAACCAATGATTCAACAAAGTATATGAATCATGTTACATATTTCATTAACATGATCTACTTAGATTTACCAAAGATAAAGTACTACTTTGATGAATCAATGGTGATGTATCCAAAACAATAGATCTATTCAAAATATAACACATGCTAAGGATACAACATATCATAGGTTAACATGTTACAAAGATTTACCAATGATAAAACAAAACATGAAAACATATGATTTGTAAAGAAGTTGAGTCCAAAACATAAGTTAGTTTTGAGAGAGATGTTCTTATGATGGAAAACAACAATCAAAGATTCAACCAAGTATATGGATCATGTTACATATGATTTACCAAAGTTCTTTCATTAACATGATCTACTTTGATTTACCAATTCAAGTACTACTTGGATTGAATCATGTGATGTTGTATCCAAAACAATAAATCAACTCAAAACATAAAATATGTTAAGGACACAACACAAACATAGTTTAACATGCTAGAAATGATTTACCAAAAATAAAACAAGAGCATGCAAACACATGATTAAGAAAGGAAGAGCCTACTTGGTGGTTTAACTTCATTAATCCAAGCTTTAGCTTTCCTAATCTTCCCCTTCATCCCTTGGTTCTCTTCCCTTTTGATATGCCTCAAATCCTCTCAAGGAGGGGTTAAAAATTCCCAACTTTTGGCAAGGGAAAGAACTCATATTTATAGGGAAAAGTGGCCAACGGCTAGTTCTCGGTCGACCGAGAAACAGGCCTCGGTCGACCGAGAACACACAACGGTCATATTTCTGACCGTTGGTGCTCCCAGGCAATTTTTGCCTGCAGTTGTCTCGGTCGACCGAGACCTGCCTCTCGGTCGACCGACGACACTGCCGGGACAACCCCCTTTTTGCAAAATTTCCAACTTTTGCACTTTTCAAAGTTATTTCTTTGGGGGACCTTTTGGCCACTAAATCAAGCTTGGAAAACATGTTTTAAAGATTTTAAAGGTTTTTAAAACATGACATAAAAAGCCTAAAAAGTTTCAAAACTTTTAAAACAAAGGCTAGCTTGATTTCTTGAAAACTCTTCTCTAAAAACTAATGCATCCAAGTTTTAAAAACAAATCATGCATAAATCAAAACTTTTACAACTCTTAAAAGTAATGCATGAATAAATCAAGATTTCAAGTTTATTTAAAACCAATGCAAGTGTGTAAATCAAATGATGCTAGAATGAAATGCATCCATCAAATTGCAATCTAGAAAATTCCTAACAATCTCCCCCTTTGCAATTTGATGGCAAACACACTCACCACTGACAATACACACTTAGTCTTCAGCTCCCCCTCAGCTGGACAAGGCTTGAAATCTTCTTGGATGCTTCTCTTAGCTTGAGCTCTTTTCTTCATTCTTCATGATGCTTGGTGCTTGATCATTCTTCAATCTTTCTTTCTTTATGGCCAAGCATCTTCTTTAGCTCCAAGCTTTCTTTCTTCTATTAGCTCTCCCCCTTTGACCATGCCTCTTTCTCCCTTTGGCAAGGTATGCATTCTCTCCCTTTGTAGAAGATCATACACAACCCTCCCCTTAGGAAGCTTGGACATTCTCTTCACCCTTTTGAGAATTTGCATAATTTCTCCCCCTTTGCCATTAAATTGCAAAGGTACCTACACACATGAAACAAGGAAAATACCTTTAGAAGCACCTGTTAACAAATGAAATCGAAAATGAAATACATAACAGGCTATCATGTGAGGTAGTAGTCTCTAAGGGCTCAAAGGCAATCTAAGGGTCAATTTGATCAAAACTAATACTTCCTATGAAGGTTTACACTCCCCCTCAATCCATTCTCTTCTTTTGTCAAACTCTTGACAAAGATTTAACTATTAGGTACAAGAAGAAGATGGTTTAACCAAGTGAGGGTCAACTTCAAAGAAAAGATTAGATTCATATAACTATAAAGCTCAATATGATCAAATTACCAAAAGAGAGCTAGGTCAATGAGAAAAGCAATCATGGATATCAATTGGACAAACAAAGAATACCAATTGAGATTTAGGATATGACTTAATAAATCAATCACTCTAAAATGGATTTAGAAATATAACTATTAGGAAAAATCCAAATTAGAGCTATCCATGAAGCAATGGGGTTTACTCAAACATAGCATCAATCAATATAACTTATGAAAAACATATGCTATGTAAGATTTTGAAAATCATTTCATTCAATCAATAAATATGACTTATTAAGGTGCATGAAAGAGTGAAATGAAATTCAAACATGAAGCCAACCTCAACTAATAACCAACCAATATTATGAACACATAAACATGGTGGTCATGAGATATACCTATATGAGCAAAGAGAGGTGGCAACAAGAGCATAATGATGCTAATGGTGTGTGACATGGAACAACCATATTACTTATCAAGTTCAATCCAATGCACACAAGATTTATCACATTCACAAGAAATCAAATCAATCAAACATTATACCAATTGAAACTAATTGAATTTGATAACATGATAAAGAGCAAGAATGTGACAAAAATCCATCAAGCATCATAAATGCATATTCATCACTAATAAAGATATAACTATAGAGCATAGTGATGAACAAGGTAAATTGCAATGCAAAAGGATATTACTTTGTAATGCATGCAATTTAAAAGTGACTAACTCATATGAATTCAACATCTAAGTTATCCATCAAACACATAGAAATATGAGGAATGGATTTCAAAGAGTTTCATATGAGCAAGATCACTACTATGAAGTTGAAACATGTATAAAGATGACATCATTTAGAAAATACACATGAATCAACATCATAACCATCCAAAAAGAATATGACTAGAAAGTATAGAGGATGGATTTTAGTTCAAGTATGGTTTCTACAAATCTAATAGATAACACAACCATACATAGAACAATTTGACATTTGCATAGAGAGGATCAATCAACATTCAAGATCTAACTCATACCAATCATCCAAAAAGGAATATAACTATTTAAGCACAAGAAGGTATGAAGTTAAAGGAATCAATCTATCATGTAACATCTCCACTCTTAGCAAATGTACTAATGCTTACAATGCAATGGAAAAGGATATGAGGTTTAAACCAAATGAACTTAGCACATAAAATCACATATGTACTTAAAAAGCTCAAATACAAGATTTTACTATAAAGCACATAAACACTCATTAATTTGCATTAATGAAACTATATACCAAAATAGGCACAAACATGCAAATCAATGAAATCATATCCAACCATGCAATGTAAGACAACAAAATCAATTTGCATAAAGAATGTAACTAAATGAGCAAAGATGCAAATTGTTTGTAAAAATTATTTCCTTTCAAAAGATACAATCATAATTAGGCACAAGGAAATAAATTCAAGGAAAATGCTTCTATAAATATAACTAATAAAGCTTAGAACATTTTCCAAAGTTTTCCAAATCACTTCAATGTATGAAATTCCAACAAAGAATCATTTATAGAATTAAGAGCAAGTGAATTTGAAAAACAAGAAGTGTACTATTGTAAAGTTTTCAATTTGTAAAAACAATAGACACTTACAAATTTTCCATATCAAAAGATATAACTTGTAAATCAATGGAAAACTAAGGTTGCTTCAAATCATTTGATTTCCAAAAAGGATTTAACTATGACAAACATCAAATGATTTTCCAACATCAATTGATCATGAAAAACTAGCTAGAAAGCATTTGTAATCACAATCAATTGATCATGAATAGATATGCACAATAAGAGATATTACTAAATGAACAACATGCAAATCCATCATGAAAAAAAAATTGCAATCAAGGGATTTTGAAAACCATGAGATATAACTATAAAAGTTCATGAAGACAAAATCAAATGATCACAAAGAAACATTGCATTTTAAAAGATGTGACTATAAAGAAACAAAATGCAAATGTAACATGACCAACAAAAGGATATAACTAAAAAGCATAGGTTGGTCTAGGGGTATCAAGGCCTTAAGGTTACTCAAATAGTCTACCTTTGAAAATACACCTAAGGTCTTGAAAAGGTTGTCCATGAGAGAACACTTTGAGGACTCACCAACTCTAGAAGATATAACTTGGAAAAGTCTAAGAGTGGTGCAATGAGGCTAGGGAAATTCATTTTCAACCATAGTGGAAATCTTTAAAAAGATATGCAATTAAATCACAACACTAGGGTTCAAATCTAGCAAGGATCAACTCCGGGTTGTTAAGCCCTAAAATGGAGTAACCCGCTCTGATACCACTTGTAATTCCATGGGGATCCGAACCCTAGAGGGGGGGTGAATAGGGTGAGCTTCTTTTATGACCAATTTTAACAATTTTAACTTCTTTAAAACCAACTAGTCACAAGTGATGATTATCAAACAAAATGCGGAAGCTTAAAGAAAACAATCACCACAAAGCAAGCACCATCACACAAGGATTTATAGTGGTTCGGCCTCAATGCCTACATCCACTACCGGCTTGTGATCCAACACCCCACCGGATTTCCACTATTTATGCTTTTCAATAGGCTAAGCAATAACCTTTACAATATGCTTTCCAAGGCTAAGCAATAACCTTACATTGATGTTTTTCAAGGCTTAACATCAACCTATACACTATGCTTTTATAGGCTAAGCAATAACCTCTTCAACCACAAGGTTGGTTATCTCACTAAGATAGTGTCTTTAATACACTTGATGGAGATTCTATTTAGCTCATTACAATGCCTCTTGAATAGGCGGATATGGAAGTGAAAATCTAATACACACTCACACTATGAATGCAAAGATGAAAGTATATGAAGTGTGTGTGTGTGGTCCTCAATCATTTTGAAAATGAAAGTTCATAAATGTATGCCTAAGGCTTTTGAAAGTTTTAGCTCATAAAACATTTATGATTGAGGAAGTAATGCAATCACATGTTAAAAGTAACAACTTGTTAATGATATCAAAGTTACACAAGTTGTATGAAATGGATTAGCTCTAAACATGTGATGCATAGGGATGTCAATCAAATCATCAATGTAGCTCAACACATAAAAATAGATTTGATTGAAAAGAGGTGACAAATCATATGTAATTATAAGGACAACTTGAAAATGATTTACCAATCAAAGTAAGGCAAGTTGTGAAGCATTAAAACAATAATACACATATGATTTGTAATGATGTTGGATCCAAAACATAAGATACATTTGAGAGAGATTTTCTTATGATGGAAAAACAACAACCAATGATTCAACAAAGTATATGAATCATGTTACATATTTCATTAACATGATCTACTTAGATTTACCAAAGATAAAGTACTACTTTGATGAATCAATGGTGATGTATCCAAAACAATAGATCTATTCAAAATATAACACATGCTAAGGATACAACATATCATAGGTTAACATGTTACAAAGATTTACCAATGATAAAACAAAACATGAAAACATATGATTTGTAAAGAAGTTGAGTCCAAAACATAAGTTAGTTTTGAGAGAGATGTTCTTATGATGGAAAACAACAATCAAAGATTCAACCAAGTATATGGATCATGTTACATATGATTTACCAAAGTTCTTTCATTAACATGATCTACTTTGATTTACCAATTCAAGTACTACTTGGATTGAATCATGTGATGTTGTATCCAAAACAATAAATCAACTCAAAACATAAAATATGTTAAGGACACAACACAAACATAGTTTAACATGCTAGAAATGATTTACCAAAAATAAAACAAGAGCATGCAAACATATGATTAAGAAAGGAAGAGCCTACTTGGTGGTTTAACTTCATTAATCCAAGCTTTAGCTTTCCTAATCTTCCCCTTCATCCCTTGGTTCTCTTCCCTTTTGATATGCCTCAAATCCTCTCAAGGAGGGGTTAAAAATTCCCAACTTTTGGCAAGGGAAAGAACTCATATTTATAGGGAAAAGTGGCCAACGGCTAGTTCTCGGTCGACCGAGAAACAGGCCTCGGTCGACCGAGAACACACAACAGTCATATTTCTGACCGTTGGTGCTCCCAGGCAATTTTTGCCTGCAGTTGTCTCGGTCGACCGAGACCTGCCTCTCGGTCGACCGACGACACTGCCGGGACAACCCCCTTTTTGCAAAATTTCCAACTTTTGCACTTTTCAAAGTTATTTCTTTGGGGGACCTTTTGGCCACTAAATCAAGCTTGGAAAACATGTTTTAAAGATTTTAAAGGTTTTTAAAACATGACATAAAAAGCCTAAAAAGTTTCAAAACTTTTAAAACAAAGGCTAGCTTGATTTCTTGAAAACTCTTCTCTAAAAACTAATGCATCCAAGTTTTAAAAACAAATCATGCATAAATCAAAACTTTTACAACTCTTAAAAGTAATGCATGAATAAATCAAGATTTCAAGTTTATTTAAAACCAATGCAAGTGTGTAAATCAAATGATGCTAGAATGAAATGAATCCATCAAATTGCAATCTAGAAAATTCCTAACAACATCTTGTTCTTGCGATCTCGCAAAAGCTTGATCCCTAAGACATAGCTCGCCTCACCCAAATCCTTCATCTGAAATTGAGATGATAACCAAACCTTAGCAGACGACAACATGCCAACATCATTTCCAATGAGTAATATGTCATCCACATATAGGACTAAAAATGCAACTGCGTTTCCACTCCCTTTCTTATACACACATGGTTCATCAATGTTTTGATCAAAGCCAAAAGATTTGACTGCCTGATTAAACTTGATGTTCCATGCCCTAGATGCTTGCTTAAGTCCATAAATGGACTTTTTAAGTTTACAGACCATGTTCTCTTGGCCACCAGCAATGAATCCCTCTGGTTGCATCATATAGATGCATTCATCAAGACTTCCATTTAGAAAAGCTGTCTTGACATCCATCTGCCATATCTCGTAGTCATAATGACATGCGATGGCTAAGAGAATCCTTATGGATTTGAGCATGGCTACTGGCGAGAAGGTTTCCTCATAATCGATACCCTCTTTCTGAGTATATCCTTTCGCCACCAGTCTTGCTTTGAAGGTTTCAACCTTCCCATCCACTCCTCTCTTTCTCTTGTAGATCCACTTGCACCCTATGGGTTTGATCCCTTCAGGTGCATCCACAAGTTCCCAGACTTGATTGGAATACAAAGAATCCAATTCAGATTTCATCGCTTGCTGCCACATGTCAGCATCTTTATCCGTTACTGCTTCATCGTAACTAGTAGGATCCTCAACCAGATCCT
Source organism: Cinnamomum chago (assembly GCA_038049695.1). NCBI lineage: Eukaryota > Viridiplantae > Streptophyta > Magnoliopsida > Laurales > Lauraceae > Cinnamomum > Cinnamomum chago. Next base: position 5,826,095 of record CP142460.1, read on the forward strand.
CGGAGTCTGTCATAAAAGACACTCCTAGGTATCTATCTGGTGGTCTAGAAATTCTCCCACTACGACGAGGCTCCGGAGTGTTAAAAGGAATGTCTTGATTTTCTACAGTCTCAGGATCTGGCACAGATGTTGCAGGAGTTTCTGAAAGAATCTCCTCAAGTGTTTCTTTACAACCAAGCTCTTGGTGCATCATGCAATCATCCTCCAAGTATCTAGCATGAGTGCTGATAAGCACTTTTTGCTCCTTTGGATGATAAAAGATGCCTCCTCTTGTTCCCTTAGGATACCCAATGAAGTAGCACATTTCCGATCTGGGTTCTAGCTTGGTTGCTTTATCATTCAGTACATAGGCTGGACAACCCCAAATGTGGATGTGTCTTAAACTGGGTTTTCGACCTGTCCACATTTCTTGAGGTGTCCTAGGTACTGATTTAGAAGGTACCAGATTCAAAATGTATGATGCTGCTTCTAGGGCATATCCCCAAAAAGATATGGGTAGGGTTGCATGACTCATCATGGACCTTACCATATCAAGAAGGGTACGGTTTCTTCTCTCTGCTACACCATTTTGCTGGGGTGTACCCGGTGCAGACAACTGAGACACAATCCCATGTTGTGTGAGGTACTCCTTGAACTCACCCAGGAGGTACTCGCCACCTCGATCAGATCGAAGAGCTTTGATATGTTTCCCTAGTTGTAACTCCGCCTCAGCCTTGAATTGTTTGAACTTATCAAACGCTTCAGACTTGCGTCGCATTAGGTACACATATCCATACCTAGAGTAATCATCAGTGAAGGTGATGAAATACTCATAACCTCCTCTAGCTAGTTTGTTCATAGGACCACACACATCAGTGTGAACCAATTCTAACAACTCCTTTGACCTCAGTCCCTTTCCAGAGAATGACCTTTTTGTCATCTTTCCCATGAGACAAGATTCACACTGAGGTAAAGGTTTGAGATCTAATGAGCTCAAGAGCCCATCCTCTACCAACCTCTGAATCCGTTTTAGGTTAATATGACCCAAATGTAAGTGCCAAAGATAAGTGTCATTGGTCGAAGATACCTTCCTCTTGAGGGAAGATGAGCTTTCTAGTTGTACATTATGCAGTGTGGGAGCAATAGGATAGATATAAAATAAGTTGTCATGCATTCTACCGGAACATATAATATTTCCATCTCTACTGATATCAACCCCAGAATGGAAAGAAACTGAATAATTAAATTCAATGAGTCTGGAAACTGAAATTAAATTCTTCCTTATGTCCGGAACATAGATAACATTGTTTAAAACTAATATCCTATCATGCGGAAAATGTAAGGTAACAGCTCCCACTGCAACAGCCCATATCTTTGCTCCATTTCCGACTCTAAGGTCAAACTCCCCTTTCTCAAGCTTTTTCATTATCTGAAACCCCTGCAATGAATTGCAGATATGATTAGTGGCTCCAGAGTCTACTATCCAAGAATCAGTAGAATCAACCACATGACAGGTTTCAATGTAGTAGGAAAGAGATATACCTTTCTTTTCTGAGCCTAGGAGCTTGGGACAATCTTTCTTCCAGTGACCTTTGAGGCCGTACTTGAAGCATTTCCCTTTGGGCTTTTCACCTGTGCCTTTGTCCTTCTTGCCAGCATTGCCCTTTTTCTGTCCTTTTCCCTTACCCTGCTTCTTCTTGAACTTTTTCCCTTTCGGGTTCAGTTTAGAGGAAGACTGGGAAAAGTGAGTTTGGCCTTTAGGCTTCATGATGGCCTCTGCCGCCTGGAGTTCTTTCATTAACTCTGAAAGAGTCATGTCCAACTTGCTCATGTTGAAGTTGAGCTTGAACTGGTTGAAAGACTCCGACAGAGTTTCTAGAATCATATCAGTCTGACTCCCTGCATCAATCTCAGCCCCTAGGATCTCAGCTTCATTGAAACAATCCATCATTTTGAGCATGTGCTCTCTGACAAGTGTTCCCTCAGCCATCCTAGTATTCATGATTGTCCTTAAAGCAGCTTGCCTAGCTGGCCTGCTTTTGTCTGCGAACATCTCAGACAAGGACAACATGATATCAGAAGCTGTGTCCATCTGCTCATGCTGCGTTTGCAACACGTTGGACATGGAAGCAAGCATGTAGCATTTGGCCATGCTGTTCGCCTTTTTCCATTTCCTTTCAGCCTCTAGCTGGTCATCTGTAGAATAATCATCAATGGTAGGACAGGGTTCCGACAAAACATACTTGTACTCCTCAGCGGTGAGTACTATGTTAAGGTTTCTTTTCCAGTCTACGTAATTTGGGCCAGTCAATTTGTTCTCATGCAAAATACTCATCAACGGGCTAAAGGAATCCTTCCCCATCTCTCTGGATATATATAACAGGTTATAATTAGACAGGCAGTATATATGTAACATGTATATGGTGCTTGTAATAAAAGGAAAAACATGCACAAGACTTTTTACATTATTTAACCCTAATTATAATGTATCAGTGTCTCAACCTCCTCATAGACCCTCCATCGAAGGGATGGCCGAGCCTACAGTCACGTTGAGTTAAGGTCTGCTTATTTGGATCATCACTGTCTGGATACGCATATCCAGTGATAGTCCAATCACTGATTGGCTTAGCCTCATAAGACAAATAACACTAACTCCTAAGGAGAGGTTATTACCGACTTATGTCAAGTGTATTACCATCTCTTATGAACGTTCCCAGAATGTCCATGACTCAAGTCCTCCGAAGGGAAGTGACTTTAATCCAATCTTGAAGTGATCTTTAGTAAAGGGCTCCACCGAAGGGATGGCCGCTCCCACCAACGCTTCATTGACATTCTATAGAAGTGATCTTTAGTAAAGAACTCCACCGAAAGGATGGCCGCTCCTACTAACACCTCATTACGAATATTCACATTAGTTCACCCACTAACCCATCGAAGCGATCTTTAGTAAAGAACTCCACCGAAGGGATGGCCGCTCCCACCAACACTCCAATGAGATAGCATGAACTGAAAATGGAAGGCCGTGGGGTTTTTCCAAACCCCTCTCCCACTTGATTATTTAACTCTAGGGTTTTGAAAAACACTTTGATCGTTACTCAAGCCTTGTTTAAATCTAGCAAACTTGGTTAACAATTTTCATGACTCAATTGCTTAAGTCATCTAAAAAAAATAACCTTTGCTTTAAAACATATTGAGTAAAGATCTTGGGACCTATGGGTTATGGGCCCACTATGGTATCAACATATCAGATTTTAGTTTGGCCTCTTTTGGAAACTTAGGGTACCAAGGTAAACTAAACCCTATCCAATTTTAAACCTTAGACAAATAGAAGGTGCTGGTCTAAGATCCGTTTAAAACAATTTTCCAAACAAAAACAATCCAATATAGAAAGATGCCAATTTTAAGAACCTAGTGGTGGCCATGTTACTAGGTGATAAACATAGCATTTATATAAAGCATTCAACCATGCATTCCATATATAAAAGCAAATAAAAGAATGCAATCCTTGATGGCTCCCTGCTCTTCGGACTTCAAATCCTTTTCCAATTAGGAAACTTGGTTAAGAGTCCTTCTTGCGCTAGGAAACCTTCGTTGCCTCCGTCACCATGGGACCCGGTTTGTTGCAACCTTCCTCGCTTGAAACTTTCCTTTTCTTGCTTGTTACAATAAATCAAATTTATACAAGCAAACCCATGAAAAAAAAAACCCAAAATTACATTGGAGATACCTATGCTTTTCAAGAAAGCTTACATCAAGACTAGTTGAAATATAAACAAGGAAATAATTACAACTTCCTATGATTGCTAACCGCGCAATCGTACACTTTTCAACTAATTAAAAACATCCAAATCCACACACATACATGCGAACCATCAAGGATGCAATTATATGGCTGCAAACAAAGAGGTTAATGCATTCAAAGTGCTATGTACAGCACTATTCATCATCCTGAAATTATTCCAGCAGGCTGGAATATATTCCTGCACTCCTTAACTGTAGTAAACTGAGTTCTGGAAAAAATTCCAGTAGCATGGAAAAATTTCTGCACACTATATATGCAGTAAACAGCAATCTGAAATTGTTCCAGCAGCCTGGAAAAAATTTCTGCACCCCTAACATACAATAAGCTGTGCTCTGAGCAAATTCCAGCAACCTGGAATAATTTCTGCACACTATATATGCAGTAAACAGTAATCTAAAGGGCGCCACCATGCCCTTAATTAATCTAGGATTGAAAACCACACAACATGGGATCATGATTTCACATGGAGTGGATTTGATACCATTGAAAGTAAATGCATTACAGATCTGAAATCAGATCCAAGAGGACGTCCATGGCTGATCTAGTTTTAAAAACTTGAAACTAATCTGATTTTCCAGCCATGAATCATGCATAAAAACTCCATGAAATCATAATCAACATGTGTATAATGTAAGGATATGATAGATGACTATTACCTTGATGATTTGAGTGCCTCTAAACTCTGAAAAGAAAGACTTCAAAGGTCTGAAACCAGCCTGCAACCAGCAACACAGGTGCAGGAATTTGTTGCAGAATTTTTCTCCTTTGATCTTCTCTCCTATTCCACTTCCCAATCTAATTGGTCTTGATGGTGGGATCAATCTATGGAATCCTAAGAAGGGTTTTCAGAATTACTCTTTGTGGAAAATACCTGGACCTGATCTCAGCCTCTTCAATGAATGAAGAAGAAGATGCAATGGGCTGGGCGTGGGAATGCTCCACCTTTTCTTGGGCGGCCAATGGAATTTCCTTGGTGTTTCTTCCTTCCTTTCTATGTTGCACGTCCAAGGGTAGTGCTATCTCTATTTATAAAGATCACATTCCTTTTTAAGAGATCTCTTTCTAATAGGAATGTCAATCCCATAAAATAAGCAACCAGCCCCTTTAGTGTGCGACACTTTCTAATTAAAGATACTAAAAATTAGCAAACTTTAATTATAGGAATTCTTACCCAAAGAGGAGTTGTTCCTTCCAAGTAAAGATACCTAGTTAAACTTGGAAACCTCACACAAGGGGCTCCACTTATGGCTGGCCCACAAGATAGCTAAACACACCATGGCCCACTAGTTAATAATTTAGCTAGAGTTAAATTCATGTATGCCATCAAAAGCCTATTTGAATTTAAACTCAAAATTATTCTTCCACAAAATTAATTCAACCACATACCATTTAATTAAATTAGGAAACCATGCCAATATAGGAAAGTGGCTAGAAGAGGGACCAAAAGACATATTTGCCCTTGGCTCCCAAAATGACCAAAATGTCCATGCTAACCCCATAGCAACATTAAGATCATTTTAACCCTAACTCATTCCACTAGAGAGTTATGGTTGCACTCCAGGGACAAATATTAAATTGCAAATAAAGCTCATCATAAATAGACGATTGTCTTTGACCTACCAAGTACAATGACCACAATGCCCCTCTATGTAACATCCATAATCAAGTAGGTTAACCGATGTACTATCTACCTTCTTGATTACATCTCAACCTTAGAACTTCATACCCTTGACTTAATCATCATCCGGATATCATTCTCTTGATCCAGGGAGCGACCCACAAGTTCAATATCCATATGGAACATCCATATACTAAGATCTTAGATTCTGATGATTAATCGGATAATTCTAAGAGGACGATCATTCCATCACACGATGGCATAGATTCCATATTGCATTTGCACGTCCCAACTAATCAAGCCCGAGTACCCAAAACACAGAGCTGTTGACCCATGAACAGGATCTCACCCATAGTGAATTAAAGTACAAGAACTCGACTTCGTCAGTTCATCCACAAATGCTCAAGATTAAGAGCACTGGTCACTCAGTAGCAAGAGGTGATTTGATCTCTCTCTGTGATAGTACTGTTTTAGAGATCACACCTTCAAGTGGTCCTGTTCAATGCATGACACATGCACAAATGAGATAAATCCGAAAAGCCTTCCGTGACTTAGGTAAGTCACCCTGAATACAGGAGAGTATCTCATTATAACTTATACCAAGATGAAGTGCCCAACTCCATCTCTCAGTTATTAACAAGTTTATTGTTTCAAGTGTCCATGACTCAGACCTAACTGTGTGTAGCCACTACACACCCAAGTCATTACTAGAAAACAATGGGCCTTATACAACCATACATATACACAAGTTATAAGAGAAAGATGACATTCTATTAAATAACCAATAAATATCCAGTAACAGAGATGTGAGTGCAGTCAGTGGGCTTTAGGGCATACACCAATCCCAACAATCTCCCACTTGCACTAAAGATCACTACGACCTAACCTAACTCCCATAGACTCAACATGTGAAGTAAAGACTTTCTCAGTAAGAGTCTTAGTAAATGGGTCAGCTAAGTTATTTGCTGAGGCAATCTGCTCTACCACTATTTCTCCATCCTGGACGA
>CP142460.1:5837500-5862500 GCA_038049695.1 Cinnamomum chago
TGGTCGAAAGCCCCGATATGTCATTTTCGGACGTTTATAACCAGGAGGTGGGAAACAATGGTCGGCACCAACCTCTACCATATAGCGGGCAAGCCTGTGGGGTGGAAAAAGGGACGGTGGGCACCGTTTGTACACGTTATGCGCGGGGAAGCATACCAAGGGCCGTTTGACGTGCGGCGGTCGACGTGCGGGCGGTGCGGTCGACGTCGTGCGGGCGGTGCAAGCCCTACGTGGGCGGCTGATGCGTGCTGCTGCTGCTGCTGGTCGGCTGTTTCCTGTCTGTCCGTTCGTGCTGCTACGTCGGTCGTGCACGGTCGGTCCGTGCCTTCGTGCGGGTCGCTGCGCAGCCTGTCCGCGCTCACTGCCGCCTGCGCCATGTGCGGTCTGTGCGTGCGTGCTACTGCGCCGCCATGCAGGGTCTGTGCAGGCATGCTGCTGCGCCGGCCGTGCACGGTCTGTGCGTGCGTCCTTGCGGCGTCGTGTGCGCAGTCCGTCGCTGCGTGCTGCTGCCTCGGTCGCGCGCTGTCTTTGCGTGCGTGCCGCTGCGTCGGCCTTGCACGGTCTGCGCGTGCCTCCGTGCCCGTCCGTGCGCGCTGCAACCTGCTGGGAGCGGTCTGTGCGTGCGTGCTGCTACGTTCGCCGTGCAAGGTCTGTGCGTGCCTTCGTGTGGGTCGGTGCACAGTCCGTCCTCGCTCGCTGCCGCCTACGCCGTGTGCAATCAGTCCGTGTGCGTGTGCTGCTGCGTCGGCCGTGGGCGGTCTGTCCCTGCGTGCTGCTGCGTCGGCCGCGCTCGGTCTGTGCGTGCTTGCGGCTGCGTCGGCCGTGCGCGGTCTGCGCGAGCGTGCTGCTACGTCTGCAGTGTAGGGTCAGTCCGAGCGTGCAGCTGCATCGTCCGTGCACGGTCCGCCCGCGCGTGCTGCTGCTTCGTCCGTGCACGGCCCGCCCGTGCGTGCTGCTGCGTCGGCCGCGTGCTGTCTTTCCGTGCTTGCCGCTGCGTCGCTGCACAGTCTGTCTATGCTTGCCGCTGCGTCGGCCGCGTGCGGTCTGTGCGTGCGTGCTGCAGCGACGGCCGTGCACGGCCTGCGCGAGCATGCTGCTGCGTCGGCCGTGAAGGGTCTGTCCAGTCGGTCCCCAGCCTGTCTGTGCCTGCGTCCTGCTGTTGAGTCTGCCGTGTACAGTCTGCTGGTGGTGCGGGCGCTGTGGTCCACGACGTACTGGTGCTGCGCGCGGCAGAATTTAGACCTGATGGTCCCGGCTTTTCTCTTTTTCCAAAGCTGCCTCCGCCCCGGGGCTGACGGGGTACGGTGGAGGGAAAGAAAGGAAAAGCGGGCATCAGTTTTTTTTTTGTACGGGTATGCCAGATTTTCTATTCTACTTGGAATTTAGAGTAGTGATCAGGAGATTCACCTTCACAAGTAGAAAAGGAAATCAACTTTTTTCCATCTTTCCATTGCACACATATTTTTAAAGAAAAGAGACAAGGTTTGTTTTTTTTGAATGCCGTGAGAGGCGGTTTTCTTTGTTTGCCGTGAAAGGCGATTTACAAATCTTATCAATAATGAAAGACAAGAGATGTGATTTTTTTGTCTCTTTATAAAAAAATACAATGCAACAGAAAAGAAAGAAAAGGAATCTAACTTCTCATGCGATTGTGGGGGACCCGTTCAGATCGACGGTCGCGAGTCATGTATGGACTCCGCCATCGTCCTTCAGATGAGAACTTTGATGCTTGATTTCTTGGCTTGGCTCCAACCTCAGATTTTTAGAGGATAAGGACCAAGGTAAGGTCCTATATCCGGTAAAAAGCCGAGTAGATGGGCTGAAAAGCCGCATCTAGCCATGTTGGATAGAAAGAGAGGTGGCCTTGGGGGGGGGGGGGGGTGGCCCCCCCAAGGAGCTTTGATCACCTTGTAGTGCTTGTTGCAGTAGAGTTTTCTTGAAGGAGCAGAGTTGTAGAGATTTCTCCGAGGATTTTTGAATGATTTTCTGGCGATTTTTCTGGATCCGTTTCCCTTGGAATGGCCTCCTATTTATAGGCATTTGGTAGCCATTTAGGAGAGTTTATGAGCATTTATGGTATTAATGCTCATGATGGGAGGAGTTACAAGTTTTTAATTACTTGTTTTGTAACTCCTTTTTCCTTGAATTTGATTGGCCGATGGAGAGTAGTGGGCATTTAATCGCCTTTAATCTCCATGATGACGGGAGTTTCATGATTTTAATGTCATGATTACTTGGACTTGTAACTCCCATTTGCTTGCTTCTGATTGGGCTGTTCAAAATAATGAGTTAATGACCGCATTAACTTGCCATAAACGGGTCATTTAACTTCATTAATTGATTGCCTGGGCGCTTGAAGAGTCGCGGGCCGTGCCGCGTCCTTTGGGATTCTTCTTGCGATGATCACCAATGGACCCACATACCATTTGATGTCGGATGGTGATCCAATTTCAAACATTGGTTGATGTCAACGGGCCAGCAACATCTATCCAGTCGATTTCGCGATCGGGCGGGCAGAAAGGGTGCTTTCTTGGTTAGCCGTTTGACGATCTTGAGGCGTCCGATGATGATCTAATGATTCCAGTGATGGATCCGTGATGTTGATGAAGATCGACGGATATCATGCAGAAAAAATCAGATTTTGGAAAAATCACAGGGGCCAATCAACTCGAAACGCGAAAAATACCCGAAAAATGGGGTTTTTGGGCGAGGTCCGGCGGCCCGGACCTCCATGGTCGCCGGCGACCATGGGCCTTGGCCCATTTTTTTGGCCGCCTTTCGGTCGCTTTTTCTTCGCCGTTTTTCGTCCGTTTTTGCTTCTGTTTTCTCCTGCATTTTTCTTGGAATTTCCTCTCATTTATTGGCTGGATTTCCCTCAAGAAAACTTGACGAGAAGCCATGCAAATCGGATCGCAAAGTTTCCCATTTTCTGAAAAGCCGAAGACTTTGCTGTGGAGAACTGCCGATTTTTTGTCAAGCGTCGAAACTAGGTCAAACGATGTCGGAATGACCTGAAATTCGACGTGTAGCTTCTTGAGCAGTAGACGAGACCAACCATAGGCTTTTGTTCAGGTTTTGAAGCCGTTTGGGGGCCCGCAAATGCTTGACTTGATTTCACTGCGAGGGAAATGCCGAGCTTTGACTTTTGGTCAAACGATGTCCGATTGACCTGAAATTTGATGGGTAGCTTCCTCATCAGTAGATAGGACCAACCATAGGCTTTTGTTTGAGTTTTGAAGCCATTTGGAGTCATGCAAACGCTTGCCTTTATTTCACCGCGAGGGAAATGCCTAGCTTTGACTTTTGGTCAAACGATGCCCGATTGACCTGAAATTCGACGTGTGACTCCCTCATCAGTAGATAAAACCAACCATAGGCTTTTTTTTGAGTTTTGAAGCTGTTTGGGATCATGCAAACGCTTGACTTGATTTCACGTCAAGGGAAATCCCGAGCTTTGACTTCCGGTCAAACGATGTCCGATTGACCTGAAATTCGACGTGTGACTCCCTCATCAGTAGATAAGACCAACCATAGGCTTTCGTTTGAGTTTGGAAGCCGTTTGGGGTCATGCAAACGCTTGCCTTTATTTCACCGCGAGGGAAATCCCGAGCTTTGACTTCCGGTCAAACGATGTCGGTTTGACTTGAAACTTGACATGGAGCCTTTTGGAGGTATTTTGTAACCATCCGTAGGCTCTGATCGAAGATTTGAAGTCTTCGACACTGTCGCCGCCGGGAGCTGCTGCTCAGCTGTTGGAGAAGTGAAGTTAGGCCGAATGATGTCGGAATGGCCCGAAACTTCATGTGTACCTCTTTTTTGGTTGTTTTGAATGACCTTGCAGTTTTTGTTTGATTCTGACAAGATCTGATGCTTGAAGTAGCGCCTGCCTATTTTTGGTAGGATGCGGCTCCGTGTAGCTTTTGGTGTGAAGAAGCAAAGTGACATTTTTGGTGTCAACAAATGCCCCCTCGAGGTACAGCGACGATATGGTTTTTGCAGTCGATGTGCCTCGAAGAGAATTTTGAAGAAGAGCTTCTGACTTGACCAAGAGTCTTTGAGCTTTTTTATTTATTTTTTTATTTATTTTTTTTAGTAACCTTTTGAGCTTCCAGGGGATTTTATGGTAGTGAAAGGGATCACGTACCATCTCAAGGCAAGATTTTGAGAATGACATTTGGATTTGGATTTGGTTTTGTTTTTTTGGTTTTGATTTTGACCTTGTGACCTAACAAGCTGTATGTGGCAGGTTAGGGGGTCAGGTTTTTTGTTTTGGTTTTGACCTTGTGACCTAACAGGCTGTATGTGGCAAGTTAGGGGGTCGGGTTTTGATTTTTGGTTTTGGTCTTGTGACCTAACAAGCTGTATGTGGCAAGTTAGGGGACCATGGTTTGGTTTTTTGGTTCACTCTTTGGGACAATTTTGGGTCCATTGGAGTGGTTTGGGCTTTTGTGGAATGTCAATTTCAAGATTTTGGCTTAATTTGGTTCATGAGGTGGGATGGTTTGGATTTTTGGAAACTCATGAAGCTTGGATTTTTTGTATGGTATGGTCCAATCAACTCAAAAGAGGCATGGGACCATTTTTTGTATGCTCTTGGTAAGAGAAATTTTGACTAAAAGCCGCTTTTAGTGCCTAAGTGGTCAAACCTGGCTCATATGGGCTAACCCATGGGACCCTAAGCTTTGAAAATGGCTTAGATCTCATATGGTGTCATTTTGTAAAGAATATCTAAAAATATTTCCTTTGGATGGAGAATATCTAAAAATATCCTTACTTTGAGAGATTTTCTCAAGTTTCCTTGATTTTGGGAGAGATTCTCTCAAAATATCTTTCTTTGGGAGAGAATATCTATCATTCCCTTTCTTTTTGGAGAGAATTTCTCAAGGAATCTTTGTTTTGGGAGAGAATATCCCAAGTTTCCTTTTCTTTTGGGAAGGTTGCCAATTTTTAGCACTTACCTCCTTACTTTTCTCCTCTTTCCTCCTTTGGTTTGCTCTCTTCTATAAAAGCAATTGAGGTGGGATCTCTTGCTCCTATTGCTTTCTTTTTGCAAAAGTCTTCAAGAGAGCTCCAAGACCTTCTTTTCTTCAAAGATCTTCAAGCTTTTCTTCTTCTTCCTCCATGGCTTCAAGTAAGTTTTTTTTTTCTTAAGAAATTGCATGTAGGAGTAGAAAGAAAGTTTCTTTTCTTTTTTTTTTTTTTTTTTTCTTCTTCTTTTTTTTTTCACGTTTTTCCTTTTTTTTTTTCACACGCTCTTTTTTTTTCCTTCTCTTCTTTTTTTTTCTTTTTTTTTTCTTTTGCTCACGGTTTTTCTTTTTTTTTTTTTTTTACCGTGTACTGTTTTTTTTCTCTTTTTTTTTTTTTTTGCACGTTTTCTTTCTTTTGCAGAAGATGAAAACTTGGTGATGCCCGAGGTTCCTGTCGATGAAGGGGTGATGGATCCAGTTGCGGCATCTGAAGAAGAGTTGAGGGACTCTTGGGAGGACCCATAATCTCCACCTGGTATGAGGATGATTTTTTTTTTGTCAGCTGACTTGCCAGATGATTCATACTTCGAGCCATCTATGGATATGGCTTTCGACGATGCCTCGGATGAGCAGATGGAGGCAGAAAGTACTCCACCAGTTATGGAAAAAGGTATTTCATAGTGATAATCTTGACATTGATTTTTTTTTTTTTTTGACAAGATCATATTCATACCTTTTCTTGTGTTTTTGCCAGCAGGTTGTGAAGCAACAAGAGAAGTTCCTTCGTCTTCCTCAGGGCCAGAGCAGGAGATGCCAGCAGCCGATCCAGAAGTAGGGGCTTCTTCTACCAGTCCCGTCACGGCAGAGGCAGGACTTTGTGGTGATATTGCTTCTTCAGTGGCTCCGATTGGAAAGAGCCTTTTGATTTCTTCTCCACCACGGCCTGACGTGGGCAGTCAGCCAACAGAGCGTGGTGAATCTCCATCCGGACCATCCCTTCAATATGCAAAGAAGGTGTTGAAGAGTGTGCTGAGCTCATGGGTTGAAACTCTCTCTTCTGGCCATTTGGAAACTGGTTTTGGCATGGTCAAGCATGTACAGGACATCCTTGCTGACAGTGCAGAGGTCGGTCTGGACATTGCAAGTGCTAAGGCCTTTGTTGATGAAGTCATTGCTTTAGGCGACAAATGGACTGAGACCAAGAATTTCCCAAGCAGTGACTTCTTCAATGAGATGTTTTTGCAGCCATCCGGTAAGATCAAATCTGAAATGGATGAGATCTCACGGGCTCGGAAGCAATTCGTTCGGGAGAGGAACGTTACCGAGTTGGCTATCATCGAGCTAACAGAGGACCTGCGCCGTCTTGATAGGGAGGTCACAGAAGCTAGGCAGCGCCTTGAGCAATTGCAAGAACAAAATGCTACCAAATGGACTGCCATTGTAGAAGCCCGTGCTATAGAGGGAACTCTGATTCGCCAAGTTGAAGAAGCCGGTAGCAGCCTTCAGAGAAAGACTCAGGAGTATGAGCGGTGGAAAATTCTCAGGAAAGAGCTTCCTCGTGCTGAAGATGGGTCGCGGCGTTCTGCCGCGTTTTATGGCAAGATCTTGAAGAAGCACGGCCTTGAAGCTTTGGAGGCTAAGGCCAAGAGTCTGCTTGAGGAACTGGATCTTTGGTTGAAGACCATGCTAGACTGAGCTCTTTCTAACAAACTCTTTTCTTCTTTTCTCTCTTCTTCTTTTTTTTGTACCTCTATGTAAAACATTTTTTGTATTCTATGTACCTTTTACTTAAATTCTTTTTGATGAAAATAAGCAAAGGTTGGATGAGAATGTTTGTTTGAAAATTTTGATCAAAAGGTTGTCATTTTGTGAAAATCTTTTGTCAAAAGGGTTGTTTTAGGCATGAGAGCCTGATTTTATGGCAAAAAGCCTGGTTTTTTGATGGCTTGAAAAGCCGAATTTTGAGATGGCATGAAAGCCTGAGTTTATGGCATGAAAGCGAAAATTTTCTTTTTGGCATGAGAGCCAAGTTTTTGGTGGCATGGAAGCCAGTTTTGAGATGGCATGAAAGCCGATTTTGGTGGCGTGAAAGCCAAATTTTGGGATGGCATGAGAGCCAAATTTTTTTTGAGATGGCACGAAAGCCGAATTTGGTTTGTGGCATGAGAGCCGGTTTTTTTTTTTTTTAAATGGCATGAAAGCCGAGTTTGAGATGGCATTGGAGCCAAAGATTTTTTTGTGGCATGAGAGCCAAGATTTGGTTTGTGGCATGAGAGCCGGTTTTGTTTTTGGTGTAAGAACCAGATTTTGTTTTTGGCATGAAAGCCAAAATTTCTTTTTGGCATGGAAACCAGATTTTTTATTTTTTTGGCATGAAAGCCAGATTTTTTTTTTTGAAAACCGAGTTTTGTTTAGTTGGCATGGAAGTCGAATTTTGATTTTTGGCATGAAAGCCGGATTTTTGATTTTTTGGCGTGAAAGCCGGATTTTTGGCATGGATGCCGGGTTTTTTTGGCGTGAAAGCCAAATTTTTGGTTTTCAAAAATGCAAGTATCGACTAAAAGTCGCCTCCCTACTGAATGGTATTGCAAGCATCGATGGAATGTCGCCTCCTTGCTCATTCGGTTGCGAGTATCGATGGAATGTCGTTTCCTCGCGGAGTTTGGTGCAAGTATCGATGGGATGTCGCTTCCTTGCTTTTGTCTTCAAAAAATTTTGTTTTGTGGGTATCGATGGAATGTCGCTTCCCCACGATTTTTGAATTATGAGGTTTTTTCGAACCTTTGTTTTGTTTTTTGTTTGTTTTGAAATTTGGGTTGTGGATATCAACTGGAAGGTTGCGTCTCCACGATTTTTTTGAAATTTTGGGGTTTTGGAAGTATCGAATGGGGTTCGCATCCTTCCGATTTTGGGTTTTGCAAGTATCGACTGAACGTCGCTTCCCGCGGTTTTTGAAAAACCATTTTTTTGTTTAAAGACACGAGGGTCGTAAATTTTGACTCAAAACCATTTTGGTGGTAAAAGTCGGGGTGGACTTGGGCTGAAATCCCTAGGTCCTGATTTTGTTTCAAACCATGAATTTTGGGTTCAAGGGTCGAAAATTTTGGTCAAGTTTGGAAAGATGCTCCTAAACTTGGATTTTTGGATTTGCTTTTTTTTTTTTTAACAATGAAACGATGAAAGAGACATTGTTTTGAGGGGGTTTTTTTTAGAAAATTCAACAAGAGGATGAAAATTCCAAAAGGAGTGGGTTTGACGAGCAGATACCTAGGAATAGGCTTTGGTCGTGCAGGCGTCGCTCTGACCCGATGGAAGAAGTCTTCAAGGGTAGTACCGCTTCAAGAACTTTCCATTGATGGGCAGCATACATCTGTCACCTTCCACGTTTAGAAGAGCGTATGCGCTGTTGGAGAAGACTTTGTCGATGACGAAAGGTCCCTCCCATTTTGGTTCAAATTTGCCTTTGGATTTGTTGGCAAAAACCATTGGTCTTTTTACTGTAAGAACCAAGTCTCCCTTTTTGTAGGCGCGTTGCCTGACCTTCTTGTCAAAAGATCCTGTCATGCGTGCTTGGTAGAGTTCAATGCTTTGTAGAGCTTCGAGCCGTCTCTCATCAAGGTTATCCAGCTCTTGGAGTCTCAATTTGACATTACTTTCTTACGTCATGTCATTTTGCAGAGATACCCTTAAGGAAGGAATTTGAACTTCCAAAGGGACAACAGCTTCGCATCCATAGACCAAGGAGAATGGTGTGCTATGGGTTGGTCCTCGAACGGTGGTTCGATAGGCCCACAAAGCTTCAGGCAGTTTGTCGCCCCAATCTCTTTTGTGACTAGAGACCATTTTCTTGAGGATTTTGCAGAGCGTTTTGTTGAAGGCCTCTGCTAGTCCATTCGCTGCCGGATTGTACGGAGTTGAAGGACAACTTTGGATTTTGTATTTGTCGCAGAACCTGTAGAATCGGTGATCGCGGAACTGTGGTCCGTTATCATGGACGAATCTTTTAGGTATGCCGAAGCGACAAATGATGTTGGTGCGCAAGAACTGAAGGACTGATGAGGTCTTCATTTCACTAAGCGCGAATGCTTCTGACCACTTGGAGAAATAATCCGTAGCGGCGAAGATGAAGCGATGACCTTTGCTCGATGGAGGGGAGATAGGACCTATGATGTCCATACCCCAGGCTTCAAAAGGCCATGAGATTACTGTAGGATGTAGCCATTCCGGAGGCATGTGGACATAATCTCCATGAACTTGGCATTGTTGGCAGCGCTTAGCAAATTGCATTGCATCAGCCACCATGGTAGGCCAATAATAACCTAACCTTTTTATCTGATCGTAGAGCTTAGGCCCAGCCTGATGGGCTCCACAAAGACCAGCATGTACTTCTTTGAGTGTTTCCTCAGCCTCTTGTTTTGACAAGCAGCGTAGAAGTACTCCATTGTAGGATTTTCTATACAGCATTTTTGCAGGAATATCCAAATGAAAGTTTGGGGCTCGCCTTTGGATGCTTACCCGTTCTTTTGGATCTTCAGGTAGGATTCCGAACATTATGTAATCAATGAACGGATCCCTCCAGTCGCCGATTAGAGGTTTAAGGACGGAGATCCGACTTCCAACCACTTGGTGGCATTCAGCAACTGCTTGATGTGTGTTGAGAGGAGGGAGAATCCTTTTTTGACACACTGTAACTTGCATGTTTTCCCCTTCTTGGATTGCCATAGACGCAGCAAGTCCAGCCAGGGCATCCGTACGAATGTTTTCACCTCTAAGGATATGGGTGATGTGACAGATGTCGAACTTTTGTCGAAGCGATTGTGCCTTGTTGTAGTAAGGCAACAGATCGGGCTTCCGGACTTCAAATTTCTGATTCATCTGGTTGACGATCAGTTGAGAGTCTCCAAAAGCTTCCAGCATAGTGATGCCGGATTCAAGGGCGAGCTCCAATCCTACGATGAGGGCTTGGTACTTAGCTGCATTGTTTGAACATGGTTCCAGTAACGAGAATGCGTGTGGAATCATGTTTTTGTCGGGACTAACAAAGAGAATGCCAATTCCCGATATTTGATTTCCCTTTTCATTTGTCCTGGTTGCGCCATCGAAGTACATGTGCCAGGAAGCATTTGATAAGGAAGTCTCCACACTGTAGACCGATTCGTCTGGGAGGTCATCCCTGAGTGGAGAATCTTTAGGCAATGGATGCTCCGCGAGGAAGTTTGCTAGAGCTTGGCCTTTGATTGCTTTTTGTGGTACATACCTAATGTCAAATTGTGACAGGAGGATGGACCATTTTGCCAGTCGGGCATTGAGAGAACCTGCTTTTGTGACAAGGACCTTTAGGAGGTTGATCCTCGAAATCAGGTACACTGTGTTGGATAGCAGGTAGTGACGCAGTTTTTGTACGGCGAACATCACTGCCAAGCATTCTTTTTCGACTGGAGAGTAGCGATGCTCTGCACCTATCAACATGCGACTAAGGTAATATAGAGCAGCTTCTTTTCCCTCGTCATTCTTTTGTGCGAGTAGAGCACCTAAAGAACAGTCAAGGGCTCTTGTGTACAAGAGGAATGGTTTTCCAGTTGTGGGGGCAGCCAACACTGGAGGTTTAGTCAGGTATGACTTGATGTCCTGGAACGCGGCTTCACATTCAGCATCCCAGAAAAAATCGACACCTTTCTTCATTAACCGAGAGAATGGACGGCACTTCCCTGATAGGTTGGAGATGAACCGTCGAATGTATGCCAATCTTCCTTGGAGCCCTTTTAATTGTCTTAGGGTTTTTGGAGATGGCATTTCTAGGATAGCCTTGACTTTGATGGGGTCAAGCTCTATGCCAGCTTTCCGTACTACGAATCCGAGAAACTTACCCGATGAAACACCGAAGAAGCATTTGAGGGGATTCATTCGCAGTTTGTGTTTGCGAAGTCGGAAGATGACTTCTCGAAGATCTTTGAGATGGTCTTCTTTTCTTTTGCTTTTGACGGCGAGGTCGTCGACATAACATTCGACCGTCTTGTGCTGCATATCTTGGAATATCTTCATCATAGCCCTCTGATATGTAGCGCCGGCATTCTTCAGACCGAATGGCATGACAGTGTAGCAATACACGCCAAACGGGGTCCGAAATGCTGTGTGTTTTTCATCTTCAGGATGCATCTTTATCTGATTGTAGCCAGAGAAGCCATCCATGAATGTCATTAGCTCGAACCCACAGGTGTTGTCGATCATCACCTCCGGTATAGGGAGCGGGAATTCATCTTTTGGGCATGCATTGTTCAGGTCTCTGTAATCAATGCAGATCCTGATTTGCCCATTTTTCTTTGCCACGGGGACGATGTTGGCCAACCATTCAGGATGTTGTTCCTCACGGATGAAGCCAACGCTTTTAAGTTTTTGAACTTCTTGTTCAATTTTGTCCATCACATCAGGACGGAACCTTCTTTGGCCTTGTTTGACAGGCTTGATATCTTTTTGAAGATTGAGTTTGTGGACTGCTATTTTGGGGTCTAAACCAGGCATCTCAGCGTAAGACCATGCAAAACAATCAACGAACTCATGAAGAAACGCGATATACTCGGGTAACTCATCATCCTTTATATTCTTGCTTATGAATACAGGACGTGGGTTATCAGGTGTTCCCAAGTCTATCTTTTGAACAGAATCTTCAGTTGGAAGGTTTAAAGGTGGTTCCTCCACAATATTTTCGGAGGCTTCCAGCCCAACAAAGCCTTCTGGAGTTCCAAAGGTATCTACAGACCACGGCTCTGCTTTTGTCCATGGGTCTTCTTGATTGGTACTTTTCTCAAGATTTGCTATGAGGTGGTCCCAATCACCTGTTGAAACTAGGTCGAAGTAGGGCACTTCCTTTGGAGACAGTGGTTCTTTTGGGTCAGAGAACCGTGTGTCTGTATTATCGGACAATTCTTCTTCATCATCAGAGGAATCGTACCAATTGGATAAACTTCCTGGATCCTTGACGGTCAACTCTTCAAAGAGATATCCAGGGAGATCAATGTCTTCATTAATATGAGATGTTGAGGCTTGGTCGACAAGATGACTTTGCGGCCTTTGTGTCAACTGTCTCAAGGAGGCGTCAGGATCAAACCCCAGCCCATGTGAAGACTTTTCTATGTGGCGGTGGGGTTTCCAACCTTCTAGTTGACTTTTGGTCAGGGTTGGTTCCAATGGCGTGATAATACCACGGCCATCTCCCAAACCGATTGGGTTCTGAGCGTCGTAGCCCATTTTCTTCATGATAGCTTGCGCCATTGGACTGTACAGGGATAGTTGAGGCATACCTTCATTTTGGAAAGGTTCAAGCGAAGAATTTGATGAAGAAACTCCCGATTTATGGAAGAAGATTGGCTTTTCTTCTGCTGATGTTGCTGGAACAACGAAGGAAGCAGATGCCGGATCTTCTATGTCAACGGTTGTCTCCATCGGAGTGAGAGCGGGCTGAACTTGTTGATCATCAGCTTGGCTTGACGATGTGTCGTCTTCTGGCTCTGAGTCCGAATCCGTGTCTTGCAAGATAGACACGAAGGAGACAACAAACTTGCCCCCAGCCTTTTGTTTTGTCTTCTTTGCTTTGGTGGTGATCACCAGAGGCTTTGAAGACTTGAGGGAGACCATGAAGGGATATTGATTATTCTCTTCGGTTTTGATAGAGGGTTTGTTTTCTTCCGGTGATTGCTGAGGAGCCTTGCCTTTGTCTTTCTGGAGATTTTCGGCAAAGGGTGTTGTTTCTTCCTCCCTTTCTTCTTTTGCATCTTTGTACATCTGAGCATCTGCGAAATAGACTTCTTTGCCTTTGAAGGGCTTTTTGTCTACAAACACTTGATGTATCAAGCCGTCATTGCCAACGAACTTGATGTACTGATGTAAAGTCGAGGGGACAACACCATTCTCGTGTATCCAGGGGCGTCCGAGAATGATGTTGTAGCATGAAGGGGTTTTTATTGCATAGACAGTGACCTCGGAGATAAGATCACCGATTTGCAACTTGAACCTGATTTTGCCGATCGGCCTTTGAGCGCTGCCATCATATCCAAAGATGGACACAGACGTGTGGCTCAGCTTGCTAGGCGGAATGCCCAGTTCTTCGAGTGCCGAAGTGGAGATGAGGTTGAGTGCAGAACCTGGATCGATCTGGATTCTGCGTAGTGGTACCTCTTTGATGTACCCGGTGAAGTACAGGGGTCGGTTGTGCTTTGTCTCGCCTAGCAGGAGGTCTTCCTTGGTGAAGGCGATGGTTGCACTTGCTGCTTTTTGAACCGAGAGGCATTCGATGCAGGATCCCTCAGTTTTCTTCTTTTCTCCTTTTGAGGGAGGTTTTGATTTGTAGGACTTGTGGGGCATGTTTGTCGACATCCGCATCCAGCATTTGTAGTTCTGAAATGAGACTATCACGAGTCTGTGGTGACATTCGTAATAAGTCTAGGATGTGCAGACGTGCAGGTATGTGTTTGAAGTGCTGAATCAAGTCGTACTTGAAAGCTTCCTTGGGGCCTGCATTTTCATTATTCTTGCCACTAGGGGCGTTTACAGCTTGTTTTCCCGAAGGATTTACATAAGAAGTAGAAGGTTGGTTGTAGTTTTTGTGGTAATCCCGGCCAGAACAGGTACCTCTACCAACTTCAAGAGCTTCTGGAGAAGGGTCTTTGTTTGGAAGATCACCCTCGAGATCGAGGGGTTGTTCCTTCTCATTTGCTGAAGATGTCTCTGTGTCAGCATTGCCATTTTCAGTAATTGTGTTGCATGGAGCATTTTCCGGGAGCAAGTCCTGAACAGCATCCAGCAACTTTCCTTCTTTATCGAATATTTTGTCGGTCCAGACATCACCGATGAGATCGGGCATTTGGGACCAATTGACCGGATTTTCTCTGAAGAAGATTTCACCGGCTAGAATTTCTTCAAGGTGATCAGTCGGAAGAGGTTTGAGTTCCGATGTCACTGTTTCAGGAGACGAAGCTTGAGAAGGTGAGGAATTATCATCCTGAGCTATTGCATTGCAAGTAACTTTGACGGAAGATGCCTCCAAGATGAACTGTTGGGAATCAGATTCGTCCTCAGATGTAAGAGGATCATCGATCCAACAGCTTTCTTCATTTTCCGGGGTTACCGGAGGAGATTCCTGTAGATTTTCAGGAACTTCCGGTGCTGGGTTGTGACGAAGCTGATTGATGCGACCTTGTTCTTGCTCTATAGCAAGGTGCTGCAAGATCCTTGCGTATTCATCGAGATCAGGCACGGGAGCCAAATCTTCTTCTTCGTCTGCTCCTTGTGGTTCAACATGGTTGGGTTCCACTGGAGTATTTTCTTGGACAACCTCTTGGTCTTCTTCATCATCAGACCAGGATCCTTGCGGCTGTAATGGGTTATACCAAATTACTGGCATAAGATGAGATTCAGGGATCCATTCCTCGTCGGAGAGATATTCTCCTGTTTCGAGGGATTCCTCCCACTCATCGATGTCACTGGCGGTGTCACTGGACTCGTATCCATCCATGGGGAATCCGACCACCGAGTTGCAAGAGTATGATGCCCCTTGCATAGTTTCATCTTTGAGGTGTGGTGGCATGAAATCACCAAGAGTGAATTTTCTTGCTGCCTTTAAAGCCTTAGGAGAGGACTCTTCTGTTGCCCCCAGTGAAGCGGTAGAGGAGGTTTCTGCCTTTTCAGCGACTTCTTGCTTTTTCGGAGCTTTCTCCTGCTGTTTGAGCTTGCGGAGTTGTCTCCTGGTTTGCCTTCGCTGTCGAGCGGTTGGCTTTGTTTTGACGACCTCCCAATTTTCATCTTCTAGGATATCGGGGTGTACCCATATGGGATGTCCGTCTGATGTTGGATATGGAACCAACTCTTGAGACGTTTGGGTCATCTTTATTACCTTGAAGGAAGTAGTGATCTTCTCTTTTGGTGATTTTTGTTTTTGTCCACACGACACCATGTTGACGGAGGCAGACCCATAGTTCTTGTCGAAGGTAATGACTCCGTTTTTCCACATCTCATTTATCTTCTCTCTCACAACAAAGCATTGACTGAGAGGATGCGAGACCATCTGATGGTATGGACAGTACCGAGGATCGTTGGTTTTGCCAACATCTCTTGGTCTTTTGGGGTCAGGCAAGGTGAGTTTACCGTTTGCGAGAAGTGCCCCAAAGATTTCTTCAACATCTTCATCGAACGGGTATTTCTTCTCTACTCGTTCTTTGAAGGCATCAGAGAGTTCAGGCTTTTTACCTGCAGCTTTGTTTTCAGCTTTCCTTGGCTGCTGAGGAGCTGACTTGGTTTGCACATTGAGAACCTCTTTTTTCTTTGGTTTTGAGGTTGCAATGGCAGTCGGCTCTTTCTTTGATGACTTCTGACTGCTGAGGTCTTTGATCACCGTTTCAGCTTCCATAGCTGCTTCCAGGAGTTCTCCCAGGTTCTTTGATTTGTTGCCGATGATCATGGAGCGGATTCTTGCTCTCATGTTGTTTCGGCAGATGTCGACCAGTGACGCTTGTGGCAGTACATCGGAGCATTTGTATGCCATTGCCTTCCACTTGTGAATGAAGTCATATGTTGACTCATTCTCTCCCTGTTTTAGGCTGCAGAGCTGAGCCATAGTAATAGGATGATCCTCACCTTTGAAGTGGGTTAGGAAGCGTGTCTCCAGCATGGCCCAATTTTGAATGGAGTCCTCCGGCAGAGTGGAGTACCAATCAAAGGCCGTACCTTTTAGGGTACTTGCAAAGAGGCGGATCTTGAGGGCATCTTGGTCCGCAATAGCTCCCGTCAGGATCTTGAAATGGATCACGTGCTGTCTGGCCGAACCCTTCCCCGTATATGTTTGGAGAGTAGGTTGCTTGAATTTTGTAGGGAACGGGACCGAGTCCATCCACAAGGGATATGGTGGCTTGATCCCATGCTCCTTTAGTGTATCCTCTTCTTTTGCTTTGGCGAGGATATCGTCAACGTCCTTTTTGGTAAGGGCGCGTGACTCACTGTTTTCCGCATTTTCCTCGTCGCCTTGATGGCTCGGAGGAGCTTCATTGTTTTGTGGACGCTGAAGATTGAGAATTAGGTTCTCTATTAGAGTCTCTATCCTCTGCTGCCCTTGCTCCAGCTGCTGGATGCGTGCGGTTACGTCATCATGCGGCGGAGGTTGCTCAGCATTTGTGACCAAGACGTTCATTCTTCGAAAGTCGAAAGAGGATACAGTCTTGGTGACTGAGCTGGAGCTCATCCTTTTAGATGAAGAGCTCGAAGAGTGGTCACTCCGATGTCCTTGGCTTGAAGGAGCGGGAGAGTTTTCTTTATGTCTTCGTGTCCGGGAGATGCTGCAAGTCACCGGAAGCCTGACATGGATTTTTGTTGCTGACTTCTGGCTTTTTCTGGTTTTGCCAACCATATGAACAGCAACAACTTGGTCGGGTCTTTCTTTTTCGACCCATTTTTGGGAGACCTGAAGTGCAGAATCCTGGGTTCTTTGCTTCTCTAGTCTCTTTTGTCGATATGCCGTGCGGCGGCGCATACGACGAGCGATTTGAGCTTCGGTTAGCTCTGGCTGTGCTCTATAGTCCCTGGTGCACAGCAACCGAGCTTGTCTTCTTTGAAGACGGGCAGGGACAGGATCTGGACACGGTCCTTTGCCTGTCGCAGCGAAGCTTTGAATTTGGCGAGTTCGGCTCCTGTTGAGAGGAAAGGTCGACTCGCAGGTGTGTAGGCCTTGGCAGGTTCTTGCGGAGGCCTTACGATGCACGATTTGATTTTGGGCTTGTATGAGCAAGCCGGCTCATGCTGAGTTGGTTTTGTTTGGCGGAGGGTAGGCTTCTCCTCTTTCATGTAAGCAAGAGGGTAGAACCGGTTCTCCTTGAGCGGGGCCAGGTAGGCTGGCTTTGCAGATTTTTGTGACCTTCGCTGTTTGGGTGAAGGCCTTGGAGACCAAGTCTTTAAGCAGACCTGGTTTCTTGCTGGTTGAGGCTTTGCAGGAGCGCTACGGGCCTCAGGCTTCTTGATGATCGCCCTTGGTATCACTGTAGTGATACGTTGAGGGGTGGTTCTCTGCTTCTTGGCAGGTGCGGTTTCTTCTGCGGGTAGTGGGAATGGTCCCAATGACCCGAAGACAATGGTCCGGGGAGTAGATTTTGACCCGGTGTCTTCTGAGTTGCCGAGGGAAATGACGCTTCGGCAGCTGGCAGGGCGCTTGTAAGTGCGCTTGGTTTGTTTGTCTTGGAGCATGAGCTGGTACTTGTTCTCATCAAAGGTGATGGTTAATGAAGCTGCCATTGTTAGTTTTTTGAAAACTTCTGAAACAAGACCATATCCATTAGTAATCACAAGAATATAGTGATCATAAATGGAAAATACTATGGTTTCGCCTCTTCAAGTCGCCCGAGGGGACATGGTCCAGCCCAAGCAACATGCAAAAGGCAGAAAAGCCATAGAGGGCACAATTGTTCTAAACGCAGGTAGGGTCAGCTCAGAATGAGTGTCCCAGTGACTGCTAGAAGCAATTGTGAACCTTAATTCAAATTACCGAGAAACAAAGTTCACTCAAGGTAAAATGATATAAGGTTGAGATACAAATGTGTTGGTTGCGAATACAGTAGACCCGAAAGGGCGTACTAGCACCGCTAGGCACAAATGTTGCAAATCGCATCCTCGGAAAGGACACGAGATGAGATTTTTGAAAGGTCAAGATTGGATTCATAGGAGAGAGCAAATGATATTCCAATCCGAAAATGAGCTCAACATTTCTGCGAGCTCGAAAGTCCGAAAAGGAAGGAACCAGGATTTCTCAAATGTGAATCCAAAAGTGACGGAAGTTTTTTTTTTTTTGAAAGTGTCAAGATTGGACTTTATAGAAGAGAGCAAATGGTATTCCAATCCGAAAATGAGTTCAACATTTCTGCGATCTCGAAGTCCGAAAAGGAAGGAACCAGGATTTCTCAAATATGAATCCAAAAATGACAGAAGTTTTTTTTTTCTTTTTTTTTTTTTTGAAGATTTTTTTTTAAAAGAGTTCACATAGATCTCCAATTCGATCTTATGAAACCTCAGTTGATAGATCAGCCCCCAGGTAAGGGTAGGATTACTTAATGAACCCGTTTGGAGGACCCTTGCCTAGAACAGTCTAGCTGTCTCCACACTCTGGACAAGGCTTGTCTTAGATCCACTTTGGTCAAAGAACGCAATTGGTGTAACTTTAGTAGTTTTTTTTTTTGAAAGATTTTTTTTTATGGATTCATAGAAGAGAGCGAATGGTGTTCCATTCCGAAAATGAGTTCAACATTTCTGCGATCTCGAAGTCCGAAAAGGAAGAAGCCAAAGTTTCTCAACTTAAACCCAAAAGGGGAAAATCTGGAATTTTTTTTATCAGATTTTTTTTAGATTTTATTTTTATTTTTATGGATTCATAGAAGAGAGCAAATGGTGTTCCATTCCGAAAATGAGTTCAACATTTCTGCGATCTCGAAGTCCGAAAAGGAAGAAGCCAAAGTTTCTCAACTTAAACCCAAAAGAGGAAAATCTAAATTTTTTTTTTAAAATCAGATTTTATTTTTTTTTTTTTTTATGGATTCATAGAAGAGAGCGAATGGTGTTCCATTCCGAAAATGAGTTCAACATTTCTGCGATCTTGAAGTCCGAAAAGGAAGAAGCCAAAGTTTCTCAACTTAAACCCAAAAGGGAGGAATCTGAATTTTTTTTTTAAATCAGATTTTTTTTTTTTTTTTATGGATTCATAGAAGAGAACGGATGGTGTTCCATTTCGAAAATGAGTTCAACATTTCTGCGATCTCGAAGTCCGAAAAGGAAGAAGCCAAAGTTTCTCAACTTAAACCCAAAAGAGGAAAATCTGAAAAAAAAAATTTAAATCAATTTTTTTTTTATTTTTTTTTATGGATTCATAGAAGAGAGCGAATGGTGTTCCATTCCGAAAATGAGTTCAACATTTCTGCGATCTCGAAGTCCGAAAAGGAAGAAGCCAAAGTTTCTCAACTTAAACCCAAAAGAGGAAAATCTGAATTTTTTTTCTAAATCAGATTTTGTTTCTTTTTGAGAAATTTTTTTTTAGAAACAAGAAAGACTGGAAATAAACTCAAAAGAAGAAATTTCCAAGAATCCCATCTCATGTGGTTTTTTTTTTTTAGATGCAAGATCCAACATAGGCCACCAACTAAAAAGGAGCCAAAGAATCCAAGCATTGTGTTCTCAAATGAACAGGGTCCCACCGGGTATGCCAGCTTGATGGTCCCGGCTTTTCTCTTTTTCCAAAGCTGCCTCCGCCCCGGGGCTGACGGGGTACGGTGGAGGGAAAGAAAGGAAAAGCGGGCATCAGTTTTTTTTTTGTACAGGTATGCCAGATTTTCTATTCTACTTGGAATTTAGAGTAGTGATCCGGAGATTCACCTTCACAAGTAGAAAAGGAAATCAACTTTTTTCCATATTTCCATTGCACACATATTTTTAAAGAAAAGAGACAAGGTTTGTTTTTTTTTAATGCCGTGAGAGGCGGTTTTCTTTGTTTGCCGTGAAAGGCGATTTACAAATCTTATCAATAATGAAAGACAAGAGATGTGATTTTTTTGTCTCTTTATAAAAAAAATACAATGCAACAGAAAAGAAAGAAAAGGAATCTAACTTCTCATGCGATTGTGGGGGACCCGTTCAGATCGACGGTCGCGAGTCATGTATGGACTCCGCCATCGTCCTTCAGATGAGAACTTTGATGCTTGATTTCTTGGCTTGGCTCCAACCTCAGATTTTTAGAGGATAAGGACCAAGGTAAGGTCCTATATCCGGTAAAAAGCCGAGTAGATGGGCTGAAAAGCCGCATCTAGCCATGTTGGATAGAAAGAGAGGTGGCCTTGGGGGGGTGGCCCCCCCAAGGAGCTTTGATCACCTTGTAGTGCTTGTTGCAGTAGAGTTTTCTTGAAGGAGCAGAGTTGTAGAGATTTCTCCGAGGATTTTTGAATGATTTTCCAGCGATTTTTTCTGGATCGGTTTCCCTTGGAATGGCCTCCTATTTATAGGCATTTGGTAGCCATTTAGGAGAGTTTATGAGCATTTATGGTATTAATGCTCATGATGGGAGGAGTTACAAGTTTTTAATTACTTGTTTTGTAACTCCTTTTTCCTTGAATTTGATTGGCCGATGGAGAGTAGTGGGCATTTAATTGCCTTTAATCTCCATGATGACGGGAGTTTCATGATTTTAATGTCATGATTACTTGGACTTGTAACTCCCATTTGCTTGCTTCTGATTGGGCCGTTCAAAATAATGAGTTAATGACCGCATTAACTTGCCATAAACGGGTCATTTAACTTCATTAATTGATTGCCTGGGCGCTTGAAGAGTCGCGGGCCGTGCCGCGTCCTTTGGGATTCTTCTTGCGATGATCACCAATGGACCCACATACCATTTGATGTCGGATGGTGATCCAATTTCAAACATTGGTTGATGTCAGCGGGCCAGCAACATCTGTTCAGTCGATTTCGCGATCGGGCGGGCAGAAATGGTGCTTTCTTGGTTAGCCGTTTGACGATCTTGAGGCGTCCGATGATGATCTAATGATTCCAGTGATGGATCCGTGATGTTGATGAAGATCGACGGATATCATGCAGAAAAAACCAGATTTTGGAAAAATCACAGGGGCCAATCAACTCGAAACGCGAAAAATACCCGAAAAATGGGGTTTTTGGG
This sequence comes from Cinnamomum chago, assembly GCA_038049695.1. Lineage (NCBI taxonomy): Eukaryota > Viridiplantae > Streptophyta > Magnoliopsida > Laurales > Lauraceae > Cinnamomum > Cinnamomum chago. Next base: position 5,858,156 of record CP142460.1, read on the forward strand.
CGAGGTCCGGTGGCCCGGACCTCCATGGTCGCCGGCTACCATGGGCCTTGGCCCATTTTTTTGGCAGCCTTTCGGTCGCTTTTTCTTCGCCGTTTTTCGTCCGTTTTTGCTTCTGTTTTCTCCTGCATTTTTCTTGGAATTTCCTCTCATTTATTGGCTGGATTTCCCTCAAGAAAACCTGATGAGAAGCCGTGCAAATTAGATAGCAAAGTTTCCCATTTTCTGAAAAGCCGAAGATTTTGCTGTGGAGAACTTCCGATTTTTTGTCAAGCGTCGAAACTAGGTCAAACGATGTCGGAATGAACTGAAATTCGACGTGTAGCTTCTTGAGCAGTAGACGAGACAAACCATAGGATTTTGTTCAGGTTTTGAAGCCGTTTGGGGGCCCGCAAATGCTTGACTTGATTTCACTGTGAGGGAAATGCCGAGCTTTGACTTTTGGTCAAACGATGTCCAATTGACCTGAAATTCGACGTGTGACTCCCTCATCAGTAGATAGGACCAACCATAGGATTTTGTTTGAGTTTTGAAGCCTTTTGGGCTCATGCAAACGCTTGCCTTGATTTCATCGCGAGGGAAATCCCGAGCTTTGACTTTCGGTCAAACGATGTCCGATTGACCTGAAATTTGATGGGTAGCTTCCTCATCAGTAGATAGGACCAACCATAGGCTCTCGTTTGAGTTTTGAAGCCATTTGGAGTCATGCAAACGCTTGCCTTTATTTCACCGCGAGGGAAATGCCGAGCTTTGACTTTCGGTCAAACGATGTCGGTTTGACTTGAAACTTGACATGGAGCCTTTTGGAGGTATTTTGTAACCATCCGTAGACTCTGATCGAAGATTTGAAGTCTTTGACACTGTCGCCGCCGGGAGCTGCTGCTCAGCTGTTGGAGAAGTGAAGTTAGGCCGAATGATGTCGGAATGGCCCGAAACTTCATGTGTACCTCTCTTTTGGTTGTTTTGAATGACCTTGCAGTTTTTGTTTGATTCTGACAAGATCTGATGCTTGAAGTAGCGCCTGCCTATTTTTGGTAGGATGCGGCTCCGTGTAGCTTTTGGTGTGAGGAGGCAAAGTGACATTTTTGGTGTCAACAGCTGCGTTGGCCCCCGGGACGCACACGGTCCGCTTCGTCCACCCTGACGTGCTGGTGTTGCTTGCGCTGCGGTCGACGGCGTGCTGGTGCTGCGTGCGGCAGATTTTAGACCCCCGTCCGACCTCTTGTTTTCGGACTGTAAATGCGTGTCTAATGCATTGAGTAAGTGTTAAGCGTGTTGAACTCTCACTGTGCTAAAAGATCTGTGCATTCTAGTCCGGGAAGTGGTCGAAAGCCCCGATATGTCATTTTCAGACGTTTATACCCAGGAGGTGGGAAACAATGGTCGGCACCAGACCCTACCGTGTTGTGGCGTTGCTCCGTCCGTCCGGTCGGTCCCCTGTCTGTCCGCTCGTGCAACTGCCGGTGCGGAGAGCGGCCATTTCGTGCCTGCATCCTGCTGCTGAGTCTGCCGTTTCAGGTCGGTCTGTGCTTTCGTCCGACTGTGCGGAGCGCAGTCGGCCGGTCCGTGCGTGCGTGCGTGCTGCTCCGCCGGCCGCGTGCTGTCTGCACCTGCCTTCGTGCGGGATTGTGCACGGCCGTGTGCGGCCTGAGCGTGCGTGCTGCTCCGGCGTCGGTGTGCGGTCTCTCCGTGCCTTCGTGCTGGTGGGTGCACGGTCTGCCCGTGAGTGCTACCGCGTCGGCCGTGTGCGGTCTGAGCGTGCGTGCTGCTGCGGCGTCCGTGTACGGTCTCTCCGTGCCTTCGTGCTAGTGGGTGCACGGTCTGCCCGTGCGTGCTGCGGTGTCGGCCGTGTGCGGTCAGTCCGTACGTGCTGTTGCGTCGGCTCCCTGGGACGCACACGGTCCGCTTCGTCCACCCTGACATGCTGGTGCTGCGTGCGCTGCGGTCGACGGCGTGCTGGTGCTGCGTGCGCTGCGGTCGACGGCGTGCTGGTGCTGCGTGCGGTAGATTTTAGATCCCCGACCGACCTCGTGTTTTCGGACTGTAAATGCGTGTCTAATGCATTGAGTAAGTGTTAAGCGTGTTGAACTATCAGTGTGCAAAAGGATTTGTGCATTGGAGTCCGGGAAGTGGTCGAAAGCCCCGATATGTCGTTTTCGGAGGTTTATACCCAGGAGGTGGGAAACAATGGTCGGCACCAGCCCTACCGTGTTGTGGTGTTGCTCCGTCCGTCCGGTCGGTCCCCAGTCTGTCCACTCGTGCTGCTGCCGGTGCGGTGAGCGGTCAGTTCGTGCCTGCGTCCAGCTGCTGAGTCTGCCTTGTGCGGTCGCGCAGTGCTTTCGTGTGCCTGTGCGGTGCGCATTCGGTCCGTGTGTGCTGCCCCGCCGGCCGTGTGTTGTCTGTCCCTGCCTTCGTGCGAGTCAGTGCACGGTCTGTCCCTGTGTGCTGCTGCGTCGGCCGTGCGTGGTCTGCACGTGCGTGATGCCGCATCGGCCGTGTGAGGTTAGTTCGTGCCTTGGTGCTGGTCTGTGCACGGTCAGCCCGCGCGTGCCACTGCGCCGGCCGTGTGTGGTCAGTCCGTGCGTGCTGCTGCGTCGGCCCCCTCGGACGCACACGGTCCGCTTCGTCCACCCTGACGTGCTGGTGCTGCACGCGCTGCGGTCGATGGTGGGCTGGTGCTGCGTGCAGCAGATTTTAGACCATCGACCGACCTCGTGTTTTTGGACCCTAAATGTGTGTTCAATGCATTGAGTAAGTGTTAAACATGCTGAACTATCAGTGTGCAAGAGGATTTGTGCATTGGAGTCTGAGAAGTGGTCGAAAGCCCCGATATGTCAATTTCGGACGTTTATACCCAGGAGGCGGGAAACAATGGTCGGCACCAACCTCTACTATATAGCAGGCATGCCGGTTGGGGTGGCAAGACGGACGGTGGGCACTGTTGGCGCGGGTTATGCAATGTGAAGCATACCAATGGCCTTGTTTCCCTCGGTTGAATGTTGGTGGGACTCGGATGGAGAATTGGTGCGTGGGGCCCACCCCCCCACACGGTGGAAGCTTGGTTGTATGCTGTGGTGCCCCCCTGGGCCGGCGCTGTGGTGTGCTGTTTGCGAGGATGGTTTGTTGATGTGGCGGGCCATTTGCGGACGGTCCGTTATCTCGTGGGTGCTGCTGCGTCTGCCGTGTGCGGTCTGACCTAGCCTTCGTGCCTGCGGTCTGCCTCGGTTGCCGACCGTCGGTTCCTTCAGTCTCGGACGTTTGTACCCAGGAGGTGGGGGACAATGGTCGGCACCGGCCCCTACCTCGTTGTTACGTCGCGTCTTCGGTCCGGTCGGCCGCCTCGGGCTCGCCCAGCCCGTTCCGCCGGTCTCGGGCGTCTGTACCCAGGAGGTGGGAAAGAGCGGACGGCACCAACTCCTACCTTGTTGTGGCGTCGAGCTGTCCGTCCAGTCGGCTTCAAGTCCGTCCGTGCGTGCCCCCGCCGACCGTGCTACGGTTGGCTTTGTGTGTCCCCCTTTTGGGTCTCCCTGCTCCGGCTCCTCCACCGTTTCGAATGGCGGCCCTGTTTTCAGTTTCTGTGCCGTCGGCCGCTGTTGAAATCCAGTTGAATTGCCCTGCTGCGCAGCGGCCGGTCGCACCCGCCTCCTCTTGATCCCTCTTTTTTTTTCCGGCCAGCCCTCCTGGCGCCGGAGATCGAAGTCGGGGCGTTTGGAGCGGCGTACGACCGTGCCGTGCTGGCACGTGTGTTGTTATCGACAGGGTTGCGAATGGGGGCCCCCTCCCGCATCGTGCGGCCGCCCCCAGTTTGCTCCCTCCTCCTCACCTCTTGGCCCGGTTGCCCCTGCCGCGCCTTGCCTCGAATGTCTGTACTATTACCCCGGTTTTGCGGCAAGGGCCCCTTAAGATGACGGATGTCCCTTCCGTGGCGCTGCGATCGGCTGCGGCGGGCTCTCTGCGTTGCCTCCTGTATGGCCCTCGGCTCCGGGGGACTGGTGCTCGGGCGCCGAACGACTGCCAACAGGACAACGCGTGCTTCATGGATGCGGTGGACGTCGGCGGTGTGCCGTCGTGCTCGTCTTCACACCGTCGCCGCTCTCCGTTCGCTCGGGTGCGCCGCGGCGTCGGCATCGCAGAATGATGCTACCTGGTTGATCCTGCCAGTGGTCATATGCTTGTCTCAAAGATTAAGCCATGCATGTGTAAGTATGAACTAATTCAGACTGTGAAACTGCGAATGGCTCATTAAATCAGTTATAGTTTGTTTGATGGTATCTCCTACTCGGATAACCGTAGTAAATGTAGAGCTAAGACGTGCAACAAACCCCGACTTCTGGAAGGGATGCATTTA
>CP142460.1:5870000-5910000 GCA_038049695.1 Cinnamomum chago
GTCTCGGCCGTGAACGGTTTGTGCGTGCGTTGTGCTGCGTCGGCTGTGCATGGTCCGCCCGTGCGTACTGCTGCTCGGTGCACAGTCTGTCCCCTCGTGCTAGCTGCTACGTCGGCTGTGCACGGTCCGTACGTGCGTGCTGCTGCGTCGGTCGCCCGCTCTCCGTCTGTGCGTCCCAGGCTGAGTCGGGCTGTCCAGGGGCGCTGCTGTGTCTGCCTCGTGCGGTCTGTCCCTGCGTCGTGCTGCTGCCTGTGTGGTGCGGGCTGCGAGCTTTCATTTTTCGAAGAGCCAGGTGCGTCCAGCGGCCTTTCCGAAGCGTGGCATGGCTGTTCGTTCCTCCAAGCGCCAAGCGCCAAGTGCAAAGAGCTAAGCGCTAAGTAAAGTGCCGTCGGTCGGTCGGCGCGCGTCAAGATATGGTATATCACATATAGTAGGACAGGTGGCCGACCATTGTTTCCCACCTCCTGGGTATAAACGTCTGAAATCGACATGACGGACCGTCGGTGTCGGACCGGTCGGCCCGTGCGCGCGGCGGCTGGCAGGCGCACGAACGGTCGACGGACGGTGCGCGCGTCGTGCTGCTGCCTCTGCCGCGTGCAGGCAACACCTGTGCGCGTCGTGCTTGCTGCAGCGCCTTCTGCGTGCGGTCAGTCCGTGCGTGATGCTGTCCGTGCCGTGCGCAGTCGGCCAGTGCGTGCGCCGGCCTCGTGCAGTCCATCCGCATATTCGTGCGAGCGCCGTGCTGCCGCCCTTGCCTATGCGGTCCGTCCGCTCGGGCGTGCTGCCGCGTCGGCTGCATGCGGTCTGTCCGTGCGCGCCGCCGTCACTGCTGTGTGCGGCCTGTCCATGCACCGTGCTGCTGCCTGTGCTGGCCGTTGCCGGTGCGTTGCCTGCGTGCGTGCTGCTGCCTGTGCAGTGCGTGCTGCTGTGTCGGCCGCCTGCGGTCGGCGCACAGTCTGTCCGTCTGCGGATGCTGCTGCGTCGGCAGTGGGCGGTCTGTCCCTGCGTGCTGCTGCGTCGGTCGTGCACGGTCTATGCGTGCGTGCTGCTGCGTTGGCCGTGCACGGTCCGCCCGTGCGTTCTGCTGCGTCGGTGCACAGTCTGCCCCGCGTGCTGTTTCGTCCCTGGCTTAGGCGGTCTGTCTGGGCGCGCTGTTGTCTGCCGTGTGCGGTCAATCCGTGCGTCGTGCGGCTGCCCTCGCCGTGCGCGCTGCAGCGACGACTGTCCGCTCCCAATACCGTGTGTGCTGCCGTCCGAGGAATGTCCTTGCTCGCGTGGGTGAGGCTGCCATCTTTGTGTCCGATATGTCCGCTCCTTCGTCCGTGCCACTTATCGTGCCGACGTGCGGGCGGTGCGGGCCCTGCGTGGGCGGCGTGCTGGTACTGTGTGCGGCAGAATTTAGACCCCCGACCGACCTCGTGTTTTTCGACTGTAAATGCGTGCCCAACGCATTGAGGGAGCGTTAAACGTGTTGAACTATCTCTGTGCAGAAGGATTTGTGCATTGGAGTCCGGGAAGTGGTCGAAAGCCCCGATATGTCGTTTTCAGACGTTTATACCCAGGAGGTGGGAAACAATGGTCGGCACCAACCTTTACCATATAGCGGGCACGCCTGCTGGGTGGCAAAAGGGACGGTGGGCACCGTTTGCACACGTTATGCACTGGGGGCATACCAACGGCCGATTGACATGCGGCGGTCGACGTGCGGGCGATGCGGTCGAGGGCGTGAGAGCCGTGCGGGCCCAGCGTGGGCGGCGTGCTGGTGCTGCGTGCGGCAGAATTCAGACCCCCGACCGACCTCATGTTTTTCGACTGTAAATGCGTGCCCAACGCATTGAGGGAGCGTTAAACGTCTTGAACTATCTCTGTGCAAAAGGATTTGTGCATTGGAGTCCGGGAAGTGGTCGAAAGCCCCGAGATGTCGTTTTCGGACGTTTATGTTGGGATTGGTGTATGCCCTAAAGCCCACTGACTGCACTCACATATCTTATACTGGATATTTATTGGTTATTTAATGGAATGACATCTTTCTCTTAATACTTGTGTATATGTATGGTTGTGTAAGGCCCATTGTTTTCTAGTAATGAGTTAGGTGTGTAGTGGCTACACACAGTAAGGTCTGAGTCATGGACACTTGAAACAATAAACTTGTTCATAACTGAGAGATGGAGTTGGGCACTTCATCTTGGCATAAGTTATAATGAGATACTCTCCTGTATTCAGGGTGACTTACCTAAGTCACGGGAGGCTTTTCCGGGTTTATCTCATTAGTGCATGTGTCATGCATTGAACAGGACCACTTGTAGGTGTGATCTCTAAAATAGTACTATCACAGAGAGAGATCAAATCACCTCTTGCTACTGAGTGACCAGTGCTCTTAATCTTGAGCATTTGTGGATGAACTGACGAAGTCGAGTTCTTGTACTTTAATTCACTATGGGTGAGATCCTGTTCATGGGTCAACAGCTCTGTGTTTTGGGTACTCGGGCTTGGTTAGTTGGGACGTGCAAATGCAATATGGAATCTATGCCATCGTGTGATGGAATGATCGTCCCCTTAGAATTATCCAAATTAATCATCATAATCTAAGATCTTAGTTTATGGATGTTCCATATGGATATTGAACTTGTGGGTCGCTCCCTGGATCAAGAGAATGATATCCGGATGATGATTAAGTCAAGGGTATGAAGTTCTAAGGTTGAGATGTAATCAAGAAGGTAGATAGTACATTGGTTAACCTACTTGATTATGGATGTAACATAGAGGGGCATTGTGGTCATTGTACTTGGTAGGTCAAAGACAATCGTCAATTTATGATGAGCTTCATTTACAATTTAATATTTGTCCCTGGAGTGCAACAATAACTCTTTAGTGGAATGAGTTAGGGTTAAAATGATCTTAATGTTGGTATGGGGTTAGCATGGACATTTTGGTCATTTTTGGAGCCAAGGGCAAATATGTCTTTTGGTCCCTCTTCTAGCCACTTTCCTATATTGGCATGGTTTCCTTTTTTAATTAGATGATATGTGGTTGAATTAATTTTGTGGAAAAATAATTTTGAGTTTAAATTCAAATAGGCTTTTGATGGCATACATGAATTTAACTCTAGCTAAATTATTAACTAGTGGGCCATGGTGTGTTTATCTATCTTGTGGGCCAGCCATAAGTGGAGCCCTTTGTGTGAGGTTTCCAAGTTTAACTAGGTGTCTTTACTTGGAAGGAAGAACTACTCTTTGGGTAAGAATTCCTATAATTAAAGCTTACTAATCTTTAGTATCTTTAATTAGAAAGTGTTGCACAACTAAGGTGGATGGTTGCTAATTTTTAGGGATGGTCATTCCTATTTGAGAGAGATCTCTTAAAGAGGAATGTGATCTTTATAAATAGAGAGGAACTAACCTTTTGGGCGTGCAACATAGAAAGAAAAGGTGAAACACCAAGGAAACCCATAGGCCGCCCAAGAGAGAAGAAAGGAACACATTCACGCCCAGCCCATTGCATCTTCTTCTTCATTGATTGAAGAGTGGAGATCAGGTTCAGGTCTTTTTCCACAAAGAGTAATTCTGAAAACCCTTCTTAGGATTCCATAGTTTGATCCCACAATCAAGACCAATTAGATTGGGTAGTGGAATAGAAGAGAAGATCAAAGGGGAAGCTGCTGCAGAAAATTTCTGCAACACATATTGCTAGTTGCAGGCTGAAATCAGAACCTTGAAGTCTTTCTTTTCAGAGATTTGAGGCATTCATATTAGCAAGGTATTAGTCCTCTATCATCTCCTTTATTTCTACACATGTTGATTATGATTTCATGGAGTTTTTTATGCATGATTCATGGCTGGAAAATCAGATTAGTTTCAGTTTTTGAAAACTAGATCAGCCATGGACGTCCTCTGTAATATGATTTCAGATCTGTAATGCATTATCTTTCAGTTTATACCCATGAGGTGGGAAACAATGGTCGGCACCAACCTCTACCATATAGCGGGCAAGCCTGTGGGGTGGAAAAAGGGACGGTGGGCACCGTTTGCACACGTTATGCACTGGGAAGCATACCAACGGCCGTTTGACGTGCGGGCGGTGCGGTCGACGTGCGGGCGGTGCGGTCGACGGCGTGCGGACGGTATTGGCCCTGCGCGGGCGGCGTGCCGGTGCTGCGTGCGGTAGAATTTAGACCCCCGACCGACCTCGTGTTTTTCCGCTGTAAATGCGTGCCCAACGCATTGAGGGAGCGTTAAACGTGTTGAACTTTCTCTGTGCAAAAGGATTTGTGCAGTGGAGTCCGGGAAGTGGTCGAAAGCCCCGATATGTCGTTTTCAGACGTTTATATCCACGAGGTGGGAAACAATGGTCAGCACCAACCTCTACCATATAGCGGGCAAGCCTGTTGGGTGGCAAAAGGGACGGTGGGCACCGTTTGCAGACGTTATGCACTGGGAGGCAAACCAACGGCCGTTTGACGTGCGGCGGTCGACGTGCGGGCGGTGTGGTTGAGGGCGTGCGGGCGGTGCGGGCCCTGCGTGGGCGGCGTGCTGGTGCTGCGTGCGGTAGAATTTAGACCCCCGACCGAGCTCGTGTTTTTCGACTGTATATGCGTGCCCAACGCATTGAGCAAGCGTTAAACGTGGTGAACTATCTCTGTGCAAAAGGGTTTGTGCATTGAAGTCCGGGAAGTGGTCGAAAGCCCGATATGTCATTTTCGGACGTTTATACCCAGGAGGTGGGAAACAATGGTCGGCACCTACCTCTACCATATAGCGGGCAAGCCTGCTGGGTGGCAAAACGAACGGTGGGAACCGTTTGCACACGTTATGCACTGGGAGGCATACTAAGGGCCGTTTGACGTGCGGCGGTCGACCTGCGGGCGGTGCGGTCGAGGGCGTGCGGGCAGTGCGGGCCCTGCGTGGGCAGCGTGCTGGTGCTGCGTGCGGCAGAATTTAGACCCCCGACCGACCTCGTGTTTTTCGGCTATAAATGCATGCCCAACGCATTGGGCAAGCGTTAAACGTGTTGAAGTATCTCTGTACAAAAGGATTTGTGCATTGGAGTCCGGGAAGTGGTCGAAAGCCCCGATATGTCATTTTCAGACGTTTATACCCAGGAGGTGGGAAACAATGGTCGGCACCAACCTCTAACATATAGCGGGCAAGCCTTTGGGATGGAAAAAGGGACGGTGGGCACCGTTTGCACACGTTATGCACTGGGAAGCATACCAACGGCCGTTTGACGTGCGGGTGGTGCGGTCGACGGCGTGCGGGCGGTGCGGGTCCTGCGTGGGCGGCGTGCCGGTGCTGCGTGCGGCAGAATTTAGACCCCCGACCGACCTCGTGTTTTCCGACTGTAAATGCGTGCCCAACGCATTGAGCAAGCGTTAAACGTGTTGAACTATCTCTGTGCAAAAGGATTTGTGCATTGGAGTCCGGGAAGTGGTCGAAAGCCCCGATATGTCATTTTCGGACGTTTATACCCAGGAGGTGGGAAACAATGGTCGGCACCAACCTCTACTTTACAGCGGGCAAGCCTGTGGGGGTGGAAAAAGGGACAGTGGGAACCTTTTGCACACGTTATGCGCCGGGAAGCATACCAAGGGCCGTTTGACGTTCGGCGGTCGACGTGCAGGCGGTGCGGGCTCTGCGTGGGCGGCGTGCGACAGAATTTAGACCCCCGACCGACCTCGTGTTTTTCGACTGTAAATGCATGCCCAACGCATTGAGCTAGCGTTAAACGTGTTGAACTATCTCTGTGCAAAAGGATTTGTGCATTGGAGTCCGGGAAGTGGTCGAAAGCCCCGATATGTCATTTTCGAACTTTTATACCCAGGTGGTGGGAAACAATGGTCGGCACCAACCTCTACCATATAGCGGGCAAGCCTGTGGGGTGGAAAAAGGGACGGTGGGCACTGTTTGCACACGTTATGTGCTGTGAAGCATACCAAGGGCCGTTTGACGTGCGGCGGTCGACGGCGTGCGGGCCCTGTGTGGGCGGCTGTTACGTGCTGCTGCTGCTGCTGGTCGGCTGTTTGCTGTCTGTTCGTCCGTGCTGCTGCGTCAGTCTTGCACGGTCTGTCCGTGCCTTCGCGCGGGTTGGTGCGCAGCCTGTCCGCGCTCGCTGCCGCCTGCGCCTTGTGCGGTCTGTGCGTGCGTGTGTGCTGCTGCGTCCGCCGTGCAGGGTCTGTGCAGGCGTGCTGCTGCGCAGGCCGTGCACGGTCTGTGCGTTCGTGCTTGCTGCGTCGTGTGCGTAGTCTGTCGCTGCGTGCTGCTGCCTCGGCCGCGTGCTGTCTGTGCGTGCGTGCTGCTGCGTCGGCCTTGTACGGTCTGCGCGTGCCTCCGTGCCCGTCCGTGCGCGCTACAGCCTGCCGTGAGCGGTCTGTGCGTGCGTGCTGCTACGTTGGCCGTGCAAGGTCTGTGCGTGCCTTCGTGTGGGTCGGTGCACAGTCCGTCCTCGCTCGCTGTCGCCTGCGCCGCGTGCAATCAGTCCGTGTGCGCGTGCTGCTGCGTCGGCCGTGGGCGGTCTGTCCCTGCGTGCAGCTGCGTTGGCCGCGCGCGGTCTGTGCGTGCGTGCTGCTTCGTCGGCCGTGCGCGGTCTCCGCGAGCGTGCAGCTGCGTCGTCCGTGCCCGATCCGCCCGTGCGTGCTGCTACGTCGTCCGTGCACGGCCCACCCGTGCGTGCTGCTGTGTCGGCCGCGTGCTGTCTTTCCGTGCTTGCCGCTGGGTCGGTGCACAGTCTGTCCCCGCGTGCCGCTGCGTCGGCCTCGTGCGGTCTGTGCGTGCGTGCTGCAGCGTCGGCCGGGCACGGCCTGCGCGAACGTGTTGCTGCATCGGCCGTAAAGGGTCTGTCCAGTCGGTCCCCGGCCTGTCCGTGCCTGCGTCCTGCTGTTGAGTCTGCCGTGTGCAGTCTGCTGGTGGTGCGGGCGCTGCGGCCCACGGCGTGCTGGTGCAGCGCACGGCAGAATTTAGACCCCCGACCGACCTCGTGTTTTTTTACTATAAATGCGTGCCTAATGCATTGAATGAACGTTAAACATGTCGAACTATCACTGTGCAAAAGGATTTGTGCATTGGAGTCCGGGAAGTGGTCGAAAGCCTCGATATGTTGTTTTCGGACGTTTATACCCAGGAGGTGGGAAACAATGGTCGGCACCAAATCCTACCTTATTGTGGCGTCGCTCCGTCCGTCCGGTCGGTCCCCGGCCTGTCCGTTAGTGCTGCTGCCCGTGCGGTGCGCAGTCAGTCCGTGCCAGCCTCCTGCTGCTGGCGTGTGCAGTCTACTGGTGCTGCTGGCGCCGCGGTCGACGGCGTGCAGGAGCTGCGTGCACTGCGATCGATGGCGCGTGGGTGATGCGCGCGACAGAATTTAGACCCTCGACCGACCTCGTGTTTTTGGACTGTAAATGCGTGTCTGAAGCATTGAATAAATGTTAAACACGTTGAACTATCTCTTTGCAAAAGGACTTGTGCGTTGGAGTCCGGGAAGTGGTCGAAAGCCTCAATATGTCGTTTTCGGACGTTTATACCCAGGAGGTGGGAAACAATGGTCGGCACCAGACCCTACCATGTTGTGGCATTGCTCCGTCCGTCCGGTCGGTCCCCAGTCTGTCCGTCCGTGCTGCTGCCTGTGCGGTGAGCAGCCAGTTCGTGCCTGCGTCCTGCTGCTGAGTCTGCCGTTTCAGGTCGGTCTGTGCTTTAGTCCGACTGTGCGGAGCGCAGTCGGTCCGTCCGTGCGTGCGTGCGTGCTGCTCCTCCGGCCGTGTGCTGTCTGCCCCTGCCTTCGTGCGGGACTGTGCACGGCTCGTCCCTGCTTGCTGCCGCGTCGGCCGTGTGCGGCCTGAGCGCGCTTGCCGCTGCGGCGTCCGTGTGCGGTCTCTCCGTGCCTTCGTGATGGTGGGCGTACCGGATCGCCCGTTTCCTCGACCTCGGACGTTCATGCCGACGAGGTGGGAGACGACGTTCGGGGCCGACTCCTATCTTTGCTGCGACGGCGCGGTGCCAGTCCGGCGGGCGCGGTCCCCCATCGGACGGTCGGTTCCGTGCCCGACGTCCTGTTACGTCCGTCGCGGACGTCTATGCGTTTCTGGACTGCGGCGTGGCCGTTCGTTTTGCGAGGATCCAAGTGCGTCCTACGGCCTTTCCGAAGCTTGGCATGGCCGTTCGTTCCTCAGGCGCCAAGTGCTAAGTGCTAAGTGCTAAGTGCGGTGCGGTCGGTCGGTCGGCGCGAGTCAAGATATGGTATATCTCATATTGTAGGACAGGTTGCCGACCATTGTCTCCCACCACCTGGGTATAAACGTCCGAGATCGACGTGACGGACCGTCGGTGTCGGACCGGTCAGTCCGAGCGATTGGCGGTTGGCAGGTGCACGGCGCGTGCGGTCAGTCCGTGCGGATGCTGACCATGCCGTACGCAGTCGGCCCGTGCATGCGCCGGCCTGGTGCACTCTGTCCGCGCATTCGTGCGAGCGCCGTGCTACCGCCCTTGCCTGTGCGGTCAGTCCGCCCGTGCGCGCCGCCGTCACTGCTGTGCGCGGCCTGTCCATGAGCCGTGCTGCTGCCTGTGCCTTCCGCTGCCAGTGTGAGTGCTGCTGCCCGTCCCATCCGCTGGCTGGGCAGTGCCTGCTGCTGCGTCGGCCGCCTGCGCTCGGTGCAGTCTGTCCGTCTGCGCATGCTGCTATGTCGGCAGCGGGTGGTCTGTCCCTGCGTGCTGCTGCGTCGGCCGCGCACGGTCCATGATCATCGGCAACAAATCAAAAAACCTAGGTGAACTCCTGGAAGCAGCTATGGAAGCTGAAACGGTGATTAAAGACCTTAACAGTCAGAAGTCATCAAAGAAAGAGCCGACTGCCATTGCAACCTCAAAACCAAAGAAAAAGGAGGTTCTCAATGTACAAACCAAGTCAGCTCCTCAGCAGCCAAAGAAAGCTGAAAACAAAGCTGCAGGTAAAAAGCCTGAACTCTCTGATGCCTTCAAAGAACGAGTAGAGAAGAAATACCCGTTCGATGAAGATGTTGAAGAAATCTTTGGGGCACTTCTTGCAAACGGTAAACTCACCTTGCCTAACCCCAAAAGACCGGGCGATGTTGGCAAAACCAACGATCCTCGGTACTGTCCCTACCATCAGATGGTCTCGCATCTTCTCAATCAATGCTTTTTTGTGAGAGAGAAGATAAATGAGATGTGGAAAAACGGAGTCATCACCTTCGACAAGAACTATGGGTCTGCCTCCGTCAACATGGTGTCGTGTGGACAAAAACAAAAATCACCAAAAGAGAAGATCACTACTTCCTTCAAGGTGATAAAGATGACCCAAACGTCCCAAGAGTTGGTTCCATATCCAATATCAGACGGACAGCCCATATGGGTACACCCCGATCTCCTAGAAGATGAAAATTGGGAGGTCGTCAAAACAAAGTCAACCGCTCAACAGCGAAGGCAAGCCAGGAGACAACTCCGCAAACTCAAACAACAGGAGAAAGCTCCGAAAAAGCAAGAAGTCGCTGAAAAGGCAGAGACCTCCTCTACCGCTTCACTGGGGGCAACAGAAGAGTCTCCTCCCAAGACTTCAAAGGCGGCAAGAAGATTCACTCTTGGTGATTTCATGCCACCGCACCTCAAAGATGAAACTACGCAGGGGGCATAATACTCTTGCAACTCGGTGGTCGGATTCCCCATGGATGGATACGAGTCCAGTGACACCGCTAGCGACATCGATGAGTGGGAGGAATCCCTCGAAACAGGAGAATATCTCTCCGACGAGGAATGGATCCCTGAATCTCATCTTATGCCAGTAATCTGGTATAACCCATTACAGCCGCAAGGATCCTGGTCTGATGATGAAGAAGACCAAGAGGCTGTCCAAGAAAATACTCCAGTGGAACCCAACCATGTTGAACCACAAGGAGCAGACGAAGAAGATGATTTGGCCCCCATGCCTGATCTCGATGAATACGCAAGGATCTTGCAGCACCTTGCTATAGAGCAAGAACAAGGTCGCATCAACCAGCTTCGTCACAACCCAGCACCGGAAGTTCCTGAAAATCTACAGGAATCTCCTCCGGTAACCCCGGAAAATGAAGAAAGCTGTTGGATCGATGATCCTCTTACATCTGAGGACGAATCTGATTCCCAACAGTTCATCTTGGAGGCATCTTCCGTCAAAGTTATTTGCAATGCAATAGCTCAAGATGATAATTCCTCCGGAACCACACCTTCTCAGGCTTCGTCTCCTGGAACAGTGACGTCGGAACTCAAACCTCTTCCGACTGATCACCTTGAAGAAATTCCAGCCGGTGAAATCTTCTTCAGAGAAAATCCGGTCAATTGGTCCCAAATGCCCGATCTCATCGGTGATGTCTGGACCGACAAAATATTCGATAAAGAAGGAAAGTTGCTGGATGCTGTTCAGGACTTGCTCCCGGAAAATGCTCCATGCAACACAATTACTGAAGATGGCAATGCTGACACAGAGACATCTTCAGCAAATGAGAAGGAACAACCCCTCGATTTCGAGGGTGGTCTTCCAAACAAAGACCCTTCTCCAGAAGCTCTTGAAGTTGGTAGAGGTACCCGTTCTGGCCGGGATTACCACAAAAACTACAACCAACCTTCTGCTTCTTATGTAAATCCTTCGGGAAAACAAGTTGTAAACGCCCCTAGTGGCAAGAATAATGAAAATGCAGGCCCCAAGGAAGCTTTCAAGTACGACTTGATTCAGCACTTCAAACACATACCTGCACGTCTGCACATCCTAGACTTATTACGAATGTCACCACAGACTCGTGATAGTCTCATTTCAGAACTACAAATGCTGGATGCGGATGTCGACAAACATGCCCCACAAGTCCTACAAATTGAAATGGACTATAGGGTCAAAAAATCAAAAACTCCCTCAAAAGGAGAAAAGAAGAAAACTGAGGGATCCTGCATCGAATGCCTCTCGGTTCAAAAAGCAGCAAGTGCAACCATCGCCTTCACCAAGGAAGACCTCCTGCTAGGCGAGACAAAGCACAACCGACCCCTGTACTTCACCGGGTACATCAAAGAGGTGCCAGTACGCAGAATCCAGATCGATCCAGGTTCTGCACTCAACCTCATCTCCACTTCGGCACTCGAAGAACTGGGCATTCCTCCTAGCAAGCTGAGCCACACGTCTGTGTCCATCTTTGGATATGATGGCAACGCTCAAAGGCCGATCGGCAAAATCAAGTTCAAGTTGCAAATCGGTGATCTTATCTCCGAGGTCACTGTCTATGCAATAAAGACCCCTTCATGCTACAACATCCTTCTCGGACGCCCCTGGATACACGAGAATGGTGTTGTCCCTTCGACTTTACATCAGTGCATCAAGTTCGTTAGCAATGACGGCTTGATACATCGAGTGTTTGCAGACAAAAAGCCCTTCAAAGGCAAAGAAGTCTATTTCGCAGATGCTCAGATATACAAAGATGAAAAAGAAGAAAGGGAGGAAGAAACAGCACCCTTTGCCGAAAATCTCCAGAAAGACAAAGGCAAGGCTCCTCAGCAATCACCGGAAGAAAACAAACCCTCTATCAAAACCGAAGAGAATAATCAATATCCCTTCATGGTCTCCCTCAAGTCTTCAAAGCCTCTGGTGATCACCACCAAAGCAAAGAAGACAAAACAAAAGGCTGGGGGCAAGTTTGCTGTCTCCTTCGTGTCTATCTTGCAAGACACGGATTCGGACTCAGAGCCAGAAGACGACACATCGTCAAGCCAAGCTGATGATCAACAAGTTCAGCCCGCTCTCACTCCGATGGAGACAACCGTTGACATAGAAGATCCGGCATCTGCTTCCTTCGTTGTTCCAGCAACATCAGCAGAAGAAAAGCCAATCTTCTTCCATAAAGCGGGAGTTTCTTCATCAAATTCTTCGCTTGAACCTTTCCAAAATGAAGGCATGCCTCAACTATCCCTGTATAGTCCAATGGCACAAGCTATCATGAAGAAAATGGGCTACGACGCTCAGAACCCAATCGGTTTGGGAGGTGGCCGTGGTATTATCACGCCATTGGAACCAACCCTGACCAAAAGTCAACTGGAAGGTTGGAAACCCCACCGCCACATAGAAAAGTCTTCACATGGGCTGGGGTATGATCCTGACGCTCCCTTGAGACAGTTGATGTTAGGGATTTTGTAATTTGCAATTTGATGGATGCATTTGCACTTTAGCATCATTTGATTCACACACACACTTGCATTGTTTTAGAAAACCTTGAAATCTTGATTTGTACATGCATAGCTTTTAAGTTTTGGAAAAGTATTTGTTTTATGCATGTTTTGGCTCTAATCTTGGATGCATTGGTTTTAGAACCCAAACTCTTTTGAAAACCTAATTCCTTGTGCATTATATTTGGAAAATCATCTTGAATATTTAGGTTTGAGCCTTGCATACATTCATCACAAAAAGAATCATTTTTGTATGCATTTTCATTTGAAAAGAGTTGTATCAAATCAAGCTAGCCTTTGGTTTTAAACTTTTGAATCATCTTAGGCTTTGTGTGTTCATGTTTTTAAACATCTTAGAATGTCTTAAAACATGTTAATTAAGCTTGGTTTAGTGGCCCAAAGATCCCCCAAAGAAATACCTTCAAATATGCAAAAGTTGCATTTTTTGCAAAAAGGGGGTGTCCCGGCAGTGTCGCCGGTCGACCGAGATACAGGTCTCAGTCGACCGAGACAACTGCAGGCAGAATTTGCCTGGGAGCACCAACGGTCAGAAATATGACCGTTGTGTGTTCTCGGTCGACCGAGACCCCTTTGCCGGTCGACCGAGGACTAGCCGTTGGACACTTTTTGGCTATAAAATCCATTCTTTTCCAACCTTTTTCAAGGCTTGATACTTGAACCTTTGAGACCATTTTGGAGCCAAAGAAAGGGGAAGAAGTTGGAAAGGCTAAAGGGCTATTTGGAAATCAAACTCATGAGTTTTTAAAAGGTACACCTTTATAGTTATTTTGATTTCCATTCAAATGAAATCCATGCATGTTCAAATCCTTTGTATTTTCATTTATGCATGATTTCAAGCCCTTAAAGAGTTGTTTTGCAAACTCAATATCTTTCTTGGTAAATTAGATTGGTTTGCAAACTCTCTTGTCCTAATCACATGTGTTCTTAGTCTTTATCATTCATACAACTTGTTTGTCTCATTTCTTCAAAGTTGTTTGAAACTTTTATGTGATTAGTTTTCTCTTCAATCACCATTTTATAAGCTTTGATTTTAAAATGCATCATGCATTCATTTAAGAGCTTCTTTGTTGAAATTGATTGAAGAAACACACTCATACACTTGTGCACACACTTTAGCTTAATTGAGTGTATGTTTGTAATTTGTATTAAACTTTCATATTAGCCTATTCAAGAGGCAATTTCATTTGAGCTTAAATTGTAATCTCTTAGAGTGATCTTTTGGAAAGACACCTTCTTAGAGAAATCTGTATTTGTAAAGGTTATTGCTTAGCCTAAGAAAAGCATCTTGTAAGGTTATTGCTTAGCCTAAGAAAAGCATTTTGTAAAGGTTATTGCTTAGCCTAAGAAAAGCATCTTGTAAGGTTATTGCTTAGCCTAAGAAAAGCATTTTGTAAAGGAAATCCGGTGGGGTGTTGGATTCACAAGCCAGTAGTGGATGTAGGCACGTTGGCCGAACCACTATAAATATTGTGTTGTGGTGATTGCTATGTGGTGATTGTTTATTTGAGCTTCCGCATATTGATTGATTATTCATCGCATGTGACTAGTTTTTATTAAGAAGTTAAATTTGGTTTAAATTGGTCATAGTTGTAGCACACCCTATTCACCCCCCCCCTCTAGGGTTAGGATCCCAAGGACTTTCAGTTGACACAAAGGCTGCAAAGTCGTCTTGCCGACCAAGCCTCAACATCTCATATTAATGAAGACATCGATCTCCCCGGATATCTCTTTGAATAGTCGCCCGTCGAAGATTCAGGAAGCTCACCCAATTGGTATGATTTCTCGGATGATGAAGAGGAATTGACCAATGAAACGGATACACGGTTTTCTAGCCCAGAAGAACCATCATCTCCAAAAGAAGTGCCCTACTTCGACCCAGTTTCAACAGGTGATTGGGACCATCTCATAGCAAATCTTAAGAAAAGTACCAATCAAGAAGACCCATGGACAAAAGCAGAGCCGTGGTCTGTAGATACCTTTGGAACTCCAGAAGGCTTCGTTGGGCTGGAAGCCTCCGAAAATATTGTGGAGGAACCACCTTCAAGCCTTCCAACTGAAGATTTTGTTCAAAAGATAGACTTGGGAACACCTGATAACCCACGTCCTGTATTCATAAGCAAGAATATAAAGGATGATGAGTTACCCGAGTATATCGCGTTTCTTCATGAGTTCGTTGATTGTTTTGCATGGTCTTACGCTGAGATGCCTGGCTTAGACCCCAAAATAGCAGTCCACAAACTCAATCTTCAAAAAGATATCAAGCCTGTCAAACAAGGCCAAAGAAGGTTCCGTCCTGACGTGATGGACAAAATTGAACAAGAAGTTCAAAAACTCAAAAGCGTTGGCTTCATCCGTGAGGAACAACATCCTGAATGGTTGGCCAACATCGTCCCCGTGACAAAGAAAAATGGGCAAATCAGGGTCTGCATTGATTACAGAGACCTGAACAATGCATGCCCAAAAGATGAATTCCCGCTCCCTATACCGGAGGTGATGATCGACAACACCTGTGGGTTCGAGCGAATGACATTCATGGATGGCTTCTCTGGCTACAATCAGATAAAGATGCATCCTGAAGATGAAAAACGCACAGCATTTCGGACCCCATTTGGCGTGTATTGCTACACTGTCATGCCATTCGGTCTGAAGAATGCCGGCGCTACATATCAGAGGGCTATGATGAAGATATTCCAAGATATGCAGCACAAGACGGTCGAATGTTATGTCGATGACCTCGCCGTCAAAAGCAAAAGAAAAGAAAACCATCTCAAAGATCTTCGAGAAGTCTTCCTCCGACTTCGCAAACACAAACTGCGAATGAATCCCCTCAAATGCTTCTTCGGTGTTTCATCGGGTAAGTTTCTCGGATTCATAATACGGAAAGCTGGCATAGAGCTTGACCCCATCAAAGTCAAGGCTATCCTAGAAATGCCATCTCCAAGAACCCTAATCCAATTAAAAGGGCTCCAAGGAAGATTGGCATACATTCGACGGTTCATCTCCAACCTATCAGGGAAGTGCCGTCCATTCTCTCGGTTAATGAAGAAAGGTGTCGATTTTGTCTGGGATGCTGAATGTGAAGCCGCGTTCCAGGACATCAAGTCATACCTGACTAAACCTCCAGTGTTGGCTACCCCCACAACTGGAAAACCATTCCTCTTGTACACAAGAGCCCTTGACTGTTCTTTAGGCGCTCTACTCGCACAAAAGAATGACGAGGGAAAAAAAGCTGCTCTATATTACCTTAGCCGCATGTTGGTAGGTGTAGAGCATCGCTACTCTCCAGTCGAAAAAGAATGCTCGGCAGTGATGTTCGCCGTACAAAAACTGCGTCACTACCTGCTATCCAACACAGTGTACCTGATTTCGAGGATCAACCTCCTAAAGGTCCTTGTCACAAAAGCAGGTTCTCTCAATGCCCGACTGGCAAAATGGTCCATCCTCATGTCACAATTTGACATTAGGTATGTACCACAAAAAGCAATCAAAGGCCAAGCTCTAGCAGACTTCCTCACGGAGCATCCATTGCCTAAAGATTCTCCACTCAGGGATGACCTCCCAGACGAACCGGTCTACAGTGTGGAGACTTCCTTATCAAATGCTTCCTGGCACATGTACTTCGATGGCGCAACCAGGACAAATGAAAAGGGAAATCAAATATCGGGAATTGGCATTCTCTTTGTTAGTCCCGATAAATACATGATTCCGCATGCATTCTCGCTACTGGAACCATGTTCAAACAATGCAGCTGAGTACCAAGCCCTGATCATAGGATTAGAACTCGCCCTCGAATCCGGCATCACTACGCTGGAAGCTTTTGGAGACTCTCAACTGATCGTCAACCAGATGAATCAGAAATTTGAAATCAGGAAGCCCGATCTGTTGCCTTACTACAACAAGGCACAATCACTTCGACAAAAGTTCGACATCTGTCACATCACCCACATCCTCAGAGGTGAAAACATTCGTGCAGATGCCCTGGCTGGACTTGTTGCGTCTATGGCAATCCAAGAAGGGGAAAACATGCAAATTACAGTGTGTCAAAAAAGGATTCTCCCTCCTCTCAACACACATCAAGCAGTTGTTGAATGCCACCAAGTGGTTGGAAGTCAGATCTCCATCCTTAAACCTCTGATCGACGACTGGAGGGATCCGTTCATTGATTACATAATGTTCGGAATCCTACCTGAAGATCCAAAAGAACGGGTAAGCATCCAAAGACGAGCCCCAAACTTTC
The DNA here is from genome assembly GCA_038049695.1 of Cinnamomum chago. NCBI lineage: Eukaryota > Viridiplantae > Streptophyta > Magnoliopsida > Laurales > Lauraceae > Cinnamomum > Cinnamomum chago. The sequence continues at coordinate 5,886,435 of CP142460.1, forward strand.
ATTTGGATATTCCTTCAAAAATGCTGTATAGAAAATCCTACAACGGAGTACTTCTACGCTGCTTGTCACAACAAGAGGCTGAAGAAACACTCAAAGAAGTACATGCTGGTCTTTGTGGAGCCCATCAGGCTGGCCCTAAGCTCTACGATCAGATAAAAAGGTTAGGTTATTATTGGCCTACCATGGTGGCTGATGCAATGCAATTTGCTAAGCGCTGCCAACAATGCCAAATTCATGGAGACTATGTCCACATGCCTCCAGAATGGCTGCATCCTACAGCGATCTCATGGCCTTTTGAAGCCTGGGGTATGGACATCATAGGTCCTATCTCCCCTCCATCGAGTAAAGGTTATAGCTTCATCTTCGCCGCTACGGATTATTTCTCCAAGTGGTCAGAAGCATTCGCGCTTAGTGAAATGAAGACCTCATCAGTCCTTCAGTTCTTGCGCACCAACATCATTTGTCGCTTCGGCATACCTAAAAGATTCGTCCATGATAACGGACCTCAATTCCGGGATCACAGATTCTACAGGTTCTGCGACAAATACAAAATACAAAATCCAAAGTTGTCCTTCAACTCCGTACAATCCGGCAGCGAAATGGACTAGCAGAGGCCTTCAACAAGACGCTCTGCAAAATCCTCAAGAAAATGATCTCTAGTCAGAAAAGAGATTGGGGCGACAAACTGCCTGAAGCTTTGTGGGCCTATCGAACCACCGTTCGAGGACCAACCCATAGCACACCATTCTCCTTGGTCTATGGATACGAAGCTGTTGTCCCTTTGGAAGTTCAAATTCCTTCCTTAAGGGTATCTCTACAAAATGACATGACGCAAGAAAGCAATGTCAAATTGAGACTTCAAGAGCTGGATAATCTCGATGAGAGACGGCTCGAAGCTCTACAAAACATTGAACTCTACCAAGCACGCACGGCAGGATCTTTTGACAAGAAGGTCAGGCAACGCGCCTACAAAAAGGGAGACTTGGTTCTTACAGTAACAAAACCTATGGTTTTTGCTCACAAATCCAAAGGCAAATTTGAACCAAAATGGGAGGGACCTTTCGTCATCGACAAAGTCTTTTCCAACGGCGCATACGCTCTTCTAAATATGGAGGGTGACAGGTGTATGCTGCCCATCAATGGAAAGTTCTTGAAGCGGTACTACCCTTGAAGGCTTTCCCCACCGGGTCAGAGCAATGTCTATACGGCCTGTCACGTCCCCCAAACCCGATTAGAGAATAAACCGGATCCGGGGAGTGAAATTTAGGGCTAATTAAAAATTTTGCCCTTTAGGCCCAAGGATCGTAAGTCCGCTGTGAGGATATAATATTTCAAACCTCAAGTAATATAAAACTGCGGAATTCATACGAATGAGGCATATTAAATTTCGAAGCAATGAATAATAAATCTCATTAATAGTTAAAGTTGCACAAGGAATAAAATAAAACTTAAGCTATGAAGTTAATCTATTACAATGGCCATCCCAATACTCAAGGCCATTTAAAACAATTAAGAAGTCAATGATATGAAAGATTCAACGAGAGATAAATAAGAATGAAGTAAATCTAAGAAAGTCCCGATGAATCACTCTCGTGCCGGGAATGATGACGCTACTCTACGTCATCGGCACGCCACTCTCGTTCCTCCTTAGCCGGTTGGAGATCCTCTGGGATCTCCTCACCTGATTGCTCCTCGTAATAGTACTCACCTGAGGAGTCTGCACACCAAGGAATAGGGTCAACGACATGTTGAGCAATAGATAAGCAAGTATAATTAATCATGACATGCATCAAGTATAAGAGTAATGACAGGCATAATAATCAAGAGAATACAAGGAATCGAATCTAGGCATAAAGCATGAGTAAATAACCATCAGGATCATAAATAGAAATCCTAGCAATACTAGCAATCACCATAATCAATATAATGCAATGCACAAGAGGGAGACTCCGTGGATGTCCTAGCCACCTCACGGGGTACCAGTAACAATCCTATCCGGACTACTGATACCAAAGTCCGGCTCCAGGGGGATCCCAGCTCCCAGTCCCGGGAATAGTAGCACGGTCCTAGCCCGCTCCCAACTATTCAACGCCATGGACGCCGTCCAAAGCCGACTGCCCACCCCGATGTCCGAGTAACCGGCCCATCAATAAACCCCCAAACTGCAGCTGGCCATGATATGCGAATAATAATAATAATGTGGTGTTGACACAAGAATAGATCAAGACAAGCAAGTCTGGCTAACTCAATATACAAGACATGTTCATAGGGATTATCTCCTTCAAATCAATACAAGTCAAACTCAATCACGTGATATTCCCTTCAGTCTAGCCAGTCATGTTCATCAATTACATAACACGGGGTCCTAAGGTACACTCTAAGTCAAGTCCAAGTCCTAATTCTACAAGAGATTATGTTTCATAATTAATTAGGTGTTTTATGCCAAGAGAGTGAGTGTACAAGGAATTACAACAACGGATACAATTAAATAAGTCAAGAAGGAATTACAATCCAAACCTAGGCAAGTGTTGTCATCCATGTACCATATGTGTTTTAACGAAGTGCGTGGGGAATTCGAATAATCAATGCTTATAAAGAATTTCCTTGGTGTACAATCATGTTGAGCATCGATTGATTCAATTCCATACGCATTCGGTTAACCGTACACAATACACGAATACCTAGACAACCCATCGAAGCACACCAAGCCACGTGCTACGATTTCAAAACCTCATTAATGGTCACATGAGAGTGGTTTCATGGTTTCCAATGTCTAAGGCCCAAACCTAGGCTAACAATCTCGTTACTAACAAGAAAGTGGTCTAGTAATTAATCTCCTTAACTACTTCCCTACCTGATCCCCAATCATCACGAGACATGTATCATTGGATTCTACGCTCAAAGAGCTTTCCAACGGTATATGGCTCGCGAAATTCCGATGTATGGTTCAGAAGTTATGGCCCATAGAAGTTACCCTTTATATATATATATTTATATATAAATATATATATATATATAAAACGCAACGCACCATCCATCGGTCCGATTCATCATATTGATAACCAAATAGTACTCATATATGAGTGTCAGGGCAGTCAGCACATCAACGTTTCTGTTCCCTTTGTTTTTATTTTTTTATTGTTATTTTCTTTTTCACTCACATGTTAAGGTGGTCTGAAGTCAACGTTCATCTTTTTCTTTTATTTAATCAACTCATCCTATGCGCAGTGGTCATCAGACAACATCTGAAGTTGTCAGACTTTACCATGCCCTCCGATCGATCGGACAAGAGGTCCGATCGATCGGTCTGAGATTTGTCTCAGCTAACTGGGAGCAATTTCAGTCCGATCGATCGGTCTGAAGGCCCGATCGATCGGCACTGTAGCAGAGCCCGAAAATGGGTTTTTCTTCTTCCTTTTTCCTGCAGAAAATGAGCCTCCATGCTCCCCCAAACATTTTAATCATTCTTTCCATCCATTCTATCAAATTAAAAACTTCCAAAGCTACAATTTAACAATTTATCCAATCAAATCCACAAATCTAACCTAACATGTTAATCCCAATGAAATACCCACAATAAGCTTGGAATTTGGGTAATCTAACAATAGTATCATTGCAATCAAAAGAAGACAATACAGACATGATTAAAGATAATTGCATATCTACTTGCCTCAACCAAGAAGATTAGAAATTGGAAAAGCTTGAGGAGAAGCTTTCTACCACGAAGATCACAATCACCCCGCTCAAAAGTAATATAAAACACCAAGAATAAGAAAGAAAGGAAAAAGATCATGATCCAACCTATTCTAAACAAAAGAGAAAACGAATAGAAAAGTTGATGATGGGAAAGGGCTTACCCACTAATATCAATGGAGAGAGGAGAGCGAAAGGAAGAAGATGTGCGGTCCGGATCGCGAAGATGACCTCTTCCGGAGGGAGATCTGGGCTTGAGAAGATGAAGAGGGAGAATGAGGGCTGCTGTAACTCTCGTTGCAGAAGTGATACTACGATTAGGGCTAATCCCTGTTTAAGAAGAAGAGAGGGAGGAAAATACTAATTTACCCTTAAGTGGGTCCGGTGAAAGAATGGACTATTTGAAGGGTTTCTGATCGTCGGATCGCGACGAGCCAGAAGACAAAAATGATCAGTGCGACGAGACCTTTCCAACGAACCCAAAATCACGGTGATAGGAATTTTTCGGAAAAACACTCAATTTTCCCTAATTAGCAAACTACCCCCCTGCTAGGATCAAACGAACTCGGAATCGAACGAAACTTCGCAGAAACAATCCTAACACTAAAAGAAACTCGCTCAAAGACTAAACCCACTTAAATATCTAAAATACAAATAATTATAATAATAATAAAAATAAATGGGTCAACGGGCCTGCTATTGGGCCCAATTGACCCAGTAAGGTCGCGGACCTTACATCTATCAGCTCTAAAAAGAACATTTGGTCCCCCAAATGCCTAAACATACCTCATCGGGAAAGAGATAAGGATACGCATTCTGCATCTGGTCTTTGAGCTCCCACGTAGCTTCCTCCGGAGTGTGATGCTCTCATTGTACCTTGACCCACTGGATGGTCTTGGTACGCAACACTACTTCCTTGGTGTCGATGATCTGCGTCGGACGCTCCACATAGGTTGCATCTGCTTGTAACTGAAGTGGCTCGTGCTGCAACACATGAGTAGGGTCTGGAATATACTTCCTAAGCATTGAGACATGAAAAACGTTGTGCACACCGGCTAGCTCAGACGGTAGCACCAAACGATAGGCCACGTCTCCAATCCTGCTCTTGATCTCAAACGGTCCCACAAACCTCTTCGCAAGTTTCCCTTTCTGTCCAAATCTGACAACTCCTCTCATCGGTGACACCTTCAGAAACACCTTATCCCCCACCTGGAATTCTAAAGGTCTCCGCCTCTTATCTGCATAGCTCTTCTGACGATCACGTGACTCTTTCATTCTCATCTGAACAATTCTGACTTTCTCACTGGAGTCAGCAATCTCTGAGGGTCCATGGAAACTCCGAACTCCTACTTCCTCCCAACATGCTGGAGTCCTGCATCTCCGTCCATACAATGCCTCAAATGGTGCCATGCCAATGCTTGAGTGATAGCTGTTATTGTAGGCAAACTCACATAGAGGCAAGCTTTCATCCCAACTCTCCTTGAAATCCAAAACACATGCTCGGAGAAGATCTTCCAATGTCTGAATGGTCCGCTCAGACTGTCCATCTGTCTGAGGGTGGTAAGCTGTACTGAATTTCAACTGAGTACCCATAGATGATTGGAAAGTAGACCAAAACCGAGAGACAAACTTAGGGTCTCGATCGGATACTATGGACTTAGGCACTCCATGTAGTTTGACTATATTGTCTCTGTACAACGTAGTCATCTTGTTCATAAACTGACCAGTCTTGAATGGCAGGAAATGTGCTGACTTAGTCAATCTATCCACAATTACCCAAATAGCATCATTACCCTTCCTGGTGTTCGGCAATCCTGACACAAAACCCATAGTAATGTTCTCCCAATTCCACTGAGGAATATCCAACGGGTGAAGCAAACCAGGAGGCTTCTTGTGCTCTGCCTTAATCTGCTGACAAGTCATACACCTGGAAACGAATTCTGCATTCTCCTTTTTCATTTTCACCCACCAGTAGTGATTCTTCAAATTCTGATACATCTTGGTGCTCCCTGGGTGAATAGAGTATCGGGTGTGGTGTGCATCTGTCATCAACTCTGACTTGATGTTTTGAACATCTGGCACACACAACCTATCCTTACAATACAGAATCCCTTCAATCAATCGGAACTCTGGATTGCCATCAATGTTGTCAATGATTTTCTGCAACTCAGGATCATCCTTCTGAGCTTCCTTGATCCTGTTAACTATTTCTGGCTCCCAAACTCCCATAGTAGCCACTAGAACTTTCTCATTGACAGGCCATACTTCCACATCCATATCTCTGAACTGCTCCATCCATCTCCATTCAGGCATTATACATCCACTGAATGCTGCCTTCCTACTAAGAGCATCTGCTACCACATTCGCCTTACCAGGATGGTACTTAATCGGAAAATCATAATCCTTTATGTACTCCATCCATCTCCGCTACCTGTTATTCAGATCACCCTGTGTAAACAGGTATTGCAGACTCTTGTGATCTGTATGCACATCAAATCTTTCTCCATACAAATAATGCCTCCACAACTTCAATGCAAAAACCACTGCTGCCAACTCCAAGTCATGTGTGGCATACTTCTTCTCATGGTCCTTCAACTGCCTGGACCCATATGCTATCACCTTATCATTCTGCAAGAGAACACAACCCAATCCAATCCCTGATGCATCTGTATAAACCACAAATCCTCCACTTCCTGAGGGTAAAGCAAGTATGGGTGCTGAAGTCAACCGGGTCTTCAACTCTTGGAAACTCTTCTCACATTCTTCTGTCCACACAAATGGAACATCCTTCCTTGACAACTTAGTGAGTGGAGATGCTATGGTAGAAAACCCTTTCACAAACCTCCTGTAATAGCCTGCAAGTCCAAGAAAACTGCGAATCTCCACTACATTTCGTGGACTACCCCAATTAACAACTGCTGCTACCTTCTTAGGGTCCACTGTTAGTCCATCCTTTGAAATAATATGGCCCAAAAATGCAACTTCCTCTAACCAAAACTCACATTTGCTCAACTTGGCATACAACTGGTTATCTCTCAAAAGCTGCAATGATGTCCTCAACTGATGCTCATGCTCCTCCTTAGACTTCGAGTATACCAACACATCATCTATGAAGACAACCACAAACTGATCCAGAAAAGGAGCAAACACCTTATTCATCAATGCCATAAAAACTGCGGGTGCATTAGTCAACCCGAAAGGCATCACGAGAAACTCAAAGTGGCCATATCTCGTCCGGAATGCAGTCTTAGGAACATCCTCATTCCTGACTCGCAACTGATGGTAACCGGAACGCAGGTCTATCTTTGAAAAGAATTGAGCTCCCTGCAACTGATCAAACAGCTCATCAATTCTCGGTAACGGATACTTGTTCTTGACAGTAACCTGATTCAACTGTCTGTAGTCTATACACATCCTCATTGTCCCGTCCTTCTTCTTCACAAATATCACCGAAGCTCCCCACGGTGAAACACTAGGTCTGATGAAACCCTTATCCAACAGATCTTCTATCTGAGTCTTTAACTCCTTCAACTCCGCTGGAGCCATCCTATACGGAGCCTTAGATATAGGTGCGGTACCCGGCTGCAATTCTATCGTGAAATCCAACTCACGAACAGGTGGCAAACCAGGAATCTCATCCGGAAATAAATCCGGGAATTCTCGCACCACAGGAATCTCTTCAACAGTCTTAGACTCCTTGTCTTCCGCGATAAACGCGATAAAGCCTTCACAACCGCTCCTTATCAATCGTTCTGCCTTCAATGCAGAAATTAACCGAGTGGAGGTGGACTTCTTAGCTCCCACAAACTCGACACTACGGTCTGCACCTTGCAACCTCACCGTCTTATTAAAACAATCTAACACTGCTCGGTTCGCTGCTAACCAATTCATACCAAGGATCACATCAAACACTGACATAGGTAAGATGATCAAACTGGCCATCAGTTGAACTTCTCCAATCTGAACACTACATCTAGGGTAGATGACATTACAAGGAACCGATCTACCCACAGGGGTGGCTACTATCAAATCATAAGGTAATGTCTCCTTATCCTTCCCCAAGTGAAGTGCAAATGCTGGTGCAACAAATGAGTGTGTGGATCCAGGATCAAATAGAACTTTAGCATCAAATCCACAAACTGAAAGTGTACCTTCTATGACATTGCCTGCAGCCTCTGCCTCCTCATGAGTCAGAGCATAAGCTCTCCCTGCCAGCTGGGGACGTTGCTGCTGATACTGCTGTTGTGGCCTAGGACCACGAGCCTGGAATCTGGGTGGTGCAGGAGGTCTCTGCTGGAATCGCTGCTGCGGTACTGGAGGACGCTGTTGCAGTGGCTGAGGTGGTCTGACAATCATCTGGTGCTGCTGGGGTCTAGCTTGTGCAGGTGGCACCTGTCTCAACGGCTGTGCAGGATGTGGAGGCCTGAGCACCGGAGCTGGGAATGCTGGTGGTGCCACTCCTGTCTTCCCTGGACAAGCACGAACTTTATGCCCTGGGTCTCCACAATGGAAACATGCACCGGTCTGCTTCCTGCAATTGCGGACATGATGATTTCCTCCACAAAAAGTGCAAGTGATCCGTTGTGGCAACTGTCGAAGCACTGGTTCATACCGTAGCCTCTTGGGTGCTGGCTGTTGGTAATACTGGGACGAAGAACCATGTGCCTTGGGTTGAGGTATCAACGCCAAGATCCTCTGCTACTCTAACGCAATCACTTCCTTCAAGGACTCCTCCGCCCAATATGCTTCCTTGACCACTTCATCATAATCAGTCAACCTGCTGCGCTGAACTTGCATCTTAATATCTGCCCGCAATCCCTTGATAAACCTCCGAACTCTCTCCGATTCGGGCTGAATCAGATTCCCTGCAAATCTGGATAGGTGGGTGAAAGAAATCTCATAGTCTTGTACTGAGAGATCACCCTGAACCAATCTCTCAAACTCCTCCATCTTTTGATCCCTATAGTGCTCAGGGATAAACTTCTTTTGGAACTGTTCAGTGAAGGTCTTCCAAGCTACTTCTTCCTCGACTGTTTCATAAGGGTGCTTAACTGTTTTCCACCACCTCTCAGCTGCACCACGGAACATGTGGGCTGCTAACTGCACCTGTTGGACTCCCGTGCACGTGAATACTTCATAGATTTTCTCCATTTGGACTACCCACTCATCTGCCATAGCGGGGTCCTCTATGCCATGAAACTCTGGTGGGAACCTCTTCCTGAATTTCTCAACCAGCTCGTTGAGATCATATTCCTTGGGCTGTGGTTGGCCCACTTTCTGCACTACCTCAAGCATCTGAGCTTGGAATACAGCCTGACTCTCATTCTGTCGGGTACTCTGTTCAGCCAAATCCTTTTGAGACTGAATAAATGCTGCCATGAATTGGTGGAATTGATTCTCAGGACCATTCTGAGAAGAACTACCCTCTGGCGGTGGTCCGTTATTGGTTCGGGTGGTTCTACCGGCCATTGTCCTGTAAAACATTCAAGGTTAATTCCAAAATGCCTCAATCTAACAATACAATGCTAAGAAAGAACTACGAAGCCAACCTACTAACTAACGGAATCCTCACACGCGTCCTATGGTTTCTACAATTTTTACCCTGAGAAACCATCCATTGCTCTGATACCATTCTGTCACGTCCCCCGAACCCGATTAGAGAATAAACCGGATCCGGGGAGTGAAATTTAGGGCTAATTAAAAAATTTTCCCTTTAGGTCCAAGGATCGTAAGTCCGTTGTGAGGATATAATATTTCAAACCTCAAGTAATATAAAACTGCGGAATTCATACGAATGAGGCATATTAAATTTCGAAGCAATGAATAATAAATCTCATTAATAGTTAAAGTTGCACAAAGAATAAAATAAAACTTAAGCAATGAAGTTAATCTATTACAATGGCCATCCCAATACTCAAGGCCATTTAAAACAATTAAGAAGTCAATGATATGAAAGATTCAACGAGAGATAAATAAGAATGAAATAAATCTAAGAAAGTCCCGATGAATCACTCTCGTGCCGGGAATGATGACGCTACTCTACGTCATCGGCACGCCACTCTCGTTCCTCCTCAGCCGGTTGGAGATCCTCTGGGATCTCCTCACCTGATTGCTCCTCGTAATAGTACTCACCTGAGGAGTCTGCACACCAAGGAATAGGGTCAACGACATGTTGAGCAATAGATAAGCAAGTATAATTAATCATGACATGCATCAAGTATAAGAGTAATGACAGGCATAATAATCAAGAGAATACAAGGAATCGAATCTAGGCATAAAGCATGAGTAAATAACCATCAGGATCATAAATAGAAATCCTAGCAATACTAGCAATCACCATAATCAATATAATGCAATGCACAAGAGGGAGACTCCGTGGATGTCCTAGCCACCTCACGGGGTACCAGTAACAATCCTATCCGGACTACTGATACCAAAGTCCGGCTCCAGGGGGATCCCAGCTCCCAGTCCCGGGAATAGTAGCACGGTCCTAGCCCGCTCCCAACTATTCAACGCCATGGACGCCGTCCAAAGCCGACTGCCCACCCCGATGTCCGAGTAACCGGCCCATCAATAAACCCCCAAACTGCAGCTGACCATGATATGCGAATAATAATAATAATAATGTGGTGTTGACACAAGAATAGATCAAGACAAGCAAGTCTGGCTAACTCAATATACAAGACATGTTCATAGGGATTATCTCCTTCAAATCAATACAAGTCAAACTCAATCACGTGATAATCCCTTCAGTCTAGCCAGTCATGTTCATCAATTACATAACACGGGGTCCTAAGGTACACTCTAAGTCAAGTCCAAGTCCTAATTCTACAAGAGATTATGTTTCATAATTAATTAGGTGTTTTATGCCAAGAGAGTGAGTGTACAAGGAATTACAACAACGGATACAATTAAATAAGTCAAGAAGGAATTACAATCCAAACCTAGGCAAGTGTTGTCATCCATGTACCATATGTGTTTTAACGAAGTGCGTGGGGAATTCGAATAATCAATGCTTATAAAGAATTTCCTTGGTGTACAATCATGTTGAGCATCGATTGATTCAATTCCATACGCATTCGGTTAACCGTACACAATACACGAATACCTAGACAACCCATCGAAGCACACCAAGCCACGTGCTACGATTTCAAAACCTCATTAATGGTCACATGAGAGTGGTTTCATGGTTTCCAATGTCTAAGGCCCAAACCTAGGCTAACAATCTCGTTACTAACAAGAAAGTGGTCTAGTAATTAATCTCCTTAACTACTTACCTGATCCCCAATCATCACGAGACATGTATCATTGGATTCTACGCTCAAAGAGCTTTCCAACGGTATATGGCTCGCGAAATTCCGATGTATGGTTCAGAAGTTATGGCCCATAGAAGTTACCCTTTATATATATATATTTATATATAAATATATATATATATATAAAACGCAACGCACCATCCATCGGTCCGATTCATCATATTGATAACCAAATAGTACTCATATATGAGTGTCAGGGCAGTCAGCACATCAACGTTTCTGTTCCCTTTGTTTTTATTTTTTTATTGTTATTTTCTTTTTCACTCACATGTTAAGGTGGTCTGAAGTCAACGTTCATCTTTTTCTTTTATTTAATCAACTCATCCTATGCGCAGTGGTCATCAGACAACATCTGAAGTTGTCAGACTTTACCATGCCCTCCGATCGATCGGACAAGAGGTCCGATCGATCGGTCTGAGATTTGTCTCAGCTAACTGGGAGCAATTTCAGTCCGATCGATCGGTCTGAAGGCCCGATCGATCGGCACTGTAGCAGAGCCCGAAAATGGGTTTTTCTTCTTCCTTTTTCCTGCAGAAAATGAGCCTCCATGCTCTCCAAACATTTTAATCATTCTTTCCATCCATTCTATCAAATTAAAAACTTCCAAAGCTACAATTTAACAATTTATCCAATCAAATCCACAAATCTAACCTAACATGTTAATCCCAATGAAATACCCACAATAAGCTTGGAATTTGGGTAATCTAACAATAGTATCATTGCAATCAAAAGAAGACAATACAGACATGATTAAAGATAATTGCATATCTACTTGCCTCAACCAAGAAGATTAGAAATTGGAAAAGCTTGAGGAGAAGCTTTCTACCACGAAGATCACAATCTACCCCGCTCAAAAGTAATCTAAAACACCGAGAATAAGAAAGAAAGGAAAAAGATCATGATCCAACCTATTCTAAACAAAAGAGAAAACGAATAGAAAAGTTGATGATGGGAAAGGGCTTACCCACTAATATCAATGGAGAGAGGAGAGCGAAAGGAAGAAGATGTGCGGTCCGGATCGCGAAGATGACCTCTTCCGGAGGGAGATCTTCGCTTGAGAAGATGAAGAGGGAGAATGAGGGCTGCTGTAACTCTCGTTGCAGAAGTGATACTACGATTAGGGCTAATCCCTGTTTAAGAAGAAGAGAGGGAGGAAAATACTAATTTACCCTTAAGTGGGTCCGGTGAAAGAATGGACTATTTGAAGGGTTTCTGATCGTCGGATCGCGACGAGCCAGAAGACAAAAATGATCAGCGCGACGAGACCTTTCCAACGAACCCAAAATCACGGTGATAGGAATTTTTCGGAAAAACACTCAATTTTTCCTAATTAGCAAACTACCCCCCTGCTAGGATCAAACGAACTCGGAATCGAACGAGACTTTGCAGAAACTATCCTAACACTAAAAGAAACTCGCTCAAAGACTAAACCCACTTAAATATCTAAAATACAAATAATTATAATAATAATAAAAATAAATGGGTCAACGGGCCTACTATTGGGCCCAATTGACCCAATAAGGTCGCGGACCTTATACGGCCAAAGCCTATTCCTAGGTATCTGCTCGTCAAACCCACTCCTTTTGGAATTTTCATCCTCTTGTTGAAATTTCTAAAAAAACCCCTCAAAACAATGTTTCTTTCATTGTTTCATTGTTCAAAAAAAAAAAAGCAAATCCAAAAATCCAAGTTTAGGAGCCTCTTCCCAAACTTGACCAAAATTTTCGATCCTTGAACCCAAAATTCTTGGTTTGAAACAAAATCAGGACCTAGGGATTTCAGCCCTAGTCCACCCCGACTTTTACCACCAAAATGGTTTTGAGTCAAAATTTACGACCCTCGTGTCTTTAAAAAAAAATGGTTTTTCAAAAACCGCAGGGAAGCGACGTTCAGTCAATACTTGCAAAACCCAAAATCGAAAGGATGCGAACCCCATTTCGATAATTCCAAAACCCCAAAATTTCAAAAATCGTGGAGACGCAATGTTCCAGTTGATATCCACAACCCAAATTTCAAAACAAACAAAAAACAAAACAAAGGTTCGAAAAAACCTCAAAATTCAAAAATCGTGGGGAAGCGACATTCCATCGATACCCACAAAACAAAATTTTTGAAGAAAAAAGGCAGGGAAGCGACGCTTAGTCGATACTTGCACCCAAATCCGCGGGGAGGCGACATTCCATCGATACTCGCAACCGAATGAGCAAGGAGGCGACATTCCATCGATACTTGCAATACCATTCAGCAGGGAGGCGACTTTTAGTCGATACTTGCATTTTTGAAAACCAAAAACCCGGCTTTCACGCCAAAAAATCCGGCTTTCATGCCAAAAAACCCCGGCTTCCATGCCAAAAATCCGACTTTCACGCCAAAAAACCAAAAACCTGGCTTTCACGCCAAAAACTCGGCTTTTATGCCAAAAATCAAAATTCGGCTTCCATGCCAACAAAACAAAACTCGGTTTTCAAAAACAAAAAATCTGGCTTCCATGCCAAAAAGAAATTTCGGCTTTCATGCCAAAAACAAAATCTGGTTCTTACACCAAAAACAAAATCGGCTTTCATGCCAAAAACAAAATCTGGTTCTTACACCAAAAACAAAATCGGCTTTCATGCCAAAAACAAAATCTGGTTCTTACACCAAAAACAAAACCGGCTTTCATGCCACAAACCAAAAATCGGCTTTCATGCCACCCCAAACTTGGCTTTCATGCCACCCTAAAAAAAAATCGGCTTTCATGCCACCTCAAAATTTTGCTTTCATGCCATCTCAAAAATGGCTCTCATGCCATCATTCGGCTTCCACGCCACCTCAAAATTTCGGCTTCCACGCCATCCAAAATTTTGGCTCTCATGCCATAAACCCAAATTTCGGCTTTCATGCCATCTCGAAATTCGGCTTTCAAGCCACACAAAAATAAACCCTGGCTTTTGCCACAAAATCTGGCTTTCATGCCAAAACAACCCTTTTGACAAAAGATTTTCAAAAAATGATAACCTTTTGATCAAAATTTTCAAACAAACATTCTCACCCAACCTTTGCTTATTTTCACCAAAAAGAATTTAAGTAAAAGGTACATAGAGTACAAAAAATGTTTTATATAGAGGTATCAAAAAAGAAGAAGAGAGAAAAGAAGAAAAGAGTTTGTTATAAATCAAGAGCTCAGTCTAGCATGGTCTTCAACCAAAGATCCAGCTCCTCAAGCAGACTCTTGGCCTTAGCCTCTAAAGCTTCCAGGCCGCGCTTCTTCAAGATCTTGCCATAAAACGCGGCAGAACGCCGCGACCCATCTTCGGAACGAGGAAGCTCTTCCTAGAGAATTTCCCACTGCTCATACTCCTGAGTCTTTCTCTGGAGGCTGCTACCGGCTTCTTCAACCTGGCGAATCAGAGTTCCCTCTTTAGCACGGGCTTCTACAATGGCAGTCCATTTGGCAACACTTTGTTCTTGCAATTGCTGAAGGCGCTGCCTAGCTTCTGTGACCTCCCTATCAAGACGGTACAGGTCTTGTGTTAGCTCGATGATAGCCAACTCGGTAACGTTCCTCTCCCGAACGAATTGCTTCCGAGCCCGTGAGATCTCATCCATTTCAGATTTGATCTTACCAGATGGCTGCAAAAACATCTCATTGAAGAAGTCACCGCTTGGGAAATTCTTGATCTCAGTCCATTTGTCACCTAAAGCAATGACTTCATCAACAAAGGCCTTGGCACTTGCAACGTCCAGACCGACCTCTGCACTGTCAGCAAGGATGTCTTGTACATGCTTGACCATGCCAAAACCAGCTTCCAAATGGCCAGAAGAGAGAGTTTCAACCCATGAGCTCAATACACTCTTCAACACCTTCTTTGCATATTGGAGGGATGGCCCAGATGAAGATTCACCATGATCTGTTGGCTGACTGCCCATGACAGGTCGTGGTGGAGAAGAAATCAAAAGGCTCTTTCCAATCGGAGCCACTGAAGAAGGAATATCACCACAAAGGCCCGCCTCTACCGTGACGGGACTGGTGGAAGAAGCCCCTACTTCTGGATCGGCTGCCGGCATCTCCTGCTCTGGCCCTGAGGAAGACGAAGGAACTTCTCCTGTTGCTTCACAACCTGCTGGCAAAAACACAAGAAAAGGTATGAATATGATCTTGTCAAAAAAAATAATAAAAAAAAAATCAATGTCAAGATTATCACTATGAAATACCTTCTTCCATGATGGGTGGAGTACTTTCTGTCTCCATCTGCTCATCTGAAGCATCGTCGAGAGCCATATCCATAGATGGCTCGAAGTCGGAACCCTCTGACAGGTCAGCTGACAAGAAAACAAAAATATGTGTCAGCAAATTCAAAAAATAAAAAATAAAAATAAAAAAAAATCATCCTCATACCAGGTGGAAATTCTGGGTCCTCCCCAGAGTCCCTCAACTCTTCTTCAGATGCCGCAACTGGATCCATCACCACCTCATCGGCAGGAACCTCGGGCATCACCAAGTTTTCATCTTCTGCAAAAGAAAGAAAGCAGCATATCAAAAAAAATCCCTCATAAAAGGAAAGAAGCGGAAATAGAAAAGGAGGAGAATCATACCAACATCGGCGGTCTCTTCTTCACGACTCCTCTTCTTTGGAGGCTCATCAGCATCTCCTGATACCTCCTCAGCAATGGTAAGAGGGACTTCCAGATCAGGAGAGTCTTCATGGCGTCTCTCAGTGCGACGCTGTCCTCTCCTCCTCTTTTTTCTACGAGCCGGTTTACTTGAAGTACCTGCCTCACTGTCAAAGTCAAGACTTCCACTTGGCTCCTCACCAGACGGCCCGCTCCTACCAGTGGACCCGATGGAAGCCTTCATTTGCTCCGCTTGCATCCAAGCGTCGATCTCGGCTTCCTCCTCCTCGAGCTGTCTCAAGACCTCAACAGGTATCTCTTGTACGGCTCCGGATCTGATGACATCCTGTTCCTCGAGAAAGCCTATCCTATGCTTCTCTCCAGAAAGGAAGAACAAAACTTCCTCTCGACGGACGCCATCTGATCTACCAAGACCCTTCCCAGGAGATTGCTTGACATTCAGCTCCTTCTTGGAAAGCCCTCGGTACACAGCAAAGCTCTCCACGAACCACTTCGTGAAGCCAGCGGTCCGGAAAGTGGGCAACTCAGGATAGGAAATCATGGCAGTAGTGTCCTCCGCACTATAGAAAGCCCATGCATTTCTCCCGTCCTGCAAACCTCCAAAACGCTTCACCATGCTCGAAGGCGCTCCAACAACGCCTTGAGAGAAGCCTAACTGCAACGCAAAACGCGAAGGGACATACGGCTGGATGTCAACAAAAAGATGTCTGCGGTACACCATCGTGCCAACACGTATGTTTAAAAGCCACCTCTTCTCTGCGTTGGTCAAAGAGTAGTGTCTTCCCGATCCTGCCCTGGTGGAATCACGGGAGACACCAAAATCAAAAGCCTTCTTCCGCAAATCCGGAGAAAGCTTCACTGAAGATTGCCCAATCTCGACATCCCTGAATCGTCGGATTCTCAAGCGGGCAGACAAAAGTGAATCGGAAACGGCTTTTCCCCTAGCCAACCGAATCATGAAAGGGTCATCATCCTGTGCGGCGCCTAAAAGGTGAAAGTCAGGACAGTGGTACACATACCACGACTAGAAAATATGGGCTGAAAATACTCTGTTCATGGGGAGCCCAAGCCGGACCAAGAAAGCAGTAGCCTGAAGTTCGGTACATAAATAGGAGTAAAGAGCCGGCACCAAAGCTAGCTGCTCTCCAAACGCCTTCTGACAAGCCGGAAAAATACAATGTGGCCTGATGTGCGTCCCATCTCCTCCAGCAAAGACAGCCTCACCAAGCCAGTAAGTGAGGTACATAGCGAGATCTCTTCGCAGCGCGATGTCGGAACAAATGGCGTTTGTGCTTGCGAAGAATTCCTTCAGATTTTCTCGCATAACAGAGATCTTCTTCGAAGCCAGATTCTTCTTAGAAGATTCTCCACTGCCAAAGAAATTGGGAGATAAAGAGCCAAAATTCTTCCAACTGCTGCACCGGACTTTCGAGCCCTCCTTCTCCTTCAAAAAATCGTAGAAGGCGATGAGCTGAAAGTACAAAAGCCTAAACTCTTCAGACTGCTCCTCAAGGACGCTGTCGACCGGCATAAATTCCTCATAGAGTTTGCCGAGGATGGGCAGCTTGGTAATGGCACTCAGCTCCTTCAAAGAAAAACCAATCTCACCATTCGTAACAATGAAGGTGTTGGTTTGTGGAAGGAAGGACTCCAGCATGGCCATAAAAGCCTCATCGGAGAAAACCACGATTTGCCTAAAAGCGCGAACCGCATCAAAAATCTCGACCTCCTTCAGAATGGCATCACCAATCTGCAGGATGTGATCAGTCCACAACTCCCAGTTCGAGTCAACACTGAAACGGCCACGAAGTCGAAAAGGCTTCACCCAATTGCTGCCATCACCCCTGAAAATGCCAAGGCCCACCGGTCTCAAATCAACCGATGGATGATCAGGTCCTTGGTAGCCGCTGGCCGGCATCAACATGTCCAGACGGACAGGTGACTTCTCTGCATAACCAGAAGGACCGCCAACAAAAACCCCGGTCTTGACCACATTGGTCCTCTTCACCCAGCTTGGAGGATCTTCTCTCTTAGAGCATGTGGGAGAAAGACTCATGATCGAAATAGTACGATCAAAAGTCGATCGGGTAGAAATGGTTCTCTCCTCACCATCAGCTGTGTAAGAGAACTGAAAGCATCTCCTTTGGTATGACGAGTCATCAGGGGCTGCATCACCAAAGAAAAAGGTAGGCTTGGGCACAACGCTCTGATCGTCCATGACCCAAGGACGATTGCTTGCCATAATCTTGTAGAACTCCTCATCCTTGAGAGCGATCAGTCGCTGTCTCATCTCATCTCGGTTGAGCGAGTCACACTCTTCCAAGTTTCTCTCCACATACTGGACCTTCTCCCAGGCCTGCTGTACGGCCGCATTGGAAGATCTGGCAGATCGACGAGGTGCATCGGTAACGGACTCCTTACCCTTGTTCGTTCTGGAGGAACTACCTACAATGGAAGAAAAAGAAAGAAAATCAATCACCAAAATGACAGAATTTTGCTAAAAAAATCCTAGAGAAATTTTGGCATGGCTCCGGGGCAATTCCGAAGAAAAGGGAAACACCCCGAAAAAAGATTGGAAGCCTGAAGATGAGTTCAACATCACCACGAGCTCATAATCAACGAAGGATTCTCAAAGAAAGCTTGAACTCAAACATTGCTGCGAGATCAAGTTAGTCTTCTCAAATCTCCGCAAGATCGGAAAAGAGCTCAACATTGCTGCGAGCTTCAAATTCCAGAACTTGCAAAGCTCCTCAAAATCCCGCAAGACTAGGAAAGAGCTCAACATTGCTGCGAGCTTCAAATCCCAAGACTTGCAAAATATTTTCAGGTGTGCATCATCATGCTCCCAATCCAATTTACAAAAATCATGCAAAAAAAAAAATCATCATGCATTAGACGCTAGGAAAACTTTGACAAAATTTGACCAATTCCAACCCAATTTGGTCAAAATCAAACTTTGTCTAAGTCAAAATTCATGTTGGCTTAGCATAGAAATTCTAGCCTTCTATCTTGATGCATAAAAAAAAAAGAGGAATGCATGAGCATCTTGGATTGCATAAACCTCTTTATCATGGTGAGCAAAAAAGGGGGAAAAGAAAGTTTTCTTTCTTAAAAATTAAAAAAAAAAAAAATTCTAGGTTGGCCCACAGGCGGCCCAAGCTGTACGGACATGTCCGTACAGCAGCAAAAAAAAAAAAAAAAAAGAGAGAGAAAAGAAAGAGAGAAGAAAAAGAAAGAAAAAAAGAAAAAAAAAACAGAGAAAAGGGCGTGTAAAAAAAAAAAAAAAGGACACGTGCAAAAAAAAAAAATTTAAAAATTAAAAAAAAAATTTTAAAAAAAATGATGATGAAACTTTCTATTACATGGAATTTCTTGTAAAAAGAAAAACTTACTTGAAGCCATGGATGGAGAAGAAAGAAGAACTTGAAGAAGGAGGATTCTTGATCTTGGAGGAACTCTTGAAGACTTTTGCAAAAGGAAAGCAATAGGAGCAAGAGAACCAACCTCAATTGCTTTTATAGAAAAGAGCAAACCAAAAGAGGAAACAAGAGAAAAGCAAGGAGGTAAGTGCTAAAAATTGGCAACCTTCCCAAAAGAAAAGGAAACTTGGGATATTCTCTCCCAAAACAAAGATTCTTTGAGAAATTCTCTCCAAAAAGAAAAGGGAATGAGAGATATTCTCTCCCAAAGAAAGATATTTTGAGAGAATCTCTCCCAAAATCAAGGAAACTTGAGAAAATCTCTCAAAATAAAGATATTTTTAGATATTCTCCACCCAAAGGAGATATCTTTAGATATTCTTTACAAAAATGACACCATATGAGATCTAAGCCATCTTCCAAAGCTTAAGGTCCCATGGGTTAGCCCATATGAGCCAGGTTTGACCACCTAGGCACTAAAAGTGGCTTTTAGTCAAAATTCCTCTTACCAAGAGCATACAAAAAAAATGGTTCCATGCCTCTTTTGAGTTGATTGGACCATACAAAAAATTCCAAGCCTCATGAGCTTCCAAAATCCAAACCATCCCACCTCATCAACCAAATTAAGCCAAAACCTTGAAATTGACATTCTTCCAAAATCCAAAACCACTCCAATGGACTCAAAAAAAAATTTGTCCCAAAGAGTAACCAAAAAACCAAACCATGGTCCCCTAACTTGCCACATACAGCTTGTTAGGTCAGAAGGCCAACCAAAAACCCACTTTCGGTCCCCTAACTTGTCACATACAGCTTGTTAGGTCACAAGGCCAAAATCAAAAAACCAAAAACCCGACCCCCTAACCTGCCACATACAGCTTGTTAGGTCACAAGGTCAAAAACAAAAAAAAAATCCTACTTGACCGCCTGATGCGCCACATAAAGCCTTTAGGTTCACAAGGTCAAAAGGGAAAATCCAAAACCCAAAAAAAATACAAAACCCAAAATCCAAATCCCAAATGTCAATTCTCAAAATCTTGCCTTGAGATGGTACGTGATCCCTCTCACTACCATAAAATCCCCTGGAAGCTCAAAAGGCTAGAAAAAAAAAATGCTCAAAGACTCTTGGTCAAGTCAGAAGCTCTTCTTCAAGATTCTCTTCGAGGCACATCGACTGCAAAAGCCATCGTCGCTGTACCTCAAGGGGGCATTTGTTGGCACAAAAAAATGTCACTTTGCTTCTTCACACCAAAAGCTACATGGAGCCGCATCCTACCCCAAATAGGCAGGCGCCACTTCAAGCATCAGATCTTGTCAGAATCAAACAAAAACTGCAAGGTCATTCAAAACAGCCAAAAGAGAGGTACACATGAAGTTTCGGGCCATTCGGACATCATTTGGCCTAGCTTCACTTCTCCAACAGCTAAGCAGCAGCTCCCGGTGGCGACAGTGTCAAAGACCCCAAATCTTCGATCAGAGCCTACGGATGGTCTCAAAATGCCTCCGAAAGGCTACATGTCAAGTTTCAAGTCAAACCGACACCGTTTGACCCTCCATCAACTCTCGAGCAGCAAAATCAAGCCCTTAGGTAGCGAGAATTACCGAGGTCGTCACTCATCAAACAGAGCACATGGGCGGCTTCTACATACCTCCAAAGGGCTGCACAACAAATTTCAGGTCATTCCGATGACGTTTGACCCAGTTTCGATGCTCGGAAACAAAATCAAGCCTACCGGCAGCAGAGCACCCCGGGATCATGGCACCCAATTCGGAGCATGTGGATCATCTCAAAATGACTCCAATAGGCTCCCCGTCGAATTTCAGGTCAATCGGACACCGTTTGACCGAAAGTCAAAGCTCGGCATTTCCCTCGCGGTGAAATAAAGGCAAGCATTTGCATGACCCCAAACAGCTTCAAAACTCAAACGAAAGCCTATGGTTGGTCTTATCTACTGATGAGGGAGTCACACGTCGAATTTCAGGTCAATCGGACATCGTTTGACCAAAGTCAAAGCTCGACATTTCCCTCGTGCTGAAATCAAAGTTAAGCGTTTGCGGGACCCCAAGCGGCTTCAAAACCTGAACAAAAGCCTATGGTTGGTCACGTCTACTGCTCAAGAAGCTACACGTCGAATTTCAGGTCATTCCGACATCGTTTGACCTAGTTTCGACGCTTGACAAAAAATCGGGAGTTCTCCACGGCAAAGTCTTCGGCTTTTCCGGAAAATAGGAAACTTTGCGATCAGATTTGCACGGCTTCTCGTCAGGTTTTCTTGAGGGAAATCCAGCCAATAAATGAGAGGAAATTCCAAGAAAAATGCAAGAGAAAACAGAAGCGAAAAATGACGAAAAACGGCGAAGAAAAGGCGACCGGAAGGCGGCCGACCATGGGGCACAAACCCCATGGTCGCCGGCCCCATGGTCACCGGCGACCATGGTGCATGGTCGCCGGCGACCATGGAGGTCCGGGCCGCCGGACCTCGCCCAAAATGCCCGTTTTTCGGGTACTTTTCGCGTTTTGAGAATTCCGGCCCCTATGATTTTCTGAAAATCTGATTTTTGGTGCTCGGAATCAGCTGATCTTCGCCAACATCTCAGATCTACCATCAAAAGCATGTGATCATCATCGCACGCCTCAAAATCGCCAAACGGCTAACCAAGAAAGCACACTTTCTGCCCGCCCGATCGCGAAATCGACTGGACAGATGTTGCTGGCCCGCTGACATCAACCAATGTTTGAAATTGGATCACCATCCGACATCAAATAGCATGTGGGTCCATTGGTGATCATCGCAAGAAGAATCCCAAAGGACGCGGCACGGCCCGCGACTCTTCAAGCGCCCGGGCAATCAATTAATGAAGTTAAATGACCCGTTTATGGCAAGTTAATGCGGTCATTAACTCATTATTTTGAACGGCCCAATCAAAAGCAAGAAAATGGGAGTTACAAATCCAAGTATTCATGGCATTAAAACCATGAAACTCCTCTCATCATGGAGATTAAAGGCAACTAAATGCCCATTATCCTCCACCGGCCAATCAGAAGCCAAGAAAAAGGAGTTACAAAACAAGTAAATTAAAACTTGTAACTCCTTCCATTATGAGCATTAATACAAATCAATGCTCATAAACTCTCCTAAATGGCTACCAAAGGCCTATAATATAGGAGGGTCATTCCAAAGGAAAGGGTCCAGAAAAAATCGCCAAAAAATCATTCAAAAATCCTCGGAGAAATCTCTACAACTCTGCTCCTTCAAGAAAACTCTACTGCAACAAGCACTACAAGGTGATCAAAGCCCCTTGGGGGGCCACCCCCCCAAGGCCACCTCTCATTCTATCCAACATGGCTAGATGCGGCTTTTCAGCCCGTCTACTCAGCTTTTTACCGGATATAGGACCTTACCTTGGTCCTTATCCTCTAAAAATCTGAGGTTGGAGCCAAGCCAAGAAATCAAGCATCAAAGTTCTCATCTGAAGGACGATGGCGGAGTCCATACATGACTCGCGACCGTCGATCTGAACGGGTCCCCCACAATCGCATGAAAAGTTAGATTCCTTTTCTTTCTTTTCTGTTGCATTGTATTTTTTTTCTTAAAGAGACACAAAATTCACATTTCTTGTCTTTTCATTATTGATGAGATTTGTAAACCGCCTTTCACGGCAAAATCGCCTTTCACGGCACCAAAATCGCCTTTCACGGCAAACAAAGAAAATCGCCTCTCACGGCATTCAAAACAAACTTGTCTCTTTTCTTTAAAATATGTGTGCAATGGAAAGTTAGGAAAAAGTTGATTTCCTTTCTACTTGTGAAGGTGAATCTCCGGATCACTACTCTAAATTCCAAGTAGAAAAGAAAATCTGGCATACCCACAAAATGTTGATACCCGCCTTTCTTTCTTCCCTCTCCCTCCTTCCGGACCCCGACAGACCCGGGGCGGATGGCAGCGGAGGAGGAACGGAGGGGCGCGGTCCATCAACAGTCAACTACAGACTTCTTCAAGGAACAGATGGAGTCTTTCTCTGACGAATTGACTCTATTCAAGAGGGCAATTCGAACTGGTGGTTCTGCTATGGAGAAAAGGAGGGTTAAGGTTCCTGAACCAAAGCCCTTTGCTGGCGCCCGCAATGCGAAGGAACTGGAGAACTTCTTATGGGAGTTTCTTCAAGAAGAAACCATGGACCAGCCAAGAAGAACTCTCTCTCTATGTGCAAAACCACTATGGACGTCCAAGGTGGTGTGTGTGGGACAGATTCTATGGAAGCCCTCTCTCTTTCTCCAATAACTTGCACACCTTTTGAAAGAGTTGTTCTCTCCCTAATTCCCTCTATGTTGCACGACCAAGGGAGGAGAAACCACCTTATAAAGAGCTGAAATCCTTTGGAGAAAGTCTCCTTTAAGAACTTGGACACTAAGAGAAGCTTTCCAAAAGAAACACAACACCTTATGTTCCTCCAACACTCCTTTGCAAATTAAAGTTCCTAATGGAATTAGGAAGGTACTAAAATTTAGGAGATCTTGCACAAAAA
>CP142460.1:5920000-5942500 GCA_038049695.1 Cinnamomum chago
TGAAGTTTCGGGCCATTCCGACATTATTCGGCCTAACTTCACTTCTCCAACAGCTGAGCAGCAGCTCCCGGCGGCAACAGTGTCGAAGACCCCAAATCTTCGATCAAAGCTTACGGATGGTCTCAAAATACCTCCGAAAGGCTACATGTCAAGTTTCAAGTCAAACCGACACCGTTTGACCCTCCATCAACTCTCGAGCAGCAAAATCAAGCCATTAGGTAGCGAGAACTACCGAGGTCGTCACTCATCAAACAGAGCACATAGGCGGCTTCCGCATACCTCAAAAGGGCTGCGCATCAAATTTCAGGTCATTCTGACAACGTTTGACCCACTTTCGATGCTCGGGAACAAAATCAAAGCCTACCGGCGGCGGAGCACCCCGGGACCATGGCACCCAATTCGGAGCTTGTGGATCATCTCAAAATAACTCCAGTAGGCTCCCCATCAAATTTCAGGCCAATCGGACATCGTTTGACCGGAAGTCAAAGCTCGACATTTCTCTCGCGGTGAAATAAAGGCAAGCGTTTGCATGACTCCAAATGGCTTCAAAACTCAAACGAAAGCCTATGGTTCGTCTTATCTACTGATGAGGGAGTCACACGTCGAATTTCAGGTCAATCGGACATCGTTTGACCAAAAGTCAAAGCTCGGCATTTCCCTCGCAGTGAAATCAAAGTCAAGCGTTTGCATGACCCCAAACAGCTTCAAAACTCAAATGAAAGCCTATGGTTGGTCTTATCTACTGATGGGGGAGTCACACGTCGAATTTCAGGTCAATCGGACATCGTTTGACTAGAAGTCAAAGCTCGGCATTTCCCTCGCGGTGAAATAAAGGCAAGCGTTTGCATGACTCCAAATGGCTTCAAAACTCAAATGAAAGCCTATGGTTGGTCTTATCTACTGATGGGGGAGTCACACGTCGAATTTCAGGTCAATCGGACATCGTTTGACCAGAAGTCAAAGCTCGGCATTTCCCTCGCGGTGAAATAAAGGCAAGCATTTGCAAGACTCCAAATGGCTTCAAAACTCAAACGAAAGCCTATGGTTGGTCTTATCTACTGATGAGGAAGCTACCCATCAAATTTCAGGTCAATCGGACATCGTTTGACCGAAAGTCAAAGCTCGACATTTCCCTCGCGGTGAAATCAAGTCAAGCATTTGCGAGCCCCCAAACTGCTTCAAAACCTGAACAAAAGCCTATGGTTGGTCTCGTCTACTGCTCAAGAAGCTACACGTCGAATTTCAGGTCATTCCGACATCGTTTGACCTAGTTTCGACGCTTGACAAAAAATCGGCAGTTCTCCACAGCAAAGTCTTTGGCTTTTCAGAAAATGGGAAACTTTGCGATCCGATTTGCACGGCTTCTCGTCAGGTTTTCTTGAGGGAAATCCAGCCAATAAATGAGAGGAAAATCCAAGAAAAATGCAGGAGAAAACAGATGCGAAAACGGACGAAAAACGGCAAAGAAAAGGCGACCGGAAGACGGCCGACCATGGGGCACAAACCCCATGGTCGCCGGCGACCATGGAGGTCTGGGCCGCCGTACCTCGCCCAAAAACCCTGTTTTTCGGGTACTTTTCACGTTTCGAGTTGATTGGCCCCTGTGATTTTTCCAAAATCTGATTTTTTGTGCATGATATCCGTCGATCTTCATCAACATCACGGATCCATCACTGGAATCATTAGATCATCATCGGACGCCTCAAGATCGTCAAACGGCTGACCAAGAAAGCACACTTTCTGCCCGCCCGATCGTGAAATCGACTGGACAGATGTTGCTGGCCCGCTGACATCAACCAATGTCTGAAATTGGATCACCATCCGACATCAAATGGTATGTGGGTCCATTGGTGATCATCGCAAGAAGAATCCCAAAGGATGCGGCATGGCCCGTGACTCTTCAAGCGCCCGGGCAATCAATTAATGAAGTTAAATGACCCGTTTATGGCAAGTTAATGTGGTCATTAACTCATTATTTTGAACGGCCCAATTAGAAGCAAGCAAATGGGAGTTACAAGTCCAAGTAATCATGACATTAAAATCATGAAACTCCCATCATCATGGAGATTAAAGGTGATTAAATGCCCATCACTCTCCATCGGCCAATCAAATTCAAGGAAAAATGAGTTACAAAACAAGTAAATAAAAACTTGTAACTCCTCCCATCATGAACATTAATACCATAAATGCTCATAAACTCTCCTAAATGGCTACCAAAGGCCTACAAATAGGAGGGTCATTCCAAAGGAAATGGATCCAGAAAAATCACAAGAAAATCATTCAAAGATCCAGAAAAATCGCCAGAAAATCATTCAAAAATCCTCGGAGAAATCTCTACAACTCTGCTCCATCAAGAAAACTCTGCTACAACAAGCACTACAAGGTGATCAAAGCCCCTTGGGGGGCCACCCCCCCAAGGCCACCTCTCCTTCTATCCAACATGGCTAGATGCGGCTTTTCAGCCCATCTACTCGGCTTTTTACCGGATATAGGACCTTACCTTGGTCCTTATCCTCTAAAAATCTGAGGTTGGAGCCAAGCCAAGAAATCAAGCATCAAAGTTCTCATCTGAAGGACGATGGCGGAGTCCATACATGACTCGCGACCGTCGATCTGAACGAGCCCTCCCACAATCGCATGAGAAGTTAGATTCCTTTTTCTTACTTTTCTGTTGTAAATTGTATTTTTTTAAGAGACAAAAAAAATCACAATTCTTGTCTTTTCATTTTGATGAGATTTGTAAATCGCCTTTCACGGCACAAAAATGCCTTTTACGGCATCAAATCGCCTTTCACGGCACAAAAATGCCTTTCACGGCAAACAAATGAAAACGCCTCTCATGGCATTCCAAAAATTGTCTCTTTCATTAAAGTATATTTGCAATGGAAAACTAGAAAAAAGTTTCATTTCCCTTTTTACTTGTGAAGGTGAATCTCCGGATCACCATTTCTAAATTCCAAGTATAAAAGAGAAATTGGCATACCCGTACAAAAAAACCGATGCCCGCTTTTCCTTTCTTTCCCTCCACCGTACCCCGTCAGCCCCGGGGCGGAGGTAGCTTTGGAAAAAGAGAAAAGCCGGGACCATCAAGCTGGCATACCCGGTGGGCATTTGTTGACACCTGGAAATCTTTTGCAAGTCTCGAGATTTGAAGCTCGCAGCAATGTTGAGCTCTTTCTTTAGTCTTGCGGGGGTTTCAAGGAGCTTTTTGCAAGTTTTGGGATTTGATGCTCGCAGCAATGTTGAGCTCTTTTCCGATTCTTGCGGAAATTTGAGAAGACTGTCTTGATCTCACAGCAATGTTTGAGTTCACGTTTTCTTTGAGAATCCTTCATTGATCATGAGCTCGCGGCGATGTTGAGCTCATCTTCAGGCTTCCTTTCTTTTCGGGGTGATTCCCTTTTCTTCGGAATTGCCCAGAGTCATGCCAAAATTTCGCTAGGATTTTTTTTTAGCAAAATTCTGTCATTCTGTTGATTGATTTCTTTCTTTCAATCTTTGCAGGCAGTTCCTCCAGAACGAACAAGGGTAAGGAACCAGTTACCAATGCATCTCGTCGATCTGCCAAATCTTCCAATGCGGCCGTACAGCAGGCCTGGGAGAAGGTCCAGTACGTGGAGAGAAACTTGGAAGAGTGTGACTCGCTCAACCGAGATGAGATGAGACAGCGACTGATCGCTTTCAAGGATGAGGAGTTCTACAAGATTATGGCAAGCAATCGTCCTTGGGTCATGGACGATCAGAGCGTTGTGCCCAAGCCTACTTTTTTCTTTGGTGATGCAGCCCCTGATGACTCGTCATACCAAAGGAGATGCTTTCAATTCTCTTACACAACTGATGGTGAGGAGAGAACCATTTCTACCCGATCGCCTTTTGATCGTACTATTTCGATCATGAGTCTTTCTCCCACATGCTCTAAGAGAGAAGATCCTCCAAGCTGGGTGAAGAGGACCAATGTGGTCAAGACCGGGGTTTTTGTTGGCGGTCCTTCTGGTTATGCAGAGAAGTCGCCTGTCCGTCTAGACATGTTGATGCCGGCCAGCGGCTACCAAGGATCTGATCATCCATCGGTTGATTTGAGACCGGTGGGCCTTGGCATTTTCAGGGGTGATGGCAGCAATTGGGTAAAGCCATTTCGGCTTCGTGGCCGCTTCAGTGCAGACTCAGGCTGGGAGTCGTGGACTGATCACATCCTGCAGATCGGCGGTGCCATTCTGAAGGAGGCCGAGATTTTTGATGCGGTTCGCGCTTTTAAGCAAACCGTAGTTTTCTCCGATGAGGCTTTTATGGCCATGCTGGAGTCCTTCCTTCCACAAACCAACACCTTCATTGTTACGAATGGTGAGATTGGTTTTTCTTTGAAGGAGCTGAGTGCCATTACCGGGTTGCCCATCCTCGGCAAACTCTATGAGGAATTTATGCCGATCGACAGCGTCCTTGAGGAACAGTCCGAGGAGTTTAGGCTTTTGTACTTTCAGCTCGTCGCCTTCTATGATTTTTTGAAGGAGAAGGAGGGCTTGAAAGTCCGGTGCAGCAGTTGGAAGAATTTTGGCTCTTTATCTCCCAACTTCTTTGGCAGTGGAGAATCTTTTGATAAGAATCTGGCTTCGAAGAAGATCTCCGTTATGCGAGAAAATCTGAAGGAATTCTTCGCAAGCACAAGCGCCATTTGTTCCGACATCGCGCTGCGAAGAGATCTCGTTATGTACCTCACTTACTGGCTAGGTGAGGCTGTCTTTGCTGGAGGAGATGGGACGCACATCAGGCCGCATTGTATTTTTCCGGCTTGTCAGATGGCGTTTGGAGAGCAGCTAGCTTTGGTGCCGGCTCTTTACTCCTATTTATGTACCGAACTTCAGGCTGCTGCTTTCTTGGTCCGGCTTGGGCTCCCCATGAACAGAGTATTTTCAGCCCATATTTTCTATTCGTGGTATGTGTACCACTGTCCTGGCTTTCACCGTTTAGGCGTTGCACAGGATGATGACCCTTTTATGATTCGGTTGGCTAGGGGAAAAGTCGTTTCCGATTCACTTCTGTCCGCCCGCTTGAGAATCCGACGATTCAGGGATGTCGAGATTAGGCAATCTTCAGTAAAGCTTTCTCCAGATTTACGGAAGAAGGCTTTTGATTTTGGTGTCTCCCGTGATTCCACCAGGGCAGGATCGGGAAGACACTATTCTTTGACCAACGCAGAGAAGAGGTGGCTTTTAAACATACGTGTTGGCACGATGGTGTACCGCAGACATCTTTTTGTTGACATCCAGCCGTATGTCCCTTCGCGTTTTGCGTTGCAGTTAGGCTTCTCTCAAGGCGTTGTTGGAGCGCCTTCGAGCATGGTGAAGCGTTTTGGAGGTTTGCAGGACGGGAGAAATGCATGGGCTTTCTATAGTGCGGAGGACACTACTGCCATGATTTCCTATCCTGAGTTGCCCACTTTCCGGACTGCTGGCTTCACGAAGTGGTTCGTGGAGAGCTTTGCTGTGTACCGAGGGCTTTCCGAGAAGGAGCTGAATGTCAAGCAATCTCCTGGGAAGGGTCTTGGTAGATCAGATGGCGTCCGTCGAGAGGAGGTTTTGTTCTTCCTTTCTGGAGAGAAGCATAGGATAGGCTTTCTCGAGGAACAGGATGTCATCAGATCCGGGGCCGCACAAGAGATACCTATTGAGGTCTTGAGACAGCTCGCGGAGGAGGAAGCCGAGATCGACACTTGGATGCAAGCAGAGCAAATGAAGGCTTCCATGGGGTCTACTGGTAGGAGCGGGCCATCCAGTGAGGAGCCAAGTGGAAGTCCTGACTTTGACAGTGAGGCAGGTACTTCAAGTAGACCGGCTCGTAGAAAAAAGAGGAGGAGAGGACAACGTCGCATTGAGAGACGTCACGAAGACTCTCCTGATCTTGAAGTCCCTCCTACTATTGCTGAGGAGGTATCAGGAGATGCTGGTGAGCCTCCAAAGAAGAGGAGTCGTGAAGAAGAGACCGCCGATGTTGGTATGATTCTCCTTCTTTTCTATTTCCGCTTCTTTCCTTTTATGAGGGATTTTTTTTATCTGCTGTTTTCTTTCTTTTGCAGAAGATGAAAACTTGGTGATGCCCGAGGTTCCTGTCGATGAGGCGGTGATGGATCCAGTTGCGGCATGTGAAGAAGAATTGAGGGACTCTGGGGAGGACCCAGAATCTCCACCTGGTATGAGGATGATGATTTTTTTTTTTTTTTCGAATTTGCTGACATTTTTTTTTAGCTGACTTGCCAGAGGATTCAGACTTCGAGCCATCTATGGATATGGCTTTCGACGATGCCTCGGATGAGCAAATGGAGACAGAAAGTACTCCACCCATCATGGAAGAAGGTATTTCATATTGATAATCTTGATATTGATTTTTTTTTTTGACAAGATCATATTCATACCTTTTCTTGTGTTTTTGCCAGCAGGTTGTGAAGCAACAGGAGAAGTTCCTTCGCCTTCCTCAGGGCCAGAGCAGGAGATGCCAGCAGCCGATCCAGAAGTAGGGGCTTCTTCTACCAGTCCCGTCACGGCAGAGGCGGGACTTTGTGGTGATATTGCTTCTTCAGTGGCTCCGCTTGGAAAGAGCCTTTTGATTTCTTCTCCACCACGGCCTGACGTGGGCAGTCAGCCAACAGAGCATGGTGAATCTCCATCCGGACCATCCCTTCAGTATGCAAAGAAGGTGTTGAAGAGTGTGCTGAGCTCATGGGTTGAAACTCTCTCTTCTGGCCATTTGGAAGCTGGTTTTGGCATGGTCAAGCATGTACAGGACATCCTTGCTGACAGTGCAGAGGTCGGTCTGGACATTGCAAGTGCCAAGGCCTTTGTTGATGAAGTCATTGCTTTAGGCGACAAATGGACTGAGACCAAGAATTTCCCAAGCAGTGACTTCTTCAATGAGATGTTTTTGCAGCCATCCGGTAAGATCAAATCTGAAATGGATGAGATCTCACGGGCTCGGAAGCAATTCGTTCGGGACAGGAACGTTACCGAGTTGGCTATCATCGAGCTAACACAGGACCTGCGCCGTCTTGATAGGGAGGTCACAGAAGCTAGGCAGCGCCTTGAGCAATTGCAAGAACAAAATGCTTCCAAATGGACTGCCATTGTAGAAGCCCGTGCTAAAGAGGGAACTCTGTTTCGCCAAGTTGAAGAAGCCGGTAGCAGCCTTCAGAGAAAGACTCAGGAGTATGAACAGTGGCAAATTCTCTGGGAAGAGCTTCCTCGTGCCGAAGATGGGTCGCGGCGTTCTGCCGTATTTTATGGCAAGATCTTGAAGAAGCGCGGCCTGGAAGCTTTAGAGGCTAAGGCCAAGAGTCTGCTTGAGGAGCTGGATCTTTGGTTGAAGACCATGCTAGACTAAGCTCTTGATTTATAACAAACTCTTTTCTTCTTTTCTCTCTTCTTCTTTTTTGGTACCTCTAGACTAAGCTAGACTATGCTTGACGATGGCTTGACGAATGCCATAAGCCGGGACCATGGGTTGAAGACCATGCTAGACTAAGCTTGATGGTCCCGACTTTTCTCTTTTTCCAAAGCTGCCTCCGCCCCGGGGCTGACGGGGTACGGTGGAGGGAAAGAAAGGAAAAGCGGGCATCGGTTTTTTTGTACGGGTATGCCAATTTCTCTTTTATACTTGGAATTTAGAAATGGTGATCCGGAGATTCACCTTCACAAGTAAAAAGGGAAATGAAACTTTTTTCTAGTTTTCCATTGCAAATATACTTTAATGAAAGAGACAATTTTTGGAATGCCGTGAGAGGCGTTTTCATTTGTTTGCCGCAAAAGGCATTTTTGTGCCGTGAAAGGCGATTTGATGCCGTAAAAGGCATTTTTGTGCCGTGAAAGGCATTTTTGTGCCGTGAAAGGCGATTTACAAATCTCATCAAAATGAAAAGACAAGAATTGTGATTTTTTTTGTCTCTTAAAAAAATACAATTTACAAAAGAAAAGTAAGAAAAAGGAATCTAACTTCTCATGCGATTGTGGGAGGGCTCGTTCAGATCGACGGTCGCGAGTCATGTATGGACTCCGCCATCGTCCTTCAGATGAGAACTTTGATGCTTGATTTCTTGGCTTGGCTCCAACCTCATATTTTTAGAGGATAAGGACCAAGGTAAGGTCCTATATCCGGTAAAAAGCCGAGTAGATGGGCTGAAAAGCCGCATCTAGCCATGTTGGATAGAAGGAGAGGTGGCCTTGGGGGGGTGGCCCCCTAAGGGGCTTTGATCACCTTGTAGTGCTTGTTGTAGCAGAGTTTTCTTGATGGAGCAGAGTTGTAGAGATTTCTCCGAGGATTTTTGAATGATTTTCTGGCGATTTTTCTGGATCTTTGAATGATTTTCTGGCGATTTTTCTGGATCCGTTTCCTTTGGAATGACCCTCCTATTTATAGGCCTTTGGTAGCCATTTAGGAGAGTTTATGAGCATTTATGGTATTAATGCTCATGATGGGAGGAGTTACAAGTTTTTATTTACTTGTTTTGTAACTCCTTTTTCCTTGAATTTGATTGGCCGATGGAGAGTGATGGGCATTTAATCGCCTTTAATCTCCATGATGATGGGAGTTTCATGATTTTAATGTCATGATTACTTGGACTTGTAACTCCCATTTGCTTGCTTCTAATTGGGACGTTCAAAATAATGAGTTAATGACCACATTAACTTGCCATAAACGGGTCATTTAACTTCATTAATTGATTGCCCGGGCGCTTGAAGAGTCGCGGGCCATGCCGCATCCTTTGGGATTCTTCTTGCGATGATCACCAATGGACCCACATACCATTTGATGTCGGATGGTGATCCAATTTCAGACATTGGTTGATGTAAGCGGGCCAGCAACATCTGTCCAGTCGATTTCGCGATCGGGCGGGCAGAAAGTGTGCTTTCTTGGTCAGCCGTTTGACGATCTTGAGGCGTCCGATGATGATCTAATGATTCCAGTGATGGATCCGTGATGTTGATGAAGATCGACGTATATCATGCACAAAAAATCAGATTTTGGAAAAATCACAGGGGCCAATCAACTCGAAACGCGAAAAGTACCCGAAAAATGGGGTTTTTGGGCGAGGTCCGGCGGCCCGGACCTCCATGGTCGCCGGCGACCATGGGGTTTGTGCCCCATGGTCGGCCGTCTTCCGGTCGCCTTTTCTTCGCCGTTTTTCGTCCGTTTTCGCTTCTGTTTTCTCTTGCATTTTTCTTGGAATTTCCTCTCATTTATTGGCTGGATTTCCCTCAAGAAAACCTGATGGGAAGCCATGCAAATCGGATCGCAAAGTTTCCCATTTTCTGAAAAGCCGAAGACTTTGCTGTGGAGAACTGCCAATTTTTTGTCAAGCGTCGAAACTAGGTCAAACGATGTCGGAATGACCTGAAATTCGACGTGTAGCTTCTTGAGCAGTAGACGAGACCAACCATAGGCTTTTGTTCAGGTTTTGAAGCCGTTTGGGGGCCCGCAAATGCTTGACTTGATTTCACCGCGAGGGAAATGCCGATCTTTGACTTTCGGTCAAACGATGTCCGATTGACCTGAAATTTGATGGGTAGCTTCCTCATCAGTAGATAAGACCAACCATAGGCTTTAGTTTGAGTTTTGAAGTCATTTGGAGTCATGCAAACGCTTGCCTTTATTTCACCGCGAGGGAAATGCCGAGCTTTGACTTCTGGTCAAACGGTGTCCGATTGACCTGAAATTCGACGTGTGACTCCCCCATCAGTAGATAAGACCAACCATAGGCTTTCATTTGAGTTTTGAAGCCATTTGGAGTCATGCAAACGCTTGCCTTTATTTCACCGCGAGGGAAATGCCGAGCTTAGACTTCTGGTCAAACGATGTCCGATTGACCTGAAATTCGACGTGTGACTCCCCCATCAGTAGATAAGACCAACCATAGGCTTTCATTTGAGTTTTGAAGCTGTTTGGGGTCATGCAAACGCTTGACTTTGATTTCACTGCGAAATGCCGAGCTTTGACTTTTGCTCAAACGATGTCCGATTGACCTGAAATTCGACGTGTGACTCCCTCATCAGTAGATAAGACCAACCATAGGCTTTCGTTAGAGTTTTGAAGCCATTTGGAGTCATGCAAACGCTTGCCTTTATTTCACCGCGAGGGAAATGCCGAGCTTTGACTTCCGGTCAAACGATGTCCGATTGGCCTGAAATTTGATGGGGAGCCTACTGGAGTCATTTTGAGATGATCCACAAGCTCCGAATTGGGTGCCATGGTCCCGGGGTGCTCCGCCGCCGGTAGGCTTTGATTTTGTTCCCGAGCATCGAAAGTGGGTCAAACGTTGTCAGAATGACCTGAAATTTGATGCGCAGCCCTTTTGAGGTATGCAGAAGCCGCCTATGTGCTCTGTTTGATGAGTGACGACCTCGGTAGTTCTCGCTATCTAAGGGCTTGATTTTGCTGCTCGAGAGTTGATGGAGGGTCAAACGGTGTCGGTTTGACTTGAAACTTGACATGTAGCCTTTCGGAGGTATTTTGAGACCATCCGTAAGCTTTGATCGAAGATTTGGGGTCTTCGACACTGTTGCCGCCGGGAGCTGCTGCTCAGCTGTTGGAGAAGTGAAGTTAGGCCGAATGATGTCGGAATGGCCCGAAACTTCATGTGTACCTCTCTTTTGGTTGTTTTGAATGACCTTGCAATTTTTGTTTGATTCTGACAAGATCTGATGCTTGAAGTAGCGCCTGCCTATTTTTGGTAGGATGCGGCTCCGTGTAGCTTTTGGTGTGAGGAGGCAAAGTGACATTTTTGGTGTCAACAGTGACAAAGTGGCATGGCAATCCGGGGACCGACCGGATGGACGGAGCAACGCCACAACATGGTAGGGTATGGTGCCGACCATTGTTTCCCACCTCCTGGGTATAAACGTCCGAAAATGACATATCGAGGCTTTCGACCACTTCCCGGACTCCAATACACAAATCCTTTTGCACAGTGATAGTTCGACATGTTTAACGTTCATTCAATGCATCAGGCACGCATTTATTGTCGAAAAACACGAGATTAGTCGAGGGTCTAAATTCTGCCGCACGCAGTACGAGGACGCCGTGGACCGCAGCTCTCGCACCACCAGCAGACTCAACAGCAGGACGCAGGCACAGACAGGCCGGGGACCGACTGGACAGACCCTTCACGGCAGACGCAGCAGCAAGCATGCAAAGACCGTACGCGGCCGACGAAGCGGCACGCGGGGACAGACTATGCACCGACGCAGCGACACGCACGGAAAGACCGCACGCGGCCGACGCAGCAGCACGCACGGGCGGACCGTGCACTGATGACGCAACCGCACGCACGGGCGGACCCTGCACGGTCGACGCAGCAGCACGCTCGCACAGACCGCGCACGGCCGACGCAGCAGCACGCATGCACAGACCGCGCGCGGAAGACGCAGCAACACGCAGGACAACCGCCCACGGCCGACGCAGCAGTACGAAGGGACAGACCGCCCACGGCCGACCCATCATCAAGCGCACACGGAATGATTGCACGCGGCGCAGGCGGCAGCGAGCGAGGAAGGACTGTGCACCGACCCACACGAAGGCACGCACAGACCTTGCACGGCCAACGTAGCAGCACGCACGCACAGACCGCTCGCGACAGGCTGTAGGAGCACGGACGGGCACGGAGGCACACGCAGATCGTGCAAGGCCGATGCAGCAGCACGCACGCACAGACAGCACGCGGCCAAGGCAGCAGCACGCAGCGACAGACTGTGCACACAACGCAGCAAGCACGCATGCACAAACCGCGCACGTTGCAGGCAGCAGCGAGCGTGGACAGACTGTGCACCGACCCGTACGAAGGCATGGACCGACCGCGCACGACCGACGCAACAGCACGAACGGACAGACCGCAAACAGTCGACCAGCAGCACGCACGGAGAGACCGCACACGAATGTAGCAGCAGCAGGCGCGGACGGCCCATGGAGGCCGACCCGACGGACGGCGCGGCGGCACGACAAGGTTGGGGTTTGTGCCGACCTTTGCTTCCCACCTCCTGGGTATAAACGTCCGAAAACGACATATCGGGGCTTTTGACCACCTCCCGGACACTAATGCACAGATCCTTTTGCACAGAGATCGCTCAACACGTTTAACAATTACTCAATACGTTAGGCACGCATTTATAGTAAAAAAACAAGAGGTTGGTCGGGGGTCTAAATTCTGCCGCACGCAGAACAAGCACGTCGCCGACGCAGGGCCCGCACCGCCCATACGTCACCGCCGCACGTCAACCGGCCGTTGGTATGCTTCCCAGTGCATAACAAGTGCAAACGGTGCCCACCGTCCCTTTTTCCTCCCAACAGGCGTGCCCGCTATATGGTAGAGGCTGGTGCCGACCATTGTTTCCCACCTCCTTGGTATAAACGTCCGAAAACGACATATCGGGGCTTTCGACCACTTCCCGGATACCAATGCACAGATCCTTTTGCACAGAGATAGTTCAACAGGTTTAACACTTACACAATGCGTTAGGCACGCAACTACGGTCGAAAAACACGAGGTCAGTCAGGGGTCCAAATTTTGCCGCACGCAGCACCAGCACGCCGCCGACGCAGGGCCCGAACTGCCCGCCCGCCATCGGCCGCAAATCGACCAACGCACGTCAACCGGCCGTTGTTATGCTTCCCAGTGCATAACGTGCGCAAACGGTGCCCACCATCATTTTTTCCACCCAATAGGCGTGCCCGCTATTTGGTAGAGGTTGGTGCCGACCATTGTTTCCCACCTCCTGGGTATAAACGTCCGAAAACGACATATCGGGGCTTTCGACCACTTCCCGGACTCCAATGCACAAATCCTTTTGCACAGAGATAGTTTAACACGTTTAACGCTTACTCAATGCGTTAGGCACGCATTTACAGTCGAAAAACACGAGGTCGGTCGGGGGTCTAATTTCTGCCGGACGCTGCACCAGCATGCCGCCGACGTAGGGCCCGCACCGCCCGCACGTCAACCACCGCACGTCAATCGGCCGTTGGTATGCGTCCCAGTGCATAACGTGCGCAAATGGTGCCCACCATCCCTTTTTGCACCCATCAGGCGTGCCCGCTATAAGGTAGAGTTTGGTGCCGACAATATTTTCCCACCTCTTGGGTATAAACGTCCGAAAATGAC
This sequence comes from Cinnamomum chago, assembly GCA_038049695.1. Lineage (NCBI taxonomy): Eukaryota > Viridiplantae > Streptophyta > Magnoliopsida > Laurales > Lauraceae > Cinnamomum > Cinnamomum chago. The sequence goes on from CP142460.1 coordinate 5,933,136, forward strand.
ATATCGGGGCTTTCGACCACTTCCCAGAATCCAATGCACATATCCTTTTGCACAAGGATAGTTCAACACGTTTAACGCTTACTCAATGCGTTAGGCACGCATTTACAGTCGAAAAACAAGAGGTAGGTCGAGGGTATAGATTCTGCCGCACGCAGCAACAGCACGACGCCGACGCAGGGCCCGCACCGACCGCATCACCCGTACCTGGACCGCCGCACGTCAACCGGCCGTTGGTATGCTTTCCAGTGCATAACGTGTGCAAACGGTGCCCACCATCCCTTTTTCTACCCAACAGGCGTGCCCGCTATATGGTAGAGATTGGTGCCGACCATTGTTTCCCACCTCCTGGGTATAAACGTCCGAAAACGACATATCGGGGCTTTCGACCACTTCCCGGACTCCATTGCACAAATCCTTTCGCACAGAGATAGTTCAACATGTTTAACGCTTACTCTTTGTGTTAGGCATGCATTTACAGTCGAGAAACACGAGGTCGGTCGGGGGTCTAAATTCTGCCGCACGCATCACCAGCATACCGCCGACGCAGGGCCCGCACCGCCCGCACGCCGTCGACCGCACCGCCGGCACGACAACCGGCTATTGGTATGCTTCAAAGTGCATAACGTGCACAAACGGTGCCCACCATTCCTTTTTCCACCCAACAGGCGTGCCCGCTACATGGTAGAGGTTGGTGCCGACCATTGTTTCCCACCTCCTGGGCATAAACGTCCGGAAACGACATATCGGGGCTTTCGACCACTTCCCAGACTCCAATGCACAAATCCTTTTGCACAGAGCTAGTTCAACACGTTTAACTCTTACTCAATGCATTAGGCACGCATTTACAGTCGAAAAACACGAGGTCGGTTGGGGGTCTAAATTATACCGCACGCAGCACCCGCACGCCGCCGATGCAGGGCCCGCACCGCCCACACACCATCGACAGCACCGCCCGCACGTCGACCGCTGCACGTCAACCGGCCGATGGTATGCTTCCTAGTGCATAACGTGCGCAAACGGTGCCCACCGTCCCTTTTTCCACCCATCAGGCGTGCCCGCTATATGGTAGAGGTTGGTGCCGACCATTGTTTCCCACCTCCTGGGTATTAACTTCTGAAAATGACATATCAGGGCTTTCGACCACTTCCCGAACTCCAATGCTCAAATCCTATTGCACAGAGATAGTTCAACACGTTTAACGGTTACTCAATGCGTTAGGCACGCATTTACTGTCGAAAAACACGAGGTCGGTCGATGGTCTAGATTCTGCCGCATGCAGAACCAGCACGCCGCCGACGCAGGGCCCGCACCGACCGAACGCCGTCGGCCGCACCGCCCGTACATGGACCGCCGCACGTCAACCAGCCGTTGGTATGCTTCCCAGTGCATAATGTGCTCAAACGGTGCCCACCATCCCTTTTTCCACCCAACAGGCATGCCCGCTATATGGTAGAGGTTGGTGCTGACCATTATTTCCCAACTCCTGGGTATAAACGTCCGAAAAGGACATATCGGGGCTTTCGACCACTTCCCGGACTCCAATGTACAAATCCTTTCGTACAGAGACAGTTCAACACGTTTAACGCTTACTCAATGTGTTAGGCAAGCATTTACAGTCGAAAAACACGAGGTCGGTCGGGGGTCTAAATTCTGCCACACGCAGCACCAGCACACCGCTGACGAAGGGCTCGCACCGCCCGCACGCCGTCGACCGCACCGCCAGCACGTCAGCCGGCCGTTGGTATTCTTCCCAGTGCATAACGTGCGCAAACGGTGCCCACCATCCCTTTTTCCACCCAACAGGCGAGCCCGCTACATGGTAGAGGTTGGTGCCGACCATTGTTTCCCACCTCCTGGATATAAACGTCCGGAAACGACATATCGGGGCTTTCGACCACTTCCCGGACTCCAATGCACAAATCCTTTTGCACAGAGATAGTTCAACACGTTTAACGCTTACTCAATGCGTTAGGCATGCATTTGCAGTCGAAAAACACGAGGTCGGTCGGGAGTCTAAATTATACCGCACGCAGCACCCGCACACCGCCGACGCAGGGCCCGCACCGCCCACAAGCCATCGACCGCACCGCCCGCACGTCGACCGCGCATGTCAACCGGCCGTTGGTATGCTTCCTAGTGCATAATGTGGGAAAACGGTGCCCACCGTCCCTATTTCCACCCATCAGGCATTCCCGCTATATGGTAGAGGTTGGTGCCAACCATTGTTTCCCACCTCTTGGGTATAAACGTCCGAAAACGACATATCGGGGCTTTCGACCACTTCCCGAACTCCAATGCACAAATCCTTTTGCACAGAGATAGTTAAACACGTTGAGCGCTTACTCAATGCGTTAGGAACGCATTTACAGTCGAAAAACATGAGGTCGGTCGAGGGTCTAGATTCTGCCGCACGCAGCACCAGTACGCCGCCGATGCAGGGCCCGCACCGACCGTACGTCGACCGCCGCACGTCAACCGGCCGTTGGTATGCTTCCCAGTGCATAACGTGCGCAAACGGTGCCCACCATCCCTTTTTCCACCCAACAGGTGTGCCCGCTATATGGTAGAGGTTGGTGCCGACCATTGTTTCCCACCTCCTGGGTATAAACGTCCGAAAACGACATATCGGGGCTTTCGACCACTTCCCAGACTCCAATGCCCAAATCCTTTTGCACAGAGATAGTTGAACACGTTTAACGCTTACTCAAAGCGTTAGGCACGCATTCACAGTCGAAAAACACGAGGTCGGTCGGGGGTCTAAATTCTGCTGCACGCAGCACCAGCACACCGCCGACGCAGGGCCCGCACCGCCGCACGCCGTCGACCGCACTGCCCGCACGTCAACCGGCGGTTGGTATGCTTCCCAGTGCATAACGTGCGCAAACGGTGCCCTCCATCCCGTTTTCCACCCAACAGGCGTGCCCGCTAGATGGTAGAGGTTGGTGCCGACCAATGTTTCCCACCTCCTGGGTATAAACGTCCGAAAACGACATATGGGGGCTTTCGACCACTTCCCGGACTCCAATGCACAAATCCTTTTGCATAGAGATAGTTCAACACGTTTAACGCTTACTCAATGCATTAGGCATGCATTTACAGTCGAAAAACACGAGGTCGGTCGGGGGTCTAAATTAGGCCACACGCAGCACCAGCACGCCGCCGACGCAGTGCCCGAACCGCCCACACGCCGTCGACCGCATCGCCCGCACGTCGACCGCTGCACGTCAACCGGCCATTGGTATGATTCCCAGTGCATAACGTCCGCAAACGGTGCCCACCGTCCCTTTTTCCACCCATCAGGCGTGCCCGCTTTATGGTAAAGGTTGGTTTCGACCAATGTTCCCCACCTCCTGGGTATAAACGTCCGAAAATGACATATCAAGGCTTTCGACCACTTCCCGGACTCCAATCCAGAATTCTTTTTGCACAGTGATAGTTCGACATGTTTAACGTTCATTCAATGCATTAGGCACGCATTCATAGTCGTAAAACACGAGGTCGGTCGAGGGTCTAAATTCTGCCGCACGCAGCACCAGCACGCCGTGGACCGCAGCACCCGTACCACCAGCAGACTGCACACGGCAGACTCAACAGCAGGACACAGGCACGGACAAGCCGGGGACCGACTGGACAGACACTTCACGGCCGACGCAGCTGAACGCACGCGGTTGACGCAGTAGCATGCACGCACAGACCGCACGCGGCCGACGCAACGGCACGCTGGGACAGACTGTGCACTGATGCAGCGGCACGCACGGAAAGACCACACGCGGCTGACGCAGCAGCACGCACGGGCGGGCCGTGGACGGACGATGCAGCAGCACGCATGGGCGGACAATGCACGGACGACGCAGCTGCACGCTCGGACTGACCCTGCACGGCCGACGCAGCCGCACGCTCGCATAGACCGCGCATGGCCGACGGAGCATAACGTGTGCAAACGGCGCCCACCGTCCCTTTTTCCACCCCACAGGCTTTCCCGCTATATGGTAGAGGTTGGTGCCGACCATTGTTTCCCACCTCCTGGGTATAAACGTCCGAAAATGATATATTGGGGCTGTCGACCACTTCTCGGACTCCAATGCACAAATCCTTTTGTACAGAGATAGTTCAACACGTTTAACGCTTACTCAATGCCGTTAGGCACGCATTTACAGTCGAAGAACAGGAGGTCGGTCGGGGGTCTAAATTCCGCCGCACGCAGCACCAGCCCGCGGCCGAGGCAGGGCCCGCACCGCCCACACGCCGTCGACCGCACCGCCCGCACGTCGACCGCCGCACGTCAAACGGCCATTGGTATGCTTCCCAGTGCATAACGTGTGCAAACAACGCCCACCATCCCGTTTTCCACCCCACAGGCTTGCCCGCTATATGGTAGAGGTTGGTGCCGACCATTGTTTCAAACCTCCTAGGTACAAACGTCCAAAAACGACATATCGCGGCTTTCGACCACTTCCCGGACTCCAATGCACAAATCCTTTTGCTCAGAGATAGTTCAACACGTTTAACGCTTACTCAATGCGTTAGGCACGCATTTACAGTCGAAAAACACGAGGTCGGTCGGGGGTCTAAATTATACCGCACGCAACACCCGCACGCCGCCAACGCAGGGCCCGCACCGCCCACACGCCATCGACCGCACCGCCCGCACGTAGACCGCGCACGTCAACCGGCAGTTGGTAAACTTCCCAGTGCATAACGTGTGCAAACGTCGCCCACCGTCCCTTTTTTCATCCCACGGGCTTGCCCGCTCTATGGTAGACGTTGCTGCCGACCATTGTTTCCCACCTCCTGGGTATAAACGTGCGAAAACAACATATCGGGGCTTTCGACCACTTCCCGAACTCCAATGCACAAATCCTTTTGCACAAAGATAGTTCAACACGTTTAACGCTTACTCAATGCGTTAGGCACGCATTTAAAGTCGAAAAACAAGAGGTCGGTCGGGGGTCTAAATTTTGCCGCACGCAGCACCAGAACGCCGCCGGAGCTGGGCCCGCACCGCCCGCACGTCGACCGCCGCACGACCTCCGGCCTTTGCTATGCTTCCCAGTGCATAACGTGTGCAAACGGCGCCCACCGTCCCATTTTCCACCCCACAGGCTTATCTGCTTTATGCTAGAGGTTGGTGCCGACCATTGTTTCCCACCTCCTGGGTATAATCGTCCGAAAATGACATATCGGGACTTTCGACCTCTTCCCAGACTCCAATGCACAAATCCTCACGCATAGAGATAGTTCAACACGTTTAACGCTTACTCAATGCGTTAGGCACGCATTGACAGTCGAAAAACACAAGGTCAGTCGGGGGTCTGAATTCCGCCGCACGCAGCACCAGCACGCCGCCGGCGCAAGACCCGTTCGGCCCGCACGCCGTCGACCGCACCGCCCGCACGTCCGCCGCAGCACGTCAACCGGCTGTTGGTATGCTTGCCAGTGCATAACATGTGCAAACGGTGCCCACCGTCCCGTTGTCCACCCCACAGGCTTGCCCGCTATATGGTAGAGGTTGGTGCCGACCATTGTTTCCCACCTCCTGGGTATAAACGTCCGAGAATGACATATCGGGGCTTTCGACCTCTTCCCGGACTCCAATGCACAAATCCTTTTGCATAGAGATAGTTCAACATGTCTAACGCTTACTCAATGCGTTAGGCACGCATTTACAGTCGAAAAATGTGAGGTCGGTCGGGGGTCTAAATTCCACCGCACGCAGCACCAGCACACCGCCCATGCAGGGTCGGCACCGCCCGCACGCTGTCGACCGCATCGCCAGCACGTCGACCGCCGCACGTCAACCGGCCGTTTGTATGCTTCCCAGTGCATAACGTGTGCAAACGGCGCCCACCGTCCCTTTTTCCACCCCACAGGCTTGCCCGTTATATGGTAGAGGTTGGTGCCGACCATTGTTTCCCACCTCCTAGGTATAAACGTCCGAAAATGACATATCGGGGCTTTCGACCACTTCCCGGACTCCAATGCACAAATCCTTTCGCACAGAGATAGTTCAACACGTTTAACGCAAACTCAATGCGTTAGGCACGCATTTACAGTAGAAAAGCACGAGGTCGGTCGGGGGTCTAAATTCCGCCGCACGCAGCACCAGCACGCCGCTCATGTAGGCCCCGCAACGCCCGCACCCTGTCAACTGCACCTCCCGCACGTCGACCGCCGCACGTCAACCGGCCGTGTGTATGCTTCCCAGTGCATAACGTGTGCAAACGGCACCCACCGTCCCTTTTTCCAACCAACAGGCTTGCCCGCTATATGGTAGGGGTTGGTGCCGACCATTGTTTCTCACCTGCTGGGTATAAACGTCCGAAAACGACATATCGGGGCTTTCGACCACTTCCCGGACTCGAATGCACAAATCCTTTTGCACAGAGATAGTTCAACACGTTTAACGCTTACTCAATGCGTTAGGCACGCATTTACAGTCGAAAAACACGAGGTCGGTCGGGGGTCTAAATTCTGCCGCACGCAGCACCAACATGCCGCCCACGTAGGCCCCGCAAAGCCCGCACCCCGTCGACTGCACCTCCCGCACGTCGACCGCCGCACGTCTACCGGCCGTGTGTATGCTTCCCAGTGCATAACGTGTGCAAACGACGCCCACCGTCCCTTTTTCCACCCAACAGGCTTGCCCGCTATATGGTAGGGGTTGGTGCCGACCATTGTTTCTCACCTCCTGGGTATAAACGTCCGAAAACGACATATCGGGGATTTCGACCACTTCCCGGACTCGAATGCAAAAATCCTTTTGCACAGAGATAGTTCAACGCGTTTAACGCTTACTCAATGCGTTAGGCACGCATTTACAGTCGAAAAACTCGAGGTCGGTCGGGGGTCTAAATTCTGCCGCACGCAGCACCAGCACGCCGCCCATGTAGGCCCTGCAACGCCCACACCCCGCCGAATAAACCTCCCGCACGTCGACCACCGCACGTCAACCGGCCGTGTGTATGCTTCCCAGTGCATAACATGTGCAAACGACGCCCACCGTCCCTTTTTCCACCCAACAGGCTTGCCCGCTATATGGTAGGGGTTGGTGCCGACCATTGTTTCTCACCTCCTGGGTATAAACGTCCGAAAATGACATATCGGGGATTTCGACCACGTCCTGGACTCGAATGCACAAATCGTTTTGCACAGAGATAGTTCAACACGTTTAACGCTTACTCAATCCGTTAGGCATGCATTTACAGTCGAAAAACACGAGGTCGGTCGGGGGTCTGAATTCTGCCGCATGTAGTACCAGTACGCCGCCCACGTAGGGCCCACAACGCCCACACCCCGTCGACTGCACCTCCCGCACGTCGACCGCCGCACGTTAATCGGCCGTGTGTATGCTTCCCAGTGCATAACGTATGCAAACGGCGCCCACCGTCCCTTTTTCAACCCCACAGGCTTGCCCGCTATATGGTACAGGTTGGTGCCGACCATTGTTTCCCACCTTCTGGGTATAAACATCCGAAAACCACATTTCGGGGCTTTCAACCACTTCCCAAACTCCAATGCACAAACCCTTTTTTCACAGAGATAGTTCAACACGTTTAACGCTTACTCAATGCGTTAGGCACGCATTTACAGTCGAAAAACACGAGGTCGGTCGGGGGTCTAAATTCTGCCGCACGCGACACCCGCACGCCGCCCACGCAGGGCCAGCACCGCCAGCACCCCGTCGACCGCACCGCCAGCACGTTGACCGCCACACGTCAACCGGCCGTTGGTATGCTTCCCAGTGTATAACGTATGCAAACAGCGCCCACCGTCCCTTTTTCAACCCCACAGGCTTGCCCGCTATATGGTACAGGTTGGTGCCGACCATTGTTTCCCACCTCCTGGTTATAAACGTCTGAAAACGACATACCGGGGCTTTCGACAACTTCCCGGACTCCAATGCACAAATCCTTTTGCACAGAGATAGTTCAACACGTTTAACGCTTACTCAATGCGTTAGGCACGCATTTACAGTCGAAAAACACGAGGTCGGTCGGGGGTCTAAATTCAGCTGCACGCAACACCAGCACGCCTCCCACGCAGGGCCCGCACGGCCCGCATGCCGTCGACCGTATCGCCAGCACGTCGACCGGCGCACATCAACCGGCCGTTGGTATGCTTCCCAGTGCATAACATGTGCAAACGGCGCCCACCGTCCCTTTTTCCACCCAACAGGCTCGCCCGCTATATGGTAAGGGTTGGTGCCGACCATTGTTTCCCACCTACTGGGTATAAACGTCCGAAAACGACATATCGGGGCTTTCGACCACTTCCCAGACTCCAATGCACAAATTCTTTTGCACAGAGATAGTTCGACACGTTTAACGCTTACTCAATGCGTAAGGAATGCATTTACAGTTGAAAAACACGAGGTCGGTGAGGGGTCTAGATTCTGCCACACGCAGCACCAGAACGCCGCGCACGCAGGGCCCGCACCACCCGCACGCCGTCGACCGCACCGCCCGCACGTCGGCACGATAAGTGGCACGAACGAAGGAGCGGACATATCGAACACGGAGATGGCAGCCTCACCCACGCGCGCGCAGACATTCCTCGGACGGCAGTACGCTCGGCATAGGGAGCGAACGGTCGTCGCTGCAGCGCGCACGGCGAGGGCAGCCGCACGACGCACGGATTGGCAGCACACGGCAGACAGCAGCACGCTCGCATAGACTATGCACGGCCGACGCAGCAGCACGCGGGGGCAGACTGTGCACCGATGCAGCAGCACGCACAGGCGGACCGTGCACGGCCGAAGCAGCAGCACGCTCGGACAGGCCATGCATGGCCGACGCAGCAGCACGCACGCACAGACCTTGCACGACCGACGCAGCAGCACGTAGGGACAGATCCCTCACTGCCGGCGCAGCAGCATGCGCAGACGGACAGACTGTGCTCCGACCGTAGGCGGACGACGCAGCAGCACGCATTACACAGGCAGCGGATGGGACAGGCAGCAGCACGCACGCTGGCAACGCATCGGCAGCCGCATGGCGCGTGGGAAGGCCGCAGACAACATTGACGGCGGAGCGCACGGACAGACCTCATGCGGCCGACGCGGCTGCATGCCCGAGCGGACTGACCGCACAGGCAAGGGCGGCAGCACGGCGCTCGCACGAATGCGAGGACGGACTACATGGGGCCGGTGCACGCGCTGGCCGATTGCGCACAACACGGGCCGCATCACGCACGGACTGACCGCACGCGGAAGGCGCTGCAGCAAGCACGACTGCGCAGGTGCTGCCTGCACGCGGCAGAGGCAGCAGCACGACGCACGCACGTGCTGACAGCACACCGTCCGTCGACCGTTCATGCACCTGCAAGCCGCATGGTCCGACACTGACGGTCTGTCACGTCGATTTCGG
>CP142460.1:5952500-6057500 GCA_038049695.1 Cinnamomum chago
ATCACTGAAGTGGCCAATGATGTGACTCTAAGGATAGGTCAGTGGTCTGGTCTCTGTAATTTCATGATTGCACCCCTAGATGACTTTGAAGTGATTCTGGGAATTGACTTCTTTGTCAAGGCAAAGGTGGCGATTATGCCACACATAGGGGGAATCTTCATTGGTGATGAACACTGTCCTTGTTTTGTCCCAAAAATCAAGGAACTTGAGAAGGTTCAAGTATTATCTGCATTGCAGATTAAGGATGGTTTGCGGAAAGGCCATCTAACCATACTAGCAACAGTAACAGAAGTGGAACATAATTCAAGTGACTGTCCAGCAGAAATTCAGTCACTGTTGGGGGAGTTTGCTGATGTTATACCCCCAGAATTACCAAGACAGTTGCCCCCACGACGTGCTGTGGACCATCAGATCGAGTTGATGCCTGGAACTCGACCCCCAGCACAGGCTCCTTACAGGATGGGTCCTTCTGAGTTAACTGAACTCAGGAGGCAATTGGATGAACTACTGGATATTGGTTTCATCCAACCATCCAAAGCTCCCTATGGCGCACCGGTGCTCTTCCAGAAGAAGAAGGATGGATCTCTTTGGATATGTGTGGATTACCGGGCTCTCAATAAAATAACGGTCAAGAATAAGTACCCTGTTCCTTTGGTAGCAGATTTGTTCGATCGGTTGTCCAAGGCAACGATCTTCAGCAAACTGGATTTGGGATCGGCTATTGGCAGGTGCGGATTGCGGAAGGAGATGAACCAAAGACGGCTTGTGTAACACATTATGGTTCTTTTGAATTCCATGTAATGCCATTTGGCTTAACAAATGCTCCTGCTACTTTCTGTACTTTAATGAACAATGTGTTTCGTGCTTATATCGATCGTTTTGCGGTTGTTTATCTTGATGACATTGTGGTGTATAGTGGTTCATTAGATGAACATCTGGACCACCTTAGGAAGGTGCTGTCCACATTGAGAGAACATCAGTTGTATGTAAAACCTGAGAAGTGTGAGTTTGGCTGCGCCCAAATCATGTTCTTAGGACATATAATTTGTAATGGGGAGGTGAGAATGGATCCTAAGAAGATACAGGCAATAGTAGATTGGCCTGCACCCAAAAGAGTGACTGAACTAAGGTCGTTCTTGGGGCTAGCCAATTACTATAGGCGCTTCATCGAAGGTTATTCTCGGAAGGTTGCAGTCCTAACTGACCTTCTGAAGAAGGAAAGACCATGGAATTGGTCTGAAAGATGCCAAGAGTGCTTTGATCGGTTGAAACACTGGGTGTCTACTGAACCAATATTAAAACTGCCTGACTTTAAGAAGTCATTTGAAGTCCACACTGATGCTTCTGATCGTGCGATTGGTGGTGTTCTCATGCTGGGAGAACACCCGGTTGCATTTGAGAGTCACAAATTGAATGATGCTGAGCAGCGTTACTCCACCCATGAAAAGGAGATGACGGCTGTTGTGCATTGTCTTAGGACCTGGAGGCACTACCTGCTGGGTGCAAAATTCATTGTGCGAACAGACAATTCGGCGACCAGTTTCTTTCTTACATAGAAAAAGCTGACACCGAAACAAGCTCGATGGCAAGACTTTTTGGCAGAGTTTGATTATGAGATGAAGTGCAAAACTGGCAGAAGCAACGTTGTTGCAGATGCACTGAGTCGCAACCTAGGCCTTGAATCTTACATCAATTCGTTGGTACGAGTTGAGGGGACTATGTTGGACAGAATTAAGACAGAAACAGCAAAGGACCAGGTGACTGTTCGGTTGCTTAAGCAAGTTGCTGAAGGTATAACCAGGAAGTTTTGGATAGAAGACGGGGTTCTCTATGCCAAAGGTCATCGTCGCTTCGTGCCATTGACTGGGGCTCTACGCAAAGAGTTACTGAAAGAAACTCATGACTCCCCTTGGGCTGGTCATCCAGGCCAAGAGCGCTCATTGGCATTGTTGTCTCAAAGCTATTACTGGCCACAAATGGAGAATGATGTGGAACAGTATGTGAAGACGTGTCTTGTTTGTCAGCAGGACAAGACAGAAAGAATGAAAGTGGCAGGGCTGCTGGAGCCACTGCCTATTCCAGAGAGACCGCGGATGAGCCTCTCCATGGATTACATTGTCAATCTTCCCAAGGTAAACAATTGTAGATCGATTATTGTCGTGGTTGATCGTTTCTCTAAGTATGCGACGTTCATAGCAGCACCGCATGTTGTTTCTGCAGAGAATACAGCCAAGCTCTTCTTCAAGAACATTATCAAACTATGGGGCATTCCCTTGGACATTGTGTCTGATAGAGACGCAAGGTTCACAGGTAGGTTTTGGGCTGCATTATTTGAGTTGATTGGACCTCAACTCAAGTTCTCCACAAGCAATCATCCGCAGACAGATGGACAGACTGAGCGGATAAAAGGCATGTTGGAAGAATATCTGCGACACTATATCACTGCAAATCAAAAGAATTGGGTCGATCTGTTAGATACAGCACAGTTCTGCTACAATCTACATCGCAGTTCAGCAACGGGTACTAGTCCCTTTGAGTTGGCAACAGGCCAACAACCTCTAGCTCCTCATGAAGTCGCTAAGCAAAAATCCCAGGGAAGCTGCCCTGCTGCTTACAGATTTGCAAGGGAGAGGACAGAGTTAATTGTAAGTGCAAGGGACTGTCTGGAAAGAGCAATCCGCAAAATGAAAAAGTGGACAGACAAAAATTGAATGTTCAGAGAATTCCAGGTTGGGGACAAACTGATGCTGAAGCTTACACCCCAAATTTGGAAGAAAATCAGTGCCAAGCAAGTGCATAGGGGACTGATTCAGAGGTATGATGGACCTTTTGAAGTTGTTCTAGAAGTGGGCAAATTAGCATATAGATTAAGATTACCTGAAAGGATCAAGGTACATCCAGTCTTTCATGTTAGTTTTCTCAAACCCTATCATGAAGATCCAAGTGAACCAAGTCGGGGAGTGTCTCGGAGGGCACCACCTTCAATTCGTGTTCAGTTTGATCGCAAAATTCACAAGATTTTGGCAGATAAAACAGAGGGCGAAAGCAAGAAGAATCGAAGGACTAGTTACTTGGTACAATGGGAGGGTGCTGAGGAAAATGAAGCCTCTTGGGAGAAGGGGTCCACTTTGTGGCAGTTTGAAAAGGAGATCACCGAGTATCTTACTCAAAAACGGACGAGGTCGTCCTTGGCTTAAGTGGGGGAGGATTGTCAGCCCCTAAAGAACTGGAGCTGCGTTAGTGCGTGGCTGGTATAGTGGTCTTCGGTCGCTGGTACAGTACATAGGCACAGATTGCTGTGAGGCTCTGTAGGAATTGTGGTGCGCTGGTGCGGTGCCCCTTCGGTCGCAGGTGCTGCACAGTGAGCAACGTGCACAACCACAGGTTGCTGCGAGGTCTGCAGGAACCTTGGTCGACGTCTGTGAGGCACTGTGAGGCTCAGAAGAATTGGTCGTGCAGGATCTGTGCGACGTCTGCGACAGCTGCGGCCGAGACTGTGTGTGAGCGGTGCGAGCGCTGCCTGCGAGCGGTGCGAGCACTGCGAGGCTCTGGTGAACTGCGAGGTGCAGAATTTTGACTCTCGACCAACCTTGGGTTTTTTTGGCTATGAATGCAAGGCTAATGCATTGAATAGTCATTAAACATGCTGAACAACCTCTATGCAAAAGGGTTTGGGCATTGGAGCCCGGGAAGCCCTCAAAAGTGTCAATATGTCGATTTCGGACGTTTATACCCAGGAGGTGGACATCAATGGTCGGCACCAACCTCTACTATGTAGCAGGTATGCCCTTGGGCTGGGAAAACAGACGGTGGGCACTGTTGGCACGTTGTACGCACAGACTACATTGTAAATGGTCTTGGAGACCTTAGATGGACTTCAGTTGGGTTGTGGTTGGGATTTTGGTGCGTGGGGCCCACACCCTCGTGCCTGGGCCCGGTGGCCCGAATAGAGACACTGGCTGGCTGGTTTGGTGCATGGGGTTTATTTCCCTTGTACTGGGGCTGGTGTAGCACATGTGGAAAGCATTGTTGGTGATGTGTGGCATGCCTTTACACATGGGCAGGTGCTGGTTGCTTGGCAATGACGTGGCAGCCACTTGGGTGGGCAGTTTGAGGAACTGCCAGGCAGTTTGGTCTGTGGAAAGTGTTGGACATGTGGAGGGCTACTTGGACCAACAAAAGCATGACAGGTGGCATGCAACTGACCAGACAAACTGCTCCCTGGTGGGTTATTTCCAGCAAGACCATGACAACTGTTTCAGGGGCCAAGTGGCAGACAGTTAACCTTGGTGGCACTGTCTGATTGGCTAGGAACTTCTTTATAAGGGATTGTATGGTTGCATATCCGGGATAGAGAGGAAGAGTTCTGAGTGTTGTCTTGTAATTGTGGGTAAACAATTGTAAAGGGTTTTTGTAATTCCCAGTTTTGATTAATAAGAGAAACAGGCTGGTGCCTAATTAATCAAAGGTTGTGTGTTGTCTCTTGTGTTCTTGCATTGCTTGGATATGTGCTGCATTGTTGTTGGTAGGCTGACTAAGACGGTTTTTAGTGTCGCACGATGTATTTTTGTTGCGAAAAATTTACCATGTGACAGTAGGCCCCTATCCTACCGTCGAAAGTTGATAGGGCAGAAATTTGAATGATGCGTCGCCGGCACAAGGGCCGTGCGATCCGTTGAGTTATCATGAATCATCGGAGCGACGGGCAGAGCCCGCGTCGACGTTTTATCTAATAAATGCATCCCTTCCAGAAGTCGGAGTTTGTTGCACGTATTAGCTCTAGAATTACTACGGTTATCCGAGTAGAAGATACCATCAAACAAACTATAACTGATTTAATGAGCCATTCGCAGTTTCACAGTCTGAATTGTTCATACTTACACATGCATGGCTTAATCTTTGAGACAAGCATATGACTACTGGCAGGATCAACCAGGTAACATCATTTTGAGACGCCGACGCCGCAGCGCACCCGAGCGAACGGAGAGCGACCGCGGGAAGGCCGTCGATCGTTTTCGAGCGGCGATGGTGTGAAAACGAGCGCGACGGCACACCACCGACGTCCACCGCATCCATGAAGCACGCGCTGTCCTGTTGGCAACCGTTCGGCGCTCGAGCACTAATCTCCCGGAGCCGAAGGCCGTACAGGAGGCAACGCAGAGAGCCCGCCGCTGCCAATCGCAGCGCCACGGAAGGGACAGTCGTCATCTTAAGGGGCGCTTGCCGTAAAAACTGGGGTAATAGTACAGACATTCGAGGCGAGGCGCGACAGGGGCAGCCTGGCCAAGAGGTGAGGAGGAGGGAGCAAAGTAGGGCGGCCGAACGATGCAGGAGGGGGCCCCCATTCGCAACCCTGCCGATAACAACACACGTGCCAGCACGGCACGGTCGCACGCCGCTCCGGACGCCCCGACTTCGATCTCCGACGCCACGAGGGCTGGCTGGAAAAACGAAGAGGGATCAAGAGGAGGCGGGTGCGACCGGACGCTGCGCACGGGCAGGTTCTAGCCGGGCAATTCAACCGGATTTCAACAGCGGCCGACGACACGGAAACTGAAAACAGGCCCGCCATTCGAAACGGTGGAGGAGCGGGAGCAGGGACACCCAGAAGGGGGACGCACAAGGCCAACCGCAGCACGGGCGGCGGGGGCACGTACGGACGGACGGCTCGATGCCACAACAAGGTAGGAGTTGGTGCCGACCGCTCTTTCGCACCTCCTGGGTACAAACGTCCGAGATCGGCGGAACGGGTCGGGCGAGCGGCACGCACGGAAAGACCGTGCACGGCCAACGCAGTAGCACGCACGGGCAGACCGTGCACGGAGGACGCAGCCGCACGCACAGGCGGACCCTGCACGGCCGACGCAGCAGCACGCTCGCACAGACCGCGCACGGCCGATGCAGCAGCACGCACGCGCAGACCGCTAGCGGCCGACGCAGCAGCACGCACGGACAGACCGCCCACGGCCGACGCAGCAGCACGCACGGACAGACCGCCCACGGCCGACGCAGCAGCACGCAGGGACAGACCACCCACGGCCGACGCAGCATCACGCGCACACGGACTGATTGCACACGGCGCAGGCGGTAGCGAGCGAGGATGGACTGTGCACCGACTCACACGAAGGCACGCACAAACCTTGCACGGCCAACGTAGCAGCACGCACGCACAGACCCCTGGCGGCAGGCTGCAGCGAGCACTGATGGGCACGGAGGCACGCGCAGACCGTGCAAGGCCGACGCAGCAGCACGCACGCACAGACAGCACGCGGCCGAGGCAGCAGTACGCAGTGACAGACTGCGCACACGACGCAGCAAGCACGCACGCACAGACCGTGCACGGCCGGCGCAGCAGCACGCCCGCACAAACCCTGCACAGCGGATGCAGCAGCACGCACGCACAGACCGCGCATGGCGCACGCAGCAGCTAGCGCGGACAGACTGTGCACCGACCAGCACGAAGGCACGGACCAACCGCGCACGACCGACGCAGCAGCACGAACGGACAGACTGCAAACAGCCGACCAGCAGTACACACGGAGAGACCACACACAGATGTAGTAGCAGCGGGGGCGGACGGCCCATCGCGGTCGAGCCGACGGAAGGCGCGGCGGCACGACAAGGTTGGGGTTTGTGCCGACCGTTGCTTCCCACCTCCTTGGTATAAACGTCAAAGATTGACGGAACGGACCGCGTGCGTCCGAGGCGGCCAACCGGCCATCTTCAGTTCGGACCATGTGGGCCCAGGTGATAGGGAGTGGGCCCCATGCACAAATTATCCATCCGACTCCCACCAACATTCAGCCGAGGCCACCAAGGCCATTGTTATGCTCCCCAGTGCATAACGTGTGCTAACATTGCCCACAGTCCGATTTTCAACCCAACAGGCGTGCTTGCTATATAGTAGAGGTTGGTGCCAACCATTGTTTCCCACCTCCTGGGTATAAACGTCCGAAAACGACATATCGGTGCTTTCGACCCCTTCCTGGACTCCAATGCACAAATCCTTTTGCACAGAGATAGTTCAACACGTTTAACGCTTACTCAATGAGTTAGGCGCGCATTAACAGTCGAAAAACACGAGGTCGGTCGGGGGTCTAAATTCAGCCGCACGCAGCACCCGCACGCCACCCACGCAGGGCCCGCACCGCCCGCACGTCGACCGCCGCACGTCAACCGGCCGTTGGTATGCTTCCCAGTGCATAACGTGTGCAAACGGTGCCCACCGTCCCTTTTTCCACCCAACAAGCGTGCCCGCTATATGGTAGAGGTTGGTGCCGACCATTGTTCCCCACCTCCTGGGTATAAACGTCCGGAAACGACATATCGGGGCTTTTGACCACCTCCCGGACACCAATGCACAAATCCTTTTGTACAGAGATAGTTCAACACGTTTAACGCTTACTCAATGCGTTAGGCACGCATCTACAGTCGAAAAACAAGAGGTCGGTCGGGGGTCTAAATTCTGCCGCACGCAGCACCAGCACGCCGCCGACGCAGGGCCCGCACCGCCCACACGTCACCGCCGCACGTCAACCGGCCGTTGGTATGCTTCCCAGTACAGAACGTGTGCAAACGGTGCCCACCGTCCCTTTTTCCTCCCAACAGGCGTGCCCGCTATATGGTAGAGGCTGGTGCCGACCATTGTTTCCCACCTCCTGGGTATAAGCGTCCGAAAATGAAATATCGGGGCTTTCGACCACTTTCGGGACTCCAATGCACGAATCCTTTTGCACACTGATAGTTCAACATGTTTAACACTTACTCAATGCATTAGACACGCATTTATAGTCCAAAAACACAAGGTCAGTCGAGGGTCTAAAATCTGCCGCACGCAGCACCAGCATGCCGTCGACGCAGGTCCCGCACGCCCTCGACCGAACCGCCCGCACGTCGACCGGCCGTTGGTACGCTTCCTAGTGCATAACGTGCGCAAACGGTGCCCACCGTCCCATTTTCCACCCAACAGCCGTGCCCGCTATATGGTAGAGGTTGGTGCCGACCATTGTTTCCCACCTCCTAGGTATAAACGTCCGAAAACGACATATCGGGGCTATCGACCACTTCCCAGACTCTGATGCACAAATCCTTTTGTACAGAGATAGTTCAACACGTTTAACGCTTACTCAATGCGTTAGGCACGCATTTACAGTCGAAAAACACGAGGTCGGTCGGGGGTCTAGATTCTGCCGCACGCAGCACCAGCATGCCGCCGACGCAGGCCCGCACCGCCCGCACGCCCAGGACCGCACCACCCGCACGTCAACCGCCGCACGTCAACCAGCCGTTGGTATGCTTCCGAGTGCATAACGTGCGCAAACGGTGCCCACCGTCCCTTTTTCCACCCAACAGGCGTGCCCGCAATATGGTAGAGGTTGGTGCCGACCATTGTTTCCCACCTCCTGGGTATAAAATTCCGAAAATGACATATCGGGGCTTTCGACCACTTCCCGGACTCCAATCCACAAATCCTTTTGCACAGAGATAGTTCAACACGTTTAACGCTTACATAATGCGTTAGGCACGCATTTACAGTCGAAAAACAAGAGGTCGGTCGGGGGTCTAGATTCTGCCGCACGCAGCACCAGCACGCCGCCGACACAGGGCCCGCACCGCCCGCACGCCGTTGGCCGAACCGCCCGTACGTCGACCGTCGCACGTCAACCGGCCGTTGGTATGCTTCCTAGTGCATAACGCGCGCAAACGATGCCCACCGTCCCTTTTTCCACCCATCAGGCGTGCCCGCTATATGGTAGAGGTTGGTGCCGACCATTGTTTCCCACCCCCTGGGTATAAACGTCCGAAAACGACAAATTGGGGCTTTCGACCACTTCCCGGACTCCAATGCACAAATCCTTTTGCACAGAGATAGTTCAACACGTTTAACGCTTACTCAATGCGTTAGGCACGCTTTTACAGTCTAAAAACACGAGGTCGGTTGGGGGTCTAAATTTTGCCGCACACAGCATCAGCACGCCGCCGACGCAGGGCCCGCACCGCCTGCACGCCGTCGACCGCACCGTCCGCACGTCGGCACGATACGTGGCAAAGATGAAAGAGCGGACATATCGCGCACGGAGATGGCAGCCTCACCCATGCACGCACGGACATTCCTCGGACCGCGGATGGTCGTCGTTGCAACGGGCACGGCGTGGGCAGCCGCACGACGCACGGATTGACCGCACACGGCAGACAGCAGCCTTCCCTGACAGACCACCTCAGCCGGGGACGCAGCAGCACGCTCGCACAGACCGTGCACGGCCGACGCAGCAGCTCGCGTGGGCAGACTGTGCACCGACCAGCAGCACGCACGGGCGGACGGTTCACGGCCGACGCAACAGCACGCTCGCACAGACCGTGCATGGCCGACGCAGCAGCACGCACGCTCAGACCGTGCACGGCTGACGCAGCAGCACGCAGGGACCGACCCACCGCTGCCGACACAGCAACATGCACAGACGAACAGACTGTGCGTCGACCGCAGGCGGCCGACGCAGCAGCACGCTCTGCGCGGGCAGCGGACGGGACAGGCAGCAGCACGCTTGCACTGCACGGGCAGCGGACGGGACAGGCAGCAGCACGCTCGTACGGACCGTGCACAGCCGACGCAGCAACAAGCACGTGGGGACAGACTGTGAACCGACGCAGCAGCACGACGCGTGCAGGTGCTGACTGCACCAGCAGAGGCAGCAACACGACGCACGCACATGCTGACAGCACACCGTCCGTCGACTGTTCGTGCACCTGCCAGCCGCCAATCGCACGGGCCGACTGGTCCGACACCGACGGTCCTTCACGTCGATTTCGGACGTTTATACCCAGGAGGTGGGAAACAATGGTCGGCCACCTGTCCTACTATATGAGATATACCATATCTTGATGCGCGCCGACCGACCGACCGGACCGCACTTAGCACTTAGCACTTTGCACTTGGCGCTTGGCTCTTGGAGGAACGAATGGCCATGCCACGCTTCGGAAAGGCCGCTGGGCGCACTTGGCTCTTCGAAAAACGAAAGGCCGCAGCGCGCACCGCACAGGCAGCAGCACGACGCACGGACAGTCCGAACACGACAGAGACAGCGGCGCCCCTGGACAGCCCGACTCAGCCAGGGACGCACAGACGGACCGCGGGCGGCCGACGCAGCAGCACGCTAGTGCGGACCGTGCACAGCCGACGCAGCAGCAAGCACGTGGGGACAGACTGTGAACCGACGCAGCAGCACGACGCGCGCAGGTGCTGACTGCACCGGCAGAGGCAGCAGCACGATGCACACACGTGCTGACAGCACACCGTCCGTCGACCGTTCGTGCACCTGCCAGCCGCCAATCGCACGAGCCGACCGGACCGACACCGACGGTCCTTCACGTCGATTTTGGACGTTTATACCCAGGAGGTGGGAAACAATGGTTGGCCACCTATCCTACTATATGAGATATACCATATCTTGACGCGCGCCGACCGACCGACCGCACCGCACTTAGCACTTAGCACTTTGCACTTAGCGCTTAGCGCTTGGAGGAACGAACGACCATGCCACGCTTCGGAAAGGCCGCTGGACGCACTTGGCTCTTCAAAAAATGAAAGGCCGCAGCGTGCAGGGCAGAGGCAGCAGCACGACGCATGGACAGTCTGCACACGGCAGAGACAGCGGCGCCCCTGGACAGCCCGACTCAGCCGGGGAAGCACAGACGGACCGCGGGTGGCCGACGCAGCAGCACGCTCGTACGGACCGTGCACAACCGACGCAGCAGCAAGCGCATGGGGACAGACTGTGAATTGATGCAGCAGCACGACGCGCGCAGGTGCTGACTACACCGGCAGAGGCAGTAGCACGACGCACGCACGTGCTGACAGCACACTGTCCGTCGACCGTTCATGCACCTGCCAGCTGCTAATCGCACGGGCCGACCGGTCCGACACCGACGGTCCGTCACGTCAATTTCGGATGTTTATACCCAAGAGGTGGGAAACAATGGTTGGCCACCTGTCCAACTATATGAGATATACCATATCTTGACGCGCGCCGACCGACCGACCGCACCACACTTAGCACTTAGCACTTTGCACTTGGAGGAACGAACGGCCATGCCACGCTTCGAAAAGGCCGCTAGGCGAACTTGGCTCTTCGAAAAACGAAAGGCCGCAGCGCGCACCGCACAGGCAGCAGCACGACGCACGGACAGTCCGTACACGGCAAAGACAGCGGCACCCCTGGACAGCCCGACTCAGCTAGGGACGCACAGACGGACCGCGGGTGGCCGACGCAGCAGCACGCAGGGGCGGACCGTGCACGGCCGACGCAGCACCGCGCTCGCACAGACCGTGCACGGCCGACGCAGCAGCGCGCACGCACAGACCATGCATGGCCGACGCAGCAGCACGCAGGGACAGACCGCTCACTGCCGACGCAGCAGCATGCGCAGACGAACAGACTGCACCGACCGCAGGCGGCCGACGCAGCAGCATGCACTGCCCATGCAGCGGATGGGACAGGCAGCATCACGCACGCTGGCACCGCACAGGCAGCGAACGGTACAGGCAGCGGCACGGCTCACGGACAGGCCGCGCATAGCAGTGACGGCGGCGCGCATGGATGGACCGCACGCGGCTGACGCGGCAGCACGCCCGAGCGTACTGACCGCACAGGCAAGGGCTGCAACACGGCGCTCGCACGAATGCGCGGACATACTACACCAGGCCGGCGCACGCACGGACCGGCTGCACACGGCACGGGCAGCATCACGCATGGACTGACCGGTCCGAGTAGTTTAGTCATTTTAGTAATTTGAGGTTTTATTGATTGGATTTACTTAGAAATTTTAGTGAGAAATTTGAAGGATGGATGTTTAATTGTAAACTATGCTATATTGATAATAAATGTTGAGTAGTGTTCTTCTGAGCCTACCTTTAGGGTTTTATCCCTAAGTGATCTTATGAGTTTTGAGCCTAGGGCTCAATTTCACCGTCAGCAGTGTAAATCTTCACCGTGGCCTCAGTGCAATGCCATCACTTGAATTAGGTCACATTTATCACAACTAAGAAATAGAGATTTCAAATGAATGTGGTTAGCACAAGTAGTGATGTTGTATGTTAGTGATCGAACGGATACAGAGTTGTTAGACTCTATATAGTTAGTTTTAAGACCTTGATTACTTAGACTTTTGGCAAGACTATAGACAAGTAAGTCTTAGAATGAAATAATTCGCGTGCCAGGAACTTTGACTCTTAAGCATAGGAAGTAAGTTACGGGAGTTGAGAGAATTCCATAGTCATTGTAGGAGATAAACCACTTAAGTAGTTAGAAATCTATTCACAGCTGGTTAGATTTCCCAGATTTTATCCTATATGAGTATTAAAAATCGCCACCTTTTAGACAAATGGACTTGGCCATAGAAGTAATGCTAGAAATACCTTTAGAAATAGACCCACCGACTGAGAGACTTTGATCTATACTAAGGTTATGATTTGGGTCAGAAATAGTTAATGCCTAAAGATTGGATTAGGTTATGATGAATGTAACCAAGAGGTTAGTAAACCATATTTTATAAAAAAAAAAAAAAAAAAAAAAAACCTGAGTAAAAGTGGACCATACGGTTTAGAATCTCTACGGTGAGATTAACTTAAGGCTTAGTGATACCTTTAATGAACGTGAGATCGAAGATGAGACAAACAAATGGATTGTGAATAACTTCCTTAGCAAGTCTGAGTCTGAAATGTGATTAGTTGAGTCTACTTGAGATAAGTGATGTGTTGATTAGACAAGACTATAGTTGTGGTCAATCCAACAAAATTAGTGTGGCTAGAGCCATCACTTTGACTGCTTAGGGATAGTGTAAGATCACAATAGATTGGACTCTAGAACAATGTTCTTATGCCTATCATTTCAGATAAGTTAGTCATTTAGCTGTTCCGACCGTAGAAATTTGACCATATCATACTTAGTGGAATTCGAATTTGAGATAGACTACTAATTTCCTTAGCTAGTATATGTGATGAGAATATTAGTCAACGAATTCTAGTTCGTTAGAGACTGGTATTGAGAACTATTGTACTGTTGATTTGAGTCGTTGATGATTTTATAGAACTAGGATAGCCAGTTTCAAACTTGAACTCTTAGGATTAATTCGACCAGATCTGAACTTTATCTACTTAGTGTTAGCATTGAGATTATAATAGATTTATATTAGAATTATAGATAGATTGAATTTCCCTTCAATGTTAGCCGAAGTTAGTCGCCCTAATGCTTGTGAATTGAAATTTGTAGGTTGTGACAACCTTTTGCTATTACTACAGACTAGTTGAAATAGAATACAACCGCCTTAGTGAGCATGTGTAGCGGTTGGATTTGTTAAGGAATTTAATTGTTAGACATGAAGATCAGACTTACCTGAGATAGGTAATAACCATGGTTACATTTGAGCTAACATTTGTGACTGATATCACAGAACTTGAACAATGGTCGATGCAATATAATCTAAGTCGGTCAATTGTAAACCTCGATTATCTAGGATTACGAACGAAAGAGAGATAAATAGATTAGATTCACAAGTGATATTAAAATTTAACACCTAAAGCGTCTAACTAGATTAGTTATTTTATTCTTGGTTTAGTTGTTATTCGGTGGACCATAAGATCAGTTGAATCCTTGTCCTGCGCGTTATACACAACTAACGACTAGCCAGGGTGGATGATCCATAGATCTAAAGACATGCTTAGATCGTACATGTTTAATTTCCCGTTAGAACAAGGTAGAAATGATTTAGTATAAGTTCACAGACAATAACGTTACCACGCAAGTCTGGACATGATATCTCATGGGGTTTCCTAAGACAACGTTCATGTTATTCTCAACACCATACAGACCAAACTTCTTTGTTTAGTAATTGACGCAGACGTCAGTGTGTAGAAATCAATCTTCATGGGTCAATTTGGACGAGACCGACGTCTCGTTACGTTGGATGATGACGGATTCATGATGAAGTCAATGACTTAACTATAGATCGAGGGTACGGCCAGATCACAAAATAATTAGGATGTAATCCACGTGACCATACTAAAGTTTCAGTTCGAGATCTATCTCACGTCGTTTAGTACGACAAAGTTTAGACCAAACTTGACACAACATACGTTGCACTTCTACTCCGTATCATTGATGAGAAAGAACAACTGTTGTGGATGAGGACCGTTCGTTGAGTAAACCTCCTTGGGGATCGTCATGGACCAGAGGAAGCCCTGCAGGAAAATGGAAGGACAAGTCGCAGCACTACTCCGAACTATTTACGCCGGGAGGTTCATTCGGAGGACCGAATGATTCCTAGAGGGGGAGAATGTTACACCCCAACCCAAACCGATCTTGTTTAATGCTAATCAATTGTGTTTTAGTTAATTTAATCATACTTAGTGACTAATTAAGGTAGTTTATGTAAATTATGATTTTTCCAAATTTCATCATATGCACATCATTTTGACATCATCGCGTGTATTTCGACGAGCTTGTCGATTTTCGTATTAAACTTCCTTCCATTTGATCAATCGTTGATGAAGTGGGCCATCATTTGACTCAAAATGGAAATACATAAACATAGTGGACGTTTTAGCAAATTTTCCATCTTTATCACTCACAACCACTCCAACCCATTCACTTCATTCGTTGCTGCATGTGGGTGGTGTGGTAAGAGAGTGAGTAAGAGAGCTTTCTCCTCTCTTCTTCCTTTCAATTTCCTTTCTTTCTTCAATCACTCTAGCATTTGTGCAAGTGAAAACAAGTGTGAAGATCATCTTCCTCTTCATCTCCTTCTTCTTGTTCATCTCCATCTCTTGGTTCAAGAAACCATTTCTTCTCCAACTCCAAATTCGGAATTATTGTCAAGGTAAGAATTAAACCCCATCTTTCTTTGTGTTTTGAGTTGAAATAGAGTCAAGGGACTCTATTAGAGTCATATTTGCATATTCATTAGCATTTTCCATGTGTTTTGTGATTAGGGTTTGATATTTGGGGGTTTTTGGTTAATTGGAGCAAAAGATTAAAGAATAGCTTGGAAGGCTAAAATGAGGCAAGTATAAGCATGATATGAATTTACATGTTGTTAATTACATTGATTCTATGTTTACTCATGATTCTTAGTATTCAATAATGTAAGAATTGGATTTAAAATTCATGTTAAGCTCTTCTTCTTTTCTTTCCTTTCAATTTCTCTTCCTTTCTTCAAGCTCCTTGGCCTTGAGCAAGAGAATACAAGTGTGGAGATCTTATTCATCACCTTCTCCATCTTCTTCAACTCTTATTTTCAAGAAACCCTTTCTTCTCCAACCCCAAAACAATTGGATTCCTTGTTAAGGTAAGACCAAAACCATCCTTGATAGTAGTTTTGAGTTTAAATGGAGTCAAGAGACTCTTGGGTAGTTTACATAACATTTATGGTATTCTTTTGTTTGAATTGTGTCTAGGGTTGAATCAATTGGGGATTTTAAGGTTTGAATCATTTGGGGGATTTTAGGGCTTAGAACACCAAGAGAGTAGAAGAAGTTGGAAAGCTTAAAGTTGAGGCAAGTATATGCATAATATGGATTTACATTTTGTTAATTTCATTGACTCAATGATACTTTATTCAATGCTCTTAACTCTTATTAAATGAATGATTTGGTAAATGAATGATTTGGAAATGATTTCAAGTTAATAGAAGTGATTGGGAGAATTATTAGTATGTATATGATGAATGGGAGCATGAAGGCTCCATTCTTTTGCAGGTTTAGTAGCGAGAGGAAAGATGTAAGGGAATGAGAAATGAGAAATGGAAGGGAAGGGAAATCCGGAAATGGGATTCTGGACAATTCGCTCGAGCGAACTGGACACATCGCTCGAGCGAACCTAATGCTATAGCTGGGCCCTTTTTGACCCCAAATTTTGGGTGAACTATCATCCTTAACCTATCTTAACCCACCTTAAATGTTCCAAATGGATACTTAAGGTACCTACCATATTCCATAGAGAATTAGTGACTCTTTTGACCCATAAGACCTTAAAATGGAACCGTTAACCTTACTAGTTGGACTAATGGATATTTATTAGTCTAACGCTATGCCATGAGGGTTAGTTTAGAAACTCAATGTACCCCTCATAAATAGTGACACCTGAAAAGGTAGTAATACATTGATTTTGCTAAACTTACCTTGTATTGGACGGTGAAAGACTAAAATAAATAGTTTAGAAATGGTTAGTAAATTTCCCTGATTCCTTAAATCATTGCATTTCATATTGAAGTACACTGTCATTTTGTATATCAATCACAGTTAGTAGAATTATTGCATTATCTATACTCCTTGAGGTCCAAGTATTATATTCTTTCGAAATTCTTCAGTATTATATACCAATTTTCTAATTGTTGGAAATGTGGATTGAGTGTAGATTGAGTAAGTATATCATGATTTGAGATTAGCATTTGATTTGATTTGAGATTAGCATTTGATTTGATTATAGACAGTTGAAATATAAACTCACTCAAATCCACTTATAAATTTGATTTGTTTGATTCGATTGAGTCGGCACTACTTAGCTTCGACCCTGTGACGCCCGACGGGGCCAGCACTTGGGTTCGTATTTGAGAGACTACTGCAGTAAGTCGTCTGGAGCACCGGAACTCCAGAACTGGGTAGCCAGTTAGCCTTTGGCCGGGCCGCTGGTGACATCCCAACTAGATTTGCTCTCTTTGAGAGGATGAGCTTAAAGTAGTAGCCAAATTTGTATGGTTCTCATTTATTGATTCACCAGCATAATTATTAAATCTTTGCACAATTTGCATAGTTGACACTTATCATTGACATCTCAAAAGTAAATTTACTTGTCTTAAATTCAATTTTGGTAACATTTTGTGATTTCTTATTTTGCCTATACTTGCCAAATCGTTGTATTTGAGATACTATTCTTGGTGTCACAGGGATTCAAGACACCAAAGAGAGTTACTTTTAGCCATTCAATGTGAGGTTAATTGGTAAGTTTAACGGTTAGTTATGACTGTCGGAGTACGAATCAGAAGGGTAACCTTGAGTTTGAGCCTAGGTATTTTAATTGCACTTAGTTCAAGGTAATGCATTTGATTAGTGTTATTTCGCATTGTATTAGGAATATATTTCCTTGAGATAAGCATCTAGTAGTGGTTCATTAGAGTACTGGTGTACTATGCATTAAGATATTTAAATCATTAGTTTTGTTAAAGAAAAATTGTAATATAAAAGATTGGTTATTGGACTGATCACGGCTTTGATTTCTATATTGTACATGTTCCGCAGATAATTGTGCATTGACAGGTGTTAGTGAGTAATCCTCACACGTATATGTGAAATTTTCTCCTTCGTGAATTCGGATTTGGTCCGGAACAGGTGCGAGTTCACGGGAGTACGCGTGTCACACCTTGGGAACCACCCTAAACAAGGGATTCTCGGGTCCGGGATGTGACAACCTACCACCTCAATTATATACAACATATATAATTAGATTATAAGGATTAAAATGTTTGGACACGCCTAAACCAAAAATGGTGAGGCTCTACACCTGTTGCTGTCAAGAGCTCAGTTCAATATAAGACATGCTTAAATGGCACAGTGTTAATGGTGTTTAATAATTAATTCGATTATTGCATATTAATTGGATGGTTTTTTGCAAATCTGCCGACTTCAACATTAGAAGATTTCTTCTGGATCATAATAGTGACTGCAGTGGCTATGGCAGCAGCCAACCCAGCAGCAGCACAGCGGCAGCATCAGCCATAAATAAACCCATTTGTTACCAAAAAATACCTTGTCTACTTTATCTGTGTCACGTCCCCCAAAATAAGAATTGGGGAAAAACGTGAAAAATAAATTAAATTCAAATTTTCCTGTGTTTAATACAACACAAGCTTCCAAAAAGTGGACCCACAAAAAAATGTCTTATTTCAACCTGTGGTGAGTCCAAATATATTTCATTATATGCAACGGAAGCTTAATCAATTGGTATTCAATGATCATAAATAAGATCCAACACGAAAATCAAATAAACATTAAATGTTAAAATTGCAGAATGAATAAAACAATTACTAAGGAAATGTTTATTATTAAGGAAAGTTCATCTAAAGAGTTGCTAAGATGACGTTCACTCTCATGCAGGTTCAGACGGCTCCGAAACCGTCTCCGGCATCCCACTCGGGTTCATCAGTTGGCTCAAACGTTTGAAACGCTTGATCCTCCTCCGTCTCCTGGGTAAAGTAGGGCTCGGTACCTATGCACCAAATATTACAAAGTAAACAGCAAGTACATAATCATAATTCGAAATTTAACACAACAACGAGACGAATATAAACGAGAGTGATCATATAACAGTAGTGACAGTAATAATGACAAGAAAGAACGTATAGCCTAATTCAACTAAAACAAAAGGAGCAATATAATTCACACGAAGACAAGTGTCCCCATTTTGGGTGGTCAGCCCTAAATAAATCGGGAGAGCCCGTCCATAACGTCGGTGGTCATAAACCGATCGAATTAAAAACAAATCAGTATAACCTGTTCACATTCAAAGCGGATTATAAGTGATCCGGTCACATCGGTGATCAACCGTCCATATATCGAGCTGCAGTCGTCCAAAAATGACCCACATAAACATAAATATATAAGCATAATAGACCTGAATAATAAAGCTCCGACACAAGAATCCTAAGTCAAAGTAAAGTGCTGGCCATTCCACATCCCATATCATAATCAAATAATCATTACAAAATTTGCCAAGCCACTTCATAGTCCATAATACACAATAGGGTATGCATCTAAAGGAGTACATATCCTAAACCAACATAGAAATGCATGCGAAGGTTAATACATAAATACGAATCGATCCTAAGGTCAAACATAAGGTCTCGTACCCCACAACCATAGAAATCTCTAATAAATATAAGATCAACGCATCCATTTTCCATCAATGGTGCATAGACCCACTTAAGGGTTTCCCAATAGGGATGGGTTGAACTCGAATCCATTAGGATTTTCCCGAGGTCATACGAAGCACTAAACCCCATATTAGTAATATACCGTATGCCCGTACGGTATTTACTTAGTCCAATGATCCAATTAATAGAATTCGAAAAATATAATTTTAACATATTAAAACCAAAAATATCATTTAAAATCAATTTGCAAATAAAACCCTTAATGTATAATTTTAGACAACCTAAGGATCCCATCTATAATATTTTTCAAATTCAACTCTTATAAAATAGGCTCAAGAGCCTAAGTGGGTTTATAACCTAATCAGGCCCAATCTCAAATCCCAGAATGCTAACAACTTTCTAACAGAACTCAATGTTCTGTCACATGGGCTCCCTCATTCAAAACTGTGCCCAGGTCAACAATCCCATCACTTCTTTATCCCCATACACATGAGGTCATCAAGTCATCATCAGGTCATAAGGTCATAAGGTCATCAACATCTTTTCCCTTTATTCCTATACAAGTCAGGTCAAACTCATCCTCTCCTCACTCAACACAGAACCGTGTTCTGTAACAGTTCTCGACACCAGCAAAGCTGGGCTACTCGGATTGTGGGCCCCCACCCATCAACACCGTTGATGGAGATGACCTCCAATGTCGCCCAGGGCCAAACTAATATATCTTTGGTTCGGATCAATCATCGGGTTACATCTCTTGGCCCCACCACATGATTAAATACATGAAAAGAACCATCGTTCAATACCCATCTTCCAGAACAATGTGGTTCCACGCCTGCCCATCAAGGTCACTTGGAATAGTGGGCCCCACGGATTAAGACCCAGATCAGCCTCATCTTCAAGGTCATTCATGCCTATACGGCCGCGTGATCCGACCTGATCCATGATCAATACATTCAGTGGGTACCACAGAGCACAACCCCATATCACCAACACAAGCAACATCTGGAACGGATGATTGCCCGGACTGTATCTGTGGCTGGTCTCACAACAAGAGAAAATCACAGACGGTGGCCATATATGTACAAGGCATCATCATAAAAAGAGAAAATCAAACCTTAGGGCATAAAAGAGATTTCTACATGCATCTACACATGAATCAAAAGAGGAACACAAGCATTAAATTTACAATTTATAATTAGGTACTTGCCTTTTTACCGGGGTTGAAGAAAAAGCAACAGATCCTAACTAAAATCCAAACCGAGATTCCCACAGCGCTCAATCACAATCATAACACCGATCTGATATAAGAGATGGGAAAGAGATACCCAGGTGATCAGATCTATAGTATTTGATGATGCCAAAAAGTGGCTTTCGGGCACCACCGGTCAAGTGATGGGTAATTAATGTAGAAATTAATGAAGAGAGAGAAGGTTTATAGTGGTTCGGTCAGTGTGACCTACGTCCACTTAAATGGGCTGCTTTACTACTTCGAGGAGGAGATTACAAGGTAGTCAAATACAATGATAGTGAGAAAAAAACTCATCCTTCCTCCGTTAGTAGGACTCTCCTTTTATAGTCTTTCCCCAGCAGGTGGGGAGGATCTCCCGCGATCTCAAACGGTGTACGCTCCAGTCTGGTGGAGTCTCCCGCACTGTCCTCAACAGATAAGCAGATAAGATCTCTTCCGCGGGACTTGGTAAAAGCCTGTAGATGGAACGACGCGTGTGCTGACTCTGTCATTCGATGGATTCGGACCTGACCCTCAACGGGTAGATGACGACCCGGGCTCATCATGGACTTGGATCAGTTGGTCTTGACCCGCTATCGTGGACCGAGTTATTTGGGCCTGTCCCATCATTTGCCCCTCAATGTCTTACGCCAAAGAAGGCTTTGAAAGGGAGACATTAGTACAATCCAAGCTTCTTCATGTCAAATAATTTGTAGCTTTTCTGAACACTGAATCCTCTTTTAATATATGCCCTTCGCAGAGGGGGTCCGGGGGTGTCCCCCGGCGGTGGTCGAGCTGACCGGTCAGCTCGCGGGGGCCCAGGGGGCAGCGCCCCCGACCAAATTTTCTGCCTTCGTCATGCCCCAAAAGAGTCCCTGGTAGAGTTCTTCAGGTATTGGACTCTCTCTTCCTGTTTCCTTGGCTTAGTGTTCTTCCTCCTTTGAAAACCCTGAAGCAAAGGTTATAAACAGAGAGGGTTTTATACCCACTTTGCTTCGTACTTAGGGTTTTCCTTTTGGCTTTCTTCTTGTCAAAGGGAAAAGAGAAAGGGTTGTCTTCATCTTCTTTAAGCTTTCTTCTTTTTTTTGAGTTGCAAGTTGCAACCATGGGGTATCAAGGAGTGGAAGAAACGGACGATGTAAGGAGAGAAAACGTCGTCGCTGCGGCCGTGCAAGGAGCAGACCAACCCGCGCCGGAGACGTCCGCGCCCGGGGCGCCCGTCATGCCTGCTCGCCCGCCTGGGGCGGTTGCTGCCAGCGCTCGCCCGCCAGGCGCTGGGCCTGCTCGCCCGCCCGGGGCGCCCGGACCTGCTTGCCCGCCAGGCGCTGGGCCTGCTCGCCCGCTGGGGGTGCCCGGACCTGCTCGCCCGCCAGGCGCTGGGCCTGCTCGCCCGCCTGGGGCGCCCGGACCTGCTCGCCCGCCAGGCGCTGGGCCTGCTCGCCCGCCAGGCGCTGGGCCTGCTCGCCCGCCTGGGGCGCCCGGACCTGCTCGCCCGCCTGGGGCCGTGGCACGCTCGCCCGTCGCACCTGGGGCCGTGGCACACTCGCCCGTCGCGCCTGGGGCCGCCACCTGCGCTCGCTCGCCCAGGGACGTCGCTGCCTGCGCACGCCCGCCCGGGGACGCCGCCTGTGCTCGCCTGCCTGCACGCCCGCCCGGGCCGCCCGCCTGCGTGGGTCGCCCGCCTGGACCCACGCCCGGGGGGCCCGCGTCGCCAGCTGCCGCTGCACGCCCGCCCGGGGCTGACCCTACTCGCCCGCCCGAGACTGAGGCTGGCCATGCTCGCCCGCCCGGGGCTGGGGCGCCTGGGCCCACTCGGCCGCCTGCTGTGCACTGGGCGCCTACTGTGTCTATAGCGTCCACCGTAGCTGGGTCACCCGCGCCTGCTGATGGTTTGCCTACCGTTGAGATGTGCACGGTGCGGGACACGAGCGAGGGAGATAGTGTCCGTCAGGAATTGGACGAGATAAACACTGGAGCATCTGCCGTGGTCACAGCACGTCTCCGTCGTCGTAGAAGATATCGAGGAAAAGTGGCCATCGACGACGACGGGTCCAAGGTGAGTACCATTTTCAGCTCGATTACTGCTGATAGTGATCTTTTTGGGATAGTGTCTGCCTATCATATTCCCCCTACTATATTATGCCGTCGGGCTCAGGCGGATGAGCCCGCTTGTGACGATTCCTCGGATGAAATAGTAATTTACGAGGAGATGCTTGAGGCGGGATTGAGGTTCCCCATGCTCTCTTCCATTTGCCGAATTCTCCACTATTTTTCGTTGACCCCTGGGCGTTTAACGCCAAATGGATGGAGAGTTTTGCTGGGTTTTCTTGCATTGTGGAAGAGAGTACATGACGAGGACGCTTCTCCAGTGGAGTTCCATGCTGCTTATAACTTGAGCGAGTCCCCGGCCCCTAACAGGGGATGGTACTATTTTACCTCTAGGAGCGGCAAGTTGTTTACAGGATTGCGCTCAAACTGTCATGGTTGGAAATCTCGCTTCCTATTTGCTGGTGGAGAGTGGGCATCCGAGACAGACAGAGTTTTGGTGCCAACTCGATGGGGAGAGGCCAGGAGACTTGGTAAGCTACTCCTTTGTTGCTTTTTCACCTTTATTAATATTTTTTATGTACTCACTCGTTGCCTTTTGTAGATGCACCGGTGCTCTCTACCAGTCAGGAGCGGAAGTTACAGGCTGTCAAAGACCATCACGAAAAAGACTTGGGTGTTCTCTTACCCAAAGAAAGTGGTGGAGTTAGTGGCCCTTCTCAGGCGCCTCCCGCGAAGAGAAAGAGTATTTAACTTCTGCGTTTCATTTCTCTTTTCTCTCTTTTTTTTTTTTATGTACAAGTAACATTTTTTCTTTTGCTGCAGTGGATAGGGGAAGGATCGGGGCTCTCCTTTCAAGTAGGAGTGGCCCTCCTTCCAAGACGGCGAGGGCAGACAACGCCACAAGAGGAGACTCTCCGCCAGTGTCTTTTAGGGCCAGTTCTCTCTCATCTGCCCCTTTATTGGGCGCACGACTGTGTTCTCAAAGGGCGGCCTCTACAACAATGTCCCCCCAGCCAGCCACCTCTTCTACTCCGATGGCTTTTCGAGAGTCTTCTTCATCTGCTGCACCTTCTGCCCCTCATTCATTTCCCCAACGTCCGGGGAATCCTGCAGGGGCTGATCAGAGTCATATGTTGGGCAACCCGCCGGTGATCCGGGAGAGGCTCGCGAGATTTGTGATTCCTCATGAGGTTTCACGGATTACTTCTTTGGGTACTGAGAGGGTCATAGATACCTTCCTGGAGGGTCTGGCTCAGGTAAATGCTTTTCCTTTTCCCCACACTTTCAATATTTTTTTTTTCTTATTTCTTTTCGTATTGCTCCAGGCTTCTACTGCATCCGTCAGCTTGCTGTCAAAAGCCAAACACAACAGCCAGTTGATGCGAGAGAATGACAATCTGCGGAAGGTATACTCCATTGCTCAGCAGAAGATTGCTGCCCTTGAGGCTGATAGGGAAGTCGATCTTGGGGCGGCCCGCGAGAGGGCGTCTAGGTTAGAGACTGAGCTCTCGTCAGCCAGCGAGAGGGCTACTAAGGCGGAAGGTGATCTCTTGACTGCCCGCGAGAGGGAGTCCAGATTCGAGACACTGATCCAAGCTTCTAATCTATCGTGTACCCCACTTAATCCTACCCACTTAAATAGCTAAAATACATTTAATTAAAATAATAATAATATCTGATGATGCCAAAAAGTGATTTCGGGCACCACCGGTCAAGTGATTAATAAATGATGTGAAATTAATGAAGAGAGAGAGAGGGTTTATAGTGGTTCGGTCAGTATGACCTACGTCCACTTTAAAGGATCACTTTACTGCTCTGAGGAGGAGATTACAAAGTTGTCGGATACAATAATGGTATGTAGAATTCGAGAGAGAGTGTCCCCTTCTTTGATAGGACTCTTCCTTTTATACTCTTTCTCCAACGGGTGGGGAGATTCTTCAGGGATCTCCAATGATGTACGCTCCAGTCTGGTGGAGTCCTCCGAACCCTGCTCAACAGACGAGCAGATAAGATTTCCCCGCGGGAATTGGTAGAAAGCGGGTAGGTGAAACAACGTGATGACTTTGTCATTATGTGGATTCGGATCCGGCCTCAATGGGTAGATCAAGACCTGAGCTCATCATGGACTATGGTCAGTCTGACCTGACCCGTCGTCGTGGACCGAGCCACTTGGGCCTAACCTGTCATTGCGTAACGAATTATTTGGGCTTGACCCATCATTTGCCCCTCAATGTCTCGGGCCAAAATTTTTGAAAGGGAGACATTTTGAACATCAGGCTTTTTTTTTTTTCATGCCACTTAAAAGTGTTCTCTTGTGTCAGGGCTCTTCTCCATTGCTCTCCTGGTTTAGTGCTCTCTCTTCTTGAAAACCCTAGCAGGCAGGTTATAAATAGGGGGGCTTTTGCTTCTTTTCTCTTACTTTCTTCCTTTCCTTTGTTAAAAGAAAGAGAAAAGAAGGGCTGCTGTCCTCATCTTCTTCTTGTTCCTGCTGTCCTCATCTTCTTCTTGTTCTGAGAACTGCAGCCATGGGGCATCAAGGAGTGGAAGGAATGGACGATGGAAGTAAAGAAGACGTCGTCACTGCGCCCGCGCAAGGAGCAAACCAGCCTGCGCCGGAGACATCCCCGCCCGGGGCGTCCGCCCTGCCTGCTCGCCCGCCTGGGGCGCACGGGACTGCTCGCCCGCCCAGCGCTGGCCCACTCGGGGATGGACCTGCTCGCCCGCCTGGGGCGCACGGGACTGCTCGCCCGCCTGGGGCCGGGGCACGCTCGCCCGTTGCACGTGGGGCCGCCTGCGCCTCTCGCCCGCCTGGGGCGTCCACGCCTGGGCCAGATCCTGCTCGCCCGGCTGGGCCCGCGCCCGGGGCGCCCGGGGGGCCCTCGTGGTCTGCTGCCGCTGCACGCCCGCCCGGGGCGCCCGCCTGCGTGGCTCGCCCGCCTGGGCCCGCGCCCGGGGAGCCCGCGTCGCCTGCTGCTGTTGCACGCCCGCCCGGGGCGCTCGCCTGCGTGGCTCGCCCGCCTGGGACTGGGGCTGGCCCTGCTCGCCCGCCCGGGACTGGGGCTGGCCCTGCTCGCCCGCCTGGGGCCGGGGCACGCTCGCCCGGGGCTGACCCTGCTCGCCCGCCCGGGACTGGGGCTGGCCCTGCTCGCCCACCCGGGGCTGGGGCGCGCTCGCCCGGGGCTGACCCTGCTCGCCCGCCCGGGACTGGGGCTGGCCCTGCTCACCCGCCCGGGGCTGGGGCGCCCGGTCCCACTCGGCAGCCTGCTGTGCACGGGGCACCCGAGGTTTTCTGCCCGCCCGGGGTGCCCGCGCCTGCGTTCGTGGTGTCCGCCGTAGCTGGGTCACCCGCGCCCAAGGAGTCTGCTGTTGATGGTTTTCCTACTGTTGAGATGTGCGCGGTGCGGGACATGGGCGAGGGAGATGGTGTCCATCAGGAGTTGGACGAGATAAATACTGGAGCATCTGCCGTGGTCACAACACGTCTCCGTCGTAAAAGATATCGAGGAAAAGTGGCCATCGACGACGGGTCCAAGGTGAGTACCATTTTCAGCTCGATTACTACTGATAGTGATCTTTTTAGGATAGTGTCTGCCTATCACATTCCCCCTACTGTGTTATGCCGTCGGGCTGAGACGGACGAGCCTGCTTCTGACGATTCGTTAGGTGACATTGTTATTTACGAAGAGATGCTTGAGGCGGGACTGAGGTTCCCTATACTTTCTTCTATTTGTCGTATTCTCCACTACTTTTCATTGACTCCTGGGCAATTGGCGCCAAATGGATGGAGAGTCTTGCTGTGTTTCCTCGCATTGTGGAGGAGAGTGCATAGCGAGGATGCTTCACCAGTAGAGTTCCATGCGGCTTACAATTTAGTTGAGTCTCCCGCCCCCAACAGGGGGTGGTACTACTTTACTTCTAGGAGCGGCACGCTGTTCACAGGACTGCGCTCAAACTGTCATAGCTGGAAATCTCGCTTCATATTTGCTGGAGGAGAGTGGGCATCCGAGACGGACAAAGTGTTAGTACCTACTCGATGGGGAGACGCCAGGAGACTTGGTAAGCCACTCCTTTGCTACTATTTTCCTTTATTGATATTATTTATGTGCTCACTCGTTGCCGTTTTGCAGACGCGCCGGTGCTCTCCAAGAGTCAGGAGGAGAAGTTACAGGCGGTAAGAGACTATCCCGAAAAGGACTTGGGTGTTCTCTTACCCAAAGAAAGTGGTGGCGTCAATGGCTTTTCTCATGCACCTCCCGCGAAGAGAAAGGGTATTTGACCTTGACTTCTGCATTTCCCTTCTTTTTTTTATGCATAAGTAACCTTTTGGCTTTTGCAGCAGTAGATAGAGGGATGATCGGCGCTCGCTTTTCAAGTAGGAGTAGCCCTCCTTCCAAAGCGGCGAGGGTAGACAGTACCACAAGGGGGGAGTCCCCGCGAGTGTCCACCAGGGCCAGCTCCCTTGCGTCTCCCACAGGGTTGCCCCAGCCAGCGATCTCTTCTACCCCGACCTCTTCTGCCCCGATTGCTATTCGAGAGTCTTCCTCTCTAACCGCGCCTCCTGCCCCTCATTCATGTCCCCAGTGACCGGGGGCTCCTACGGGGGCTGTTCGGATGTTGGGCAAACCGCGGGTGATCCGGGAGAGGCTCGGAAGATTTGTGATTCCTGATGAGGTTTCACAGATCACTTCATTGGGCACTGAGAGAACCATAGATACATTCCTCGAGGGTCTGGCCCAGGTAAAGACATTTTTCCTTTTCTCCAGACTTTTAAAAATATATATATTTTTATGTCTCATTTCTTTTTGCTATTGCTCCAGGCTTCCACTGCAACCGTCAGCTTAATGTCAAAGGCCAACCAGTTGAAGGGAGAGAATGAGAATCTTCGGAAGGTGTACTCCATTGCTCAGCAGAAGGTTGCTGCCCTTGAGGCTGATAGGGAAGCCGATCTTGGGGCGGCTCGCGAGAGGGCGTCCAGGTTAGAGACTGAACTCTCGTCAGCCAGGGAGAGGGCTGCTAAGGTGGAAGGTGATCTCTCGACTGCCCGCGATAAGGAGTCCAGATTCGAGACTGCGCTTTCGTTAGTCCGTGAGAGGGCGAGGAGGGCAGAGGCTGAGTTAGTAGAGGCCCGCGAGAGGGCTTCACTTAGTGAGGCTGAGTTAGTGGAGGCCCGCGAGAGGGCTTCACTCAGGGAGGCTGAGCTAGTGGAGGCCCGCGAGAGGGCTTCACTCAGGGAGGCTGAGCTCATGGAGGCCCGCGAGAGGGCGTCGCTCAGAGAGGCTGCCGTGGCAACAGAGATGGAGGCTGCGCGCGGTAGAGCTGAGTTAGAGCTTGCGGAGGGTGTCGCCGATGCCTTCATCGATGGATATGAGGAGCTTCGAGGGAAGATTACTGCTGCTTTCCCTGCCCTTGACTTTTCAGGCTTTTTGCCCAGCGAGGAGCCTGATGATCCAGAGGGTGTCGATGAGGATGAGGAGGATGATGAGGACGACGAGGAGAGCCATGAGAGTAGTTAGGATGAAGGAAGCTTTGCCATGCTTCATTACATGTATTTTTTATTTTTTATTTTAAAAGCAGTTATGTAGCCTAACACTTGGAATGAATAATATATAGGACTTTATTTATCCATTGCTCATGGTAAAAGAACATTTTACAAATGTGCTAAAAAACTTGAACTTCCCCTTTCCATTACTTCTTTCCCCTTCACTGGTCACTGGTAATATTTCTTCAGATGTTCTGCATTCCACGGATGAAGTAGGACTTTTCCTTCCGAATCCTGAATCCTGTAAGTGTCAGGTCTCACCACCTCCGTTATGAGATAAGGACCTTCCCAATTTGGGCCTAACTTGCCTTCCCGAGAATCCTTAGTGGCGAGGATGACTTTTTTGAGAACCAGATCTCCGAGTTGGAGGGGGCGAGGCTTTACCCTTAAGTTATAGTGTTTGGCCATGCGCCGCTTGTACTCAGCATTGCGGATGTTGGCCATCTCCCTTGCTTCATCCACTAAATCAAGGTTGATGCGCAGTCCCTCCTCATTTGTGTCTGGGTCATGGTGATGAACTCTAAGAGAGTGGACTCCAATTTCAACCGGGATGACTGCTTCTGTCCCAAAGGCGAGAGAGAAAGGAGTTTCCCCAGTTGGAGCTCTTGGCGTGGTCCGATATGCCCATAATACCCCGGGAAGCTCGTCCACCCAAAGGCCCTTTGCTCTTTCAAGCCTTGTCTTCAAATTTCGCAAGACCGTTCGCACCATGACCTCCGCCTGCCCGTTTGCCTGCGGATGTGCCGGGCTGGAGTGGGGCTGCTTGATTTGAAGGTCGGAGCAAAACGAGTTGAAGAGCTTGTTGTCAAATTGCTTTGCGTTGTCACTGACGATGGCATGTGGGATCCCAAAGCGGCAGACCATGCTTTTCCAGACAAAGTTCTTTACTTTGGAGTCTGTGATCCTTGCCAAGGGTTCCGCCTCCGCCCACTTCGTAAAGTAGTCGATGGCGACCACTACAAATTTACATTGCCCTTTACCCATCGGAAGGGGGCCTAGGATGTCGATCCCCCACTTGGAGAAAGGCCATGGGCTCATAATGGTGGTGAGTTCCTCTGGGGGCTGCCTTGGTATAGTGGCAAAGCGCTGGCATTTGTCACACTTCTTTGCAAACTCCTTGGCATCAGCTAGCATGCTGGGCCAAAAGAAGCCTTGCCTAAGTGCTTTGTGAGCAAGGGAGCGCCCGCCTGAGTGGTTCCCGCAAATTCCCTCATGGATTTCCCGCAGGGCATAATCGGCTTCTTCGGGAGAGAGGCATCTCAACAGGGGCAACGAGTAGCCTTTTTTGTAGAGGACATCCTACAGGAGTGTGAACTTGGAAGCTCTCATCCCCAGCTTCCTCGCTTCCAGAGGGTCCTCAGGCAGTGTGCCCTCTCGAAGGTAGGTCCTTATTGGGGTCATCCAGCTCGTTTCTGCTGTCGCACAATTGATGTTTGCGGTGCTCTCATTCATCTGGCTTGGTTCGAGCTGGTGCCCAAGGAATGTTGGTTCGCCTGGTGAGGTCTCAATGGACGAGGCGAGCCTGGCAAGTGTATTTGCAGCAACGTTACTTTCCCGGGGGATATGACTGATTTGGAAGTGTACGAATTGCGGGATCAGCTTTTTCACTAGGCTGAGATAGTCCTGCATTCTGGTTTCCTTTGCTTCAAACTCGCCCTTGACCTGATTCACTATCAGCTGAGAGTCGCTGTAAGCGATGAGGTATTGGGCGTTCATTTCCAACGCCAGCTTCAAACCAGAGAGGAGTGCCTCGTACTCAGCTTCATTGTTGGAGGCTTGAAAGTGAAACTTTACTGCACACTTGAGGGGTGTGCCATCAGGACTGATTAATACAAGACCCGCTCCACCTCCATTGCTGGTCGCAGAGCCGTCGACATAAAGCTTCCATAGTAGTATTGAGAGATTCTGGGCATCAGATTGAGAATCAGGGAGACACAGGGTGCTTGAGGCAGAAGTGGCTGAGAGTGCTCGGGCACCCGTAAGGGATGGGAGTGCCTGGGCGCCCAGAGCTGCTGAGGGGAGTCCCTGGGCGCCCAGGGCTGCTGATGGGAGTCCCTGGGCGCCCTGGGCCTGGGCGCCGAGGGCTGCTGATGGGAGTCCCTGGGCGCCCAGGGCTTGGGCGCCCTGGGCCTGGGCGCCCAGGGCTGCTGACGGGAGTGCCTGGGCGCCCAGGGCTTGGGCGCCCGGGGGTGCTTGGTCTCTCGCGGAGGTTTGGAGATTTGGAGCTGTGCGGGCGACCTCCTGGCTGTCCTCTTCTGGTGGCGACCCACCTTGTATGGGCGAGGCTAGTTCTTCCTTCTCCCCCTCGGCACGTGTAAATTCGGCTACAAAGTCTGCCAAGGCTTGTGCTTTGATGGCCGACCTTGGCTGATACTGGATATCAAACTCCCCCAGCTCTACTGCCCATTTGACGAGCCTCCCGGATACATCCGGCTTTCCCAGTACTCTCTTCAAGGGCTGATCAGTAACAACACTAATTGTGTGACTTTGGAAATAATGACGCAGCCGCCTTGCTATCGAGATGAGAGTGAGTGCCAGTTTCTCCAACTCCGTGTATCTAGACTCTGCCCCTCGGTATGCTCTGCTTACGTAATAGATGGGCTGCTGGGCTCCATCATGATCTCTGATGAGGACAGAGCTGACTGCTGAGGGGGAGGCCGAGAGATACAGATATAACACCTCTCCCGGTGCAGCATGTGAAAGAAGAGGGGGAGTAGCCAAGTAGGCTTTAAGCTTCTGGAAGGCCTCCTCCGCCTCGGTTCCCCACTCGAAAGCCTTCCTGAGGATTTTAAAGAAAGGCAAACACTTGTCTGCAGACTTGGAGACAAATCTGCTAAGTGCTGTCACCCTTCCATTGAGGCGCTGCAGTTCCTTGGTGGAGGCGGGCGACTTCATGTCCAATATAGCCTTGATTTTGTCGGGATTCGCCTCTATCCCCCTTTGATTGACCATGAAGCCCAAGAATTTTCCGGACCCCACTCCGAAGGCACACTTCTCGGGATTTAATTTCATGTGATAGAGCCTGAGAACACTGAAGGTTTCTTGGAGATGATTGATGTGATCTGCGGCGGTAAGGCTCTTTACCAGCATGTCGTCCACATACACCTCCATGGTACGCCCTATCTGCGAGTGAAACATTTTGTTCACCAGGCGTTGGTAGGTCGCCCCTGCATTCTTCAATCCGAAAGGCATGACCCTGTAGCAATAGGTCCCTTTCGGGGTGATGAATGACGTCTTCTCTTGATCTGGGGGATGCATGCTGATCTGGTTGTACCCAGAATAAGCATCGAGGAAGGAGAGAAGTTCGTGTCCCGCCGTGGCATCAATGAGGAGATCGATCCTAGGCAACGGGAAGCAGTCCTTCGGGCATGCCTTGTTGAGGTCAGTGAAGTCCACGCACAGGCGCCACTTCCCATTGGACTTTGTCACCATTACTACATTCGAGAGCCATTCGGGGTATGCTACCTCCCTTACAGCTCCACTCTCTATCAGCTTCCCGACCTCCTTATCCATTGCTTGGGCCCTTTCAGTGGAGGCGCCCCTTAGCTTTTGTCGGATAGGCTTGTGCTGGGGGTCGACATTGAGGTGATGAGTGGCGACTTTGGGATCAATCCCTTCCAGATCTGCATGTGACCATGCAAATATGTCCATGTTGTTCTTCAGGAAGTTGGTCAAGCGACGGACCAGGTCTTCGGGGAGAGAAGAGCCAATATACACTTTCCTATCAGGGAGGTCTTCATTTAAGACCACAGTGGTGAGTGTTTCGACTGGTTCTCCTCTCTCAACGGTAGAGTCATCCCTTGGATCAAGGGTCTCAATCTGCAACGCTTCCTTCTGTTTTTTATCCTTTACTGAGGAGACGTAGCATTCCCTGGCAGCCAATTGGTTTCCCCTGACCTCTCCGATTCCATTAGGGGTTGGAAAGCGGAGGATGAGGTGATAGGTGGAAGGAACAGCCTTTAACGTATTGAGGGCAGGTCGGCCCAATATGACGTTATAAGCTGACGGGCAGTCAAGCACCAGGAAGTCGACCATAATTGTGGAGCTTCGGGGTGCCACTCCGGCAGTGACTGGGAGCTTAATCGCTCCCAGGGGGTACACCTTCTCTCCTGAGAAACCAATAAGAGGTGACTTGACAGGTCGGAGCCTTTCCCTACCTAGGCTCAACTTGTCATAAGCCTCTGCATACAGTATGTCAGCGGAGCTGCCACTATCTACCAGGATCCTATGCACCTGGAAATTGGCAATGGTCAGGGATATTACCAATGGGTCATCGTGGGGGAGCTGCACTCCTTCCAGGTCCCTATCCGAGAAGGATATGACCTCGTCATCTCCTTGTCGAGGTACTTTGGACGGACGTGCTTCCTCAGTATGTCTGGCCTTTCTGGAGTGGGCCTTCATCGCTGAGAATGACTCCGCCGATCCTCCGGAGATAGTGTGAATTTCTCCGAAGGGCTGCTGATTCTCTTGATGACGAGGTGGTGATGGTGCTTGAGCTCTCCCAGCAACATATTGGCGCAGGTGCCCGCGCTGGATGAGGTCTTCGATCTGCTTCTTTAGCTCGTAGCAGTCGTCGGTATCATGGCCATGGTCGCGATGGAAGCGACAATATTTGTTAGGATTCCTGTGGTTTGGGGGAGACTTCATCTTCCCTGGCCATTTAACCGCGGGATCATCTTGGATCTGCAACAAGATGTGTCCGACGGAGGCATTGAGGGGGGTCAAGGCCTGCCTATCCCTCTGAGGAGCTGGACCAAGCCTCTCTCTGGCGGGTACCCTCTCCGTTCTGCTTTTTTTGTTGCTGCTGTTTTCTTTCCTTTCCTCTCTGTCTCGCTCCTTCCCCTTGCCTTCGGGTCTGGAGGACTCCCCTCGCCTAGCCCTGGTGATGTCTTCTGCATTCATGTACTTCTGGGCTTTTGCTAGCAGTTCAGGAAAGCTCTTTGGCGGGCGCTTCATCACCGAGAATAGGAAGCTCGAAGAACGGAGGCCTCCAATGAATGCTGTCATGGAGACCTTGTCATCTGGCTCTTCGACTTGGAGTACCTCCTCGTTGAAACGAGTGAGATAGCTCCTGAGGCTTTCGTTCTTATCCTGCTTTATGCTGAGCAGGTGTGTGGCGGGCTTCTGGTGGCGACGTCCTCTGATGACGTGAGACACAAAGGACTTACTCAATCCTGCAAAGGTGGAAATGGAGGTTGGGGCGAGACTGGAGAACCATTGCCTCCCGGAACCCTTCAAGGTGGTTGGAAACGCTCTACACATGATCTCGTCAGGGACGTTGTGTAGTTGCATTAGGGTTTTGTACGTTTCCAAGTGATCCAACGGGTCCTTGGTCCCATCAAAAGTCTCCATAGTCGGCATTTTGAATTTTCTGGGGAGGGGGTAGTTAGCCACGGAGGGTTTGAACGGTATATCCGTTTGTTGTACCAGATAGTCAATGGATTCTGGCACCTGTGCCTTCATGGCATTGAAGACGTTGCCAATTTGATCTTGCATCTCTTTGAACTTCTCGTCCCAAAGGTTGGGAGCTTCTCTGGATTGACCTTGGAACTGGCTCTCGTCTTCCAGACTGTAATTTCCACTTCTCATCTCCTGGAAATCGGGATCCTCATGATTGGAAGCAGAGGTTGGAGGTGGAAGTTCACCCCGATTCGACCCGCCCGGGGGAGGGGGTATGTCGAGATGAGCACGGCCTTCAGGATCAACCAGGAGTCTTCCGTGTGGGACGACCGGCGGAGCTCCAGCAGATGTCCCCTGGGCGTGAGCGCCATGATGGCGGGCGCCCAGGGGGCGCCCAGCTGTATTCCCCGACCCTGGGCGCCCAGGGATTGGGCGCCCAGGTGATGACGGCCTCGGTTGGCGCCTCGGCCACGGGCCCAGTGTGGACGGGCGCCCGGGTGAGGTGCCCCTCTGCGTGGAGCAACCGGTTGCTCTGGCACTTCCTGCGGTCCTACACCTAGTGCTCCACCCTGGCTCGCCAGCATGAGCTGCAATATTTGTTGGTTTTGAGTTACCAACTGCTGCATGGTTTCCAGCATCTGCTGGGGAGAGGGAGCGGGAGCATTCGGTGCAGGGTTGGTCGGTGGAGGATTACCCTCGCCCTCGTGCGAGGGGTTACCATCTTGTCGCCTTGTTGACCTGGTGACAGGCATGACTTTTTTAAAAAAAAGAAATTCTTTTCGTTTCCCACAGACGGCGCCAAACTGATGATGCCAAAAGCAGGTATGGCTTGGGAAGTTGAAAGAGGAAGAAGATGAAAGGGTTACGGGAGGAGTTGCAGAGAGAGATAAGTGGTTTCATTAAAAGAGGGATTAGGTTAAAAGAGTATTATTGGGCTTAAGTCATTGGGTCAAAACTATGGGTCAGGTCATCTACCCATCAACCCAACTCACTGATCCAAGCTTCTAATCTATCGTGTACCCCACTTAATCCTACCCACTTAAATAGCTAAAATACATTTAATTAAAATAATAATAATATCTGATGATGCCAAAAAGTGATTTCGGGCACCACCGGTCAAGTGATTAATAAATGATGTGAAATTAATGAAGAGAGAGAGAGGGTTTATAGTGGTTCGGTCAGTATGACCTACGTCCACTTTAAAGGATCACTTTACTGCTCTGAGGAGGAGATTACAAAGTTGTCGGATACAATAATGGTATGTAGAATTCGAGAGAGAGTGTCCCCTTCTTTGATAGGACTCTTCCTTTTATACTCTTTCTCCAACGGGTGGGGAGATTCTTCAGGGATCTCCAAAGATGTACGCTCCAGTCTGGTGGAGTCCTCCGAACCCTGCTCAACAGACGAGCAGATAAGATTTCCCCGCGGGAATTGGTAGAAAGCGGGTAGGTGAAACGACGTGATAACTTTGTCATTATGTGGATTCGGATCCGGCCTCAATGGGTAGATCAAGACCTGAGCTCATCATGGACTATGGTCAGTCTGACCTGACCCGTCGTCGTGGACCGAGCCACTTGGGCCTAACCTGTCATTGCGTACCGAATTATTTGGGCTTGACCCATCAATATCTAATAAAAATATGATAAAATATTATAGGTGGGACCGGGATCTTACAATCTGCCCATGTTTGTAAACATTATCTTATCTTCAAGAAGATGACAACTTCAGATTTTTGCCTTGGCAGACAGTGGACAGAGCAACAATTCGGAATTTGACGCGTGTAGAAGGTGTCAACAAGTCTTTTAACTTTTTGGTAGAAAAAACACCACAACCCACGCACCAACACACCCACGCGACCCACGTGGGAGGAGGTGAACACAGGTGGATGGTGAGAGACGAGAACACCACTGTGCGAACACGAGTCCGGATCGAGGTTGGTAGAAATAAAGACATACTATTTCACCACGCACCCACACACCCACGCGACCCACGTGGGAGGAGAGGATGGT
Organism: Cinnamomum chago; assembly: GCA_038049695.1. Lineage (NCBI taxonomy): Eukaryota > Viridiplantae > Streptophyta > Magnoliopsida > Laurales > Lauraceae > Cinnamomum > Cinnamomum chago. The sequence continues at coordinate 5,987,644 of CP142460.1, forward strand.
GAGAGACGAGAACACCGCTACTGCGAACACGAGTCAGGATCGAGGTTGGTAGAAACAAAGACATACTATTTCACCACAGAGGAAGTTTGCAAGGTCAGAATTTGGGCTGGAATTTCGACCGGCCCTGGGTTCTCATTTAATATTTTGGTGACAACTTAGGGTCCAGTCCAAATTTCAGGCCCCAAATTCTGTCCATGTAGATGGCCTCTTCACTACAATCCAATTTGGAGGACGTGTCAAATCTCTCTTTTAATATTTTCATTCATGAAAACGTAACTGAGATGGCGCACCACGGTCACGCACCGCGGTGAGGGCTCCATGAAGCCCGGGTACTTGCCTTGGTCATGCACCGTGGTAAAGGCGCCAAGAGGCCAGTGTCCTACCTCAGTCATGCACCAATGTTCATTAAATGATGCGATCTACCCGATGCACCCAATTTGCTAAAAACTCATAATATCATAAAAACTCCCTAAAAACTTCCCAAATTAACAAACCACCCCTTACTGTACTCAAACGAACTCGGACTAGCGCGAGACTTCGCACGCGTGATCTACACGTCAAACCCGACTATCTAAGACTCTAAACGCGCTTATTAACTAATCAAGCTATTAATTAAAATTAATGATAGGTTAAGGAACGGGATGTTACAATTTGTTCTTCAATCCATGACATGTTTCTATGTCTTTGTCTAGCTTCTGCTAGGTGGTCCTCATTGTAACCATCCTTGGGCAAACTAGTCTCTCTCCTCATTATCACATCTAACCAACCATCAACACTTTTTATCCGGCACATCACGCTGGTATGAACTTCTTCTAGCACCGGTGGCCGGCCTTAATGTAGTTTCAGTCTCCTTCCTCATAAATAAAAGTTGAAATCTGATAAAGAGTTCAATTGTGCTCCAGGTTAACATCCATTACACATGTTGAAATAGTATTCCCTCTTTAAGAGTTTCGCAGTTCTCCAACTATTCTTACAAAAAAAAATTTGCAAACTTTCTAATGATACTAGCAACTATGCAACTTAAGCATTCCTGTTAAGAAATTGTGAGACTCTTGCTTTTTCATTTTATTTACAGGCTTAACACCATAAAAAGATCACCAACCACAGAGATGGAAAAATAAAGAACGAACATAAAAATATATAAAATGAACATAGTCAAGAAGAAGAAGAGGAATAATAATCTCACACGACTCTTTACTTAGTAGAAGAGAACGTACAACGAACTAGTAGAAGAGATACAGTGACAACCTCTCCATGGCGTAAGTGCACAAAATAAAACGAAAACAACATAAATACTAGCAACAAGCTCCAGCAGACTTTGCATATAACACTAATAGAAAAATGACTTTTAGCGGCCATCATTAGCCGTCGCAAAAAGTCGCCTGGCAGTCGCTAATACTCTTTAGCGACCACCAAATGGCGGCCGCAACAAGCTCGTTGCAAAAGGGTATTAGCAACCACCACGTGGCGGTCGCAACTTTTTTGAGACGGCTTAGCGACTGCGAACGACGTCCCTAAAAAGACCTTTAGCGGCCGCCATAGCCGTCGCTAATGATACAAATGGCGGTCGCTAATACTTTTTTTTATTTTTTTAAATAATTTTTTTATTTTTTTAAATTACTTTTAGTGGCGGTCGCTAAAAGTAGAAATGGCGGCCGCAAAAACTTAAAGACGTTTTTTTTTTTATAATATTTTTAGCGACCGCTATAAAGGTGAAATTGCGGCCGCTAATATTAAAAAAAAAATTTAGCTTTTTCGATTTTACAATTTTTTTCTATTTTTTGTACCTGTACATATACCTGAATATATTACATACAACTAGAACAATTAATTAAAAAAACTAATAACAAAACAAAGACTTATATTAATCACATTAAAAACATTACAAAAACTTCAAGAAATTATAATCTTTACAATTCAAGCAAAAAAAAAAAAAACAAGAAAAATAAATATATTGTCTTGACAGGGTGCTGTGATCGATTCGATGCTCTTAAACCTAAAAACAAAATGATAAATAAATATTAATAGTTAATTAAAAAAATTGACAATATTTAGTAAATATAAACAAAAGTAAGTATTGAAATTAAAAAATTAAGAATTAAACCTACGTTTCAACTATACGAAAAATCCTGGAGTCGGAATCTTGAGCCGTCAATTCCAGCAACTCACGAATGACTATGAGCTCGTGCCCGTCCAGTTTCACGAAAACCGGAGCCCATTTGCACAAGTTGGGGCTTAGGAAGCTAATTTCGTCAGTTATAGGAAAACGTTTTCAGTTAAATCTACGTTTCAAGTATACAAACAATCCGGGAGTCGTATTTGGTAACCGTCAGTTCCTACAAGTCACTCTACCCTCGACCGAAGTGCACGTGCCGGTTCCCGAATTTTCCGGTGGCCGTTTCCCATTCCAGACCCCCGGCGGGCCGTTTTGGAGCCAAAGTGTTGGAAAATCCGATATTTTCAGTCGTAATTCACTAACCGGGAGTCCCATTAGCGAGCCGTCAGTTCCTACAAGTCACTCTACCCTCGAACGAAGTGCTCGTGCCAGTTTCTGAATTTTTCGGGGGCCGTTTCCCATTTTGGACCCCCGGCGGGCCATTTTGGAGCCTAAGTGTTGGAAAATCCTAGGTTTTCAATCGTAATTCTCTAACCGGGAGTCCTATTTCCAAACCGTCAATTTCTACAAGTCACTCTACCCATGAGCAAAGTGCTCGTGTCGATTTCTGATTTTTCCGGTGGCTATTTCCCGCTCCAGACCCCCAGCGGGCCGTTTTGGAGCCTAAGTGTTGGAAAATCCTATATTTTCGATCGTAATTCTTTAACCGGGAGTCTTATTTGCGAGCCGTCAGTTCCTACAAGTCACTCCACCCTCGAGCGAAGTGTTCGTGATGGTTTCCGATTATTCCGATGGCGTTTCCCATTCCGAACCCCTGACGGGCCGTTTTGGATCCTAAGTGTTGGAAAATCCGATGTTTTCGATAGTAATTCTCTAACCGGGAGTCCCATTAGCGAACCGTCAGTTCCTACAAGTCATTTTACCCTCGAGCGAAGTGCTCATGCCGGTTTTTAAATTTTTCAGGGGCCGTTTCCCTTTCCGGACCCCCGGCGGGCCCTTTTGGAGCCTAAGTGTTGGAAAATCCTATGTTTTCGATCATAATTCTCTAACCGAGAGTCCCATTCGCGAACCGTCAGTTCGTACAAGTCACTCAACCCTCAAGAAAAGTGGTCGTGTCGGTTTCCAATTTTTCTGGTGGCCATTTCCCGTTCCAGACCCCCGGCGGGCTGTTTTGGAGCTTAAGTGTTGGAAAATCCGATGTTTTCGATCGTAATTCTCTAACCGGGAGTCCTATTTGCGAACCGTCAGTTCCTATAAGTCACTCTACCCTCGAGCGAAGTCCTCTTACCAGTTTCAAAAATTTTCGGTGGCTGTTTCCCATTCCGGACCCCCGGCGAGCCGTTTTGGAGCCTAAGTGTTGAAAATCCGATGTTTTCAATAATAATTCTCTAACCGGGAGTCGTATTTGCGAGCCGTCAGTTTCTACAAGTCACTCTACCCTCGAGCGAAGTGATCGTGATGGTTTTCGATTTTTCCAGGGGCCGTTTCCCATTCCAGACCCCCAGTGGGCCGTTTTGGAGCCTAAGTGTTGGAAAATCCGATGTTTTCGATAGTAATTCTCTAACCGGGAGTCCCATTAGCGAACCGTCCATTCCTACAAGTCACTCTACCCTCGAGCCAAGTGCTCGTGCTAGTTTCCAAATTTTCCGGCGGCCGTTTCCCGTTCCGGACCCCCGGCGGGCCTTTTTGGAGTCTAAGTGTTGGAAAATCTGATGTTTTCGATAGTAATTTTCTAACCGGGAGTCCTATTTGGGAGCCGTCAGTTCCTACAAGTTACTTTACCCTTGAGCAAACTGCTCGTGCCGGTTTTTGAATTTTCCAAGGGCTGTTTCCTATTCCGGAGCTCCGGCGGGCCGTTTTGGTGCCTAAGTGTTGGAAAATCCGATGTTTTCGATAGTAATTCTCTAACCGGGAGTCCCATTAGCGAACCGTCAGTTCCTACAAGTCACTCTACCCTCAAACGAAGTGCTCATGCCGGTTTCCAAATTTTCTAGGGGCCGTTTCCCGTTTCGGACCCCTGGCAGGCGGTTTTGGAGCCTAAGTGTTGGAAAATCTGACATTTTCGATCGTAATTCTCTTACCGGGAGTCCTATTTGCAAGCCGTCAATTCCTACAAGTCACTCTACCCTCGAGCGAAGTGCTCGTGACGGTTTTTAATTTTTCCGGTGGCCGTTTCCCATTCCGGTCCCCCGGCAGGCCGTTTTGGAGCCTAATCCGATGTTTTCGATCGTAATTCTCTAACCGGGAGTCCTATTTGTGAGCTGTCAGTTCCTACAAGTCACTCTACCCCTCAAGCGAAGTGCTTGTAACGTTTTTCGATTTTTCCAGGGGCCGTTTCCCGTCCAGACCCCAGGCGGGCCGTTTTGAAGCCTAAGTGTTGGAAATCTGATATTTTCGATAGTAATTCTGTAACCGGGAGTCCCATTAGTGAACCGTCAGTTCCTACAAGTCACACTACCCTCGAGCGAAGTGCTTGTTCTGGTTTCCGATTTTTCTGGTGGCCATTTCCCATTCCGGACCCCCGGCGGGCCGTTTTGGAGCCTAAGTGTTAGAAAATCCGATGTTTTCGATAGTAATTCTCTAACCGGGAGTCCCATTAGCGAGCCGTCAGTTCCTACAAGTCACTCTACCCTCAAGCGAAGTGCTCATGACTGTTTCCTATTTTTCTGGTGGCTGTTTCCCTTTCCGGACCACCGGCGGGCCGTTTTGGAGCCAAAGTGTTGGAAAATCTGATGTTTTCGATAGTAATTCTCTAACCGGGAGTCCCATTACGAACCGTCAGTTCCTACAAGTCACTCTACCCTCGAGCGAAGTGCTCGTGCCGGTTTCCAAATTTTTCAGGGACGGTTTCTCATTCCGGACCCCCGACGGGTAGTTTTAGAGCCTAAGTGTTGGAAAATCCGATGAGATTTCATCAGTACTCCATTTAAAACTCAGCAGCCAGTCCATTTGAAACTGACAGCTTGCAACTATCCACCATTGATCAACATCTGTACTGCTCCTCCACATACGCTGCCCAGCCACTTGATTTCAGCCGAAACCCGAATTGTTTTCAGCTGAAATTCCCCCTGATTCGAGGCTGAAGTCCCACTTGTTTTCAGCTGAAATTCCCCCTGAATTCGAAATTCTTTAACCGGGAGACCTATTTTCTAGCCATCGGTTCCTACAAGTTACTCTACCCTCGAATGATTTGCTCAGGCCAGTTTTCATTTTTTTTCGGGGGCCATTTCCCGTTCCGGATCCCCGACGGGGTGTTTTTCGAGCCTAAGTGTTGGAAAATCCTATGTCTTCGCTCGTAATTCTCTAACCAGGAGTCCTATTTGTGAGTCGTGAGTTCCTACAAGTTACTCTACCCTCGACCGAAGTACTCGTGCCTGGTTCGGATTTTTTAGGGGTCGTTTACCGTTCCGGACCCCCGGTGGGCCCTTTTCGAGCATAAGTGTTTGAAAACCCTATGTTTTCGCTAGTAATTATCTAACAGGGAGTCTTATTTGCTAGCTGTTAGTTCCTACATGTTACTCTACCCTCGTGCGAAGTTGTCGTGCCGGTTTCCAATTTCTCCGGGCACCGTTTCCCGTTCCGGACCCCCTGCGGGCCATTTTCAAGCCTAGGTGTTGGAAAATTCTCTATTTTCGCTCGTAATTCTCTAACCGGGAGTCCTATTTGCAAGCCTTCTGTTCCTACAAGTTACTCTACCCTCAAGTGAAGTGCCCGTGTTAGTTTTTTATTTTTCCGGGGGTTGTTTCCCATTTCAGAGCCCAGCGGGCAGTTCTCAAGCCTAAGTGTTGGAAAATCTTATATTTTCACTCGTAATTCTTTAAACGGGAGTTGTATTTGCGAGCCGTGAGTTCTTACAGGTTACTCTACCCTCGAATGAAGTGCTCGTGCCAGTTTTTGATTTTTTTTCCAGGGTTGTTTCCCATTCTAGACCCCCCGGCTGGCCATTCTCATGCCTAAATGTTGGAAAATCTTATGTTTTCACTCGAAAAAAAATGAAAACTGGCCTGAGCAAATCATTCGAGGGTAGAGTAACTTGTAGGAACCGATGGCTAGAAAATAGGTCTCCCGGTTAAAGAATCTCGAGTGAAAACATAGGATTTTCCAACACTTAGGCTCGAAAACGGCCTGCCGGGTGTCAGGCTCACGAACGGCGCCCAAAAAAATTGAGAACTAGCATGAGTACTTTGCTCGAGGGTAGTGTAACATGTAGGAATAGACGGCTCATAAATAGGACTCCCGGTTAGAGAATTACGAGCGAAAATAAAGGATTTTCCAACACTTAGGCTCAAAAATGGCCCTCCGGGGGTCCGGAACGAGAAACGACACCCGAAAAACCAAAAACCCGCACGGGTACTTCGCTTGAGGGTAGAGTAACTTGTAGGAACAAACAACTACAAATAGGACTCCCGGTTAGAAAATAACGAGCGAAAACATAGGATTTTCCAACACTTAGGCTCGAAAACGGCCCGCCGGGGGTCTAGAATGGGAAACGGCCCTCGAAAAAATCAGAAACTAGCACGTACAGTTTGTTCGAGCGTAGAGTAACTTTTAGGAACTAACGGCTAGCAAATAGGACTCCAGGTTAAAGAATTACGAGCACTTCGGTCAAAGGTAGAGTAACTTGTAGGAACTCACGACTCATACCCGCCCGACATTTCCTTTGTTGTTAACCTGGTTAGCCAGTATATGACTCAACCAAGGCATCTTCATTTGACGGCTGTTCGACGAATTATTCGCGACCTTCTTGGTACGACTACTCGTGGTCTATTTTTCCCGGCAGGCTCCTCCCTAAATCTCATAGACTTCTTGGACTTCTAGACTTTCCAAAATTGAAATTTCTCAAACTCTTTGGGAAACTCCAAGCCTCCTTTGGAAATCTTCAAACTCTTTGATTAGGAGTCCATCATCACTTTCCTTCTACATCTTGGACATCTTTGGAATTTATAAATTTAGAAAGATTACATAAACTCCTATACAATGAGACTTACATGGTTATCTAAAATTGGAAACAAAAGGGGCTTTAGGGAAATTCACCATGCCTTACCCTTTCATGGGAAACCAAGGAAAACCATGGTGCCCTTTACACTTAGCCCCAAATAAACCAGTCAACCAAAAATAGAAAGTAACAAGTTTTTGTGGGCCACATGGAGAGGACATGATCACCTGCATGTTAGTATCCCTACTACCATACACACATAGATTTACTAGGAAACTAAGCAAATCTAACAATATCTGATCCGTACATAGACCTTGTTCAATCATCTTTGTATCTCATACAAAGATTAGAACAACTTTATTGATCTCACATGATTAGAGATGAGGTATGGCTCTGATACCAATTGTTGGAAATTAGGTGGGCCTTTAGGAAGGATTTTAAAACTTTTGATCAATTTAATGCAAAGATCAAATATTTCTAAGGCACTAGAACCCAAATCCAAGACCTACACCCTCCATCTCATGTATCATAATCAATAAGTAATACTATCTAGAAGATAGATCAGCCATAAACATTCAAAAATAATCTACAATGATCAAACAAGTAGATCATACCTTTTTGCTTGATTGCTTTCTCTTGAAGAAACTTGGTGCTTGCCTTTGGTGATGAACTCCTTTGCAAAACAATAGGTTTCTTCTAAACTCAATAGTCTTCCACACTATGTCCCTTATTAGATTTACTTTCTTAAGAATTTGTGTGGGAAACTCAAGAGAAAACCCAACTAGAAGGACTCTAGGATGAACTAGAAGTAAAGTAGAAGAGGTGTGCAACAATTGCACAAAGAAGAACCAAGAGAGGGGGAGGAGAGAGAGAGGGGCGTGCTTCCCTATGAAGCTCCAATGTGTGGGACGTCCAAGCATGGGATGGTTCCCTTTTTATAATGTTAGTGTTGCTTTCTTTCCTCTCTTGTTTGCAATAGAAGTCGTACTTCATTAGCAACTCTTTCCTTTCCTCTTCCTTATTGCAATGCAACTCTTTCCTTAATGCATTAGCAACTCTTTCTCTTTCTAATTCTTATAGAAGTCCAACTTCCATAATTAATTAGCAAGCCTCTTCCTTTCCAATCAAAAATAGAAGTCTTAATTCAATTAAGATTAGAAATCTTCTAGTTCCTTTCTAATTAAAATAGAAGTCTCACTTCTACTAAAATTAGAAACTTTACTTAAATCACAATTAGAAATCTCACTCCTAATAGGATTAGTAACTTACTATTACCACCATTAGGAGTCCTACTCCAAATAGAAATAATAACTTTCCTTTTAGAGTCCAACTAGAATTAGTATCTTTCTAATAACTTGGGCTAGTGTGGGGACCACTAGGGATTCCTTAGAAAGCTGGCTCCAAGTAGGACACGCGACCCCACATCTCATGTGTAATCCGGGTCCACAGTTAATTGCAAATAACTCCACCATATAAATGCAATTACACTCCAGTCTTAGGAATAAATTACATAGAAGACCCTAAACTTCCACATTACCACAAGTAGGCCCCTCCATCAATATCCATGGATCAATTGGACCTGTCAACCAAATTAGATCCATATCTTACTATCCTTGAGCCCCAATTAATTATAATGATCATATGGTACCGATCCAATTAACTCTTAATCGGAATGGGTGCGCACTTACCAATGATAAATTCATTAATTGGCACAAGGGGATATTAAAGATAGATTCCATCTTGACCATTGGATGTTCCCACAACTCAACTACTACCTACCCAAATCACCGAGGTGTTGACCTTCAATTGGCCTCACTCATTGGTGACTCAAAGTAAATGAATAGATCGAAACTTGAGTTCATCAATGTCTCAGGATTGAGAGCCTATTGCTAGGGAATTATGAGAGCAGACCTTAAGCTTATGACAGAGTACATAAGGTGCTTCTCATGGTCCTTCAGTACATCCAATGTACCAGCACTATGATCCAGAATCTTCCATTCTAATGATCGAGACAAAACACACTATCATATAGTGATCAAAGTGCTGCAACCTTATCAGTATGAGATGTCCAGTCTCATCACCGGTTGTGAACAGGTTTTTAGTATAAGAGTTTTTATACATGTCTCTCTGTATGTGGATCTCATCCATACACATGTATTACGTCTATTATACTTATAGACTCTGATTCATCTCATGAATCATTATGTCATTTGCAAATAAGTAATAAAACACCATTCATCTCATGAAAGGAAAACATGAATATGTAGATAAAATAAAAGAATTTAATCATTTATTACATTATCTACTGGATTGAGTCCACATAAACTAACACCCGACATACTCACGCGAGTTCCGAGGGGCGTTATCCCCGATCAGTGGACTCAGCTTGTCTGGTACTGGACGAGGGAGGAGGCAAAGGTGAGAAATTTGTAATTTTTTATATTTAAATCTTAAAAATTTACTAGTGACCATTGTAACTAACAAAGATTTACTGATAAATATTGAAAAAAGAGAGAGGCAGCCACGAATGCGCGGAACAGCGCAATGTAGGGTCCCGCACACAGGTTCGGGACTCGACATATCACCCAGGTCCGCCACGAGGTAAAAAGTTAGATCGTACATGTAATTTATATTTTTGTCATTTTGTATGATATTATACTAATAATATAACTCTCCACCAAATAGCTGCGTTCCAAGGGTGATCCGGTCGACAGGATGTCCGTTCGGATGCATTCTCGAGATCCTCGCCACCCGGAGGTTGCAGCTATCCTCGTAAGTTTTTATATTAATCCACTTAAAATATCCGTCTATTACTATGTCTTGTTATGCATAATAATATATTTAAGGAATCAATTACACAAGCCCAGTATTAGTCAGGCCTGGAGGCGTTGCCCGAGGAGGAGCGTAGTTTGCCATCACGGAGGGATGACATATTCCACTCTGTCGTTGGCCAAGACGGGCACGGATACACGCTCACATATGGGACGAGCATTCCACGCTCGTACATCTCGCGAGCAAAGTCATCCGGTGATAGCTCCTCTCAAGGCATGCGCTACCGTACAGATGAGGAGGTCGAGGAGTTGCTGCAATCCATGATGGCAGCGATCAGGGAGGAGGTGACAAATGATGTGAGGGCAGAGATGAGGGTAGAGATGAGGGCGGAGTTGGCACAACTGGAGGCTCATCTATCACAGAGTCACAGCCCGCTTGCTTCAGACCCACCACCCACTACTCAGGTTAGTAAGAAATAAACTTATACGTTTAAATTGTTAATTATGTAATTGATGTGCCAATATTTATGTTACTTTTTTTTAATTGTTTTTAACTGTATAATAAATAATTACAGGCACCTGACGCTGGCAACAGCCACAGGGCGAGACATGACTCGGGTGGAGAGGGCAGTCATGATCCAACAGGTTCGACTGATCCTAACCAGGTATAATTACGGGCTGTTTTTATGATTGTTCTATTCAATCTATGAGTTTTGTTGTCCATTGATGTAGGGTAGAGTGACTCGTAGGAACTGACGGCATGCAAATAGGTGTCCCAGTTAGAGAATTACGAGCAAAAACTTGTGATTTTCCAACACATAGGAGTTAAAATTAACATCGGGCAAGTCGGGGGACTGGATTCATCATAGTTTAGGTCTTGATCTTTGTTTTTCCAATAAAAGATAGGCTCAGGTCAAAAGCCCCTATTTTCAAGTCGAAGGGGAATTATAAATTGTTCTTTAAACCTTGGTCAGATATCCCAATTTTTGGTTCAAAACTCAGAAGTCATTATGAGGTTAGTGGGGTTCAAAAACAGGTTCAAATCTGGCCAAGCTTCTAATTAAAATACCATTTTTACAAGGGTCATAAAACATAGCTCAAGGTTAGGGTTCAACGGGTCCCAGGGTGGGACCCATTGGTCGAAGTTTATACACAAAGGTCAGCTGAACTCAGGTGTAGTTGTAGCTGAAATCAAGTGGAAGTTCAGGCTAAAAACATGTGGAGGTTCAGGTTGCATGTGGGCTGGACAAGTGGCAGGTGGGTTGGACATTGTGGCAAGTAGGAGCAGTGCAGGTGGAAGGGTGTGCCGGGGGAGTTTCATGCTGTAGCTGGAGTTGCAGTCTAGGGGACTTTTCAGCTGTGGTACAGCAGAGGAAGAGCTACAGTGCAGGCGAGGTTTCAGCTGAAATCAGGTGGGATCTCAGGTTGAAATCAGGTAGGAACTCAGACTGAATTCAGGTGCAAACTCAGGCTGATTTCAGGTAGGAACTCAGGCTGAATTCAAGTGGAGATTTCAGCTGAAATCAGGTGGGATCTCAGGTTGAAATCAGGAGGGATCTCAGGTTGAAATCAGGTAGGAACTCAGACTGAATTCAGGTGGAAACTCAGGCTGATTTCAGGTAGGAACTCAGGCTGAATTCAAGTGGAGATTTCAGCTGAAATCAGGTGGGATCTCAGGTTGAATTCAGGTAGGAACTCTGACTGAATTCAGGTGGAAACTCAGGCTCATTTCAGGTAGGAACTCAGGCTGAATTCAAGTGGAGGCTTCAGCTGAAAACATGTGGAATTTCAGTCATTATCAGGGGGAATTTCAGCTGAAAACAAGTGGGACTTCAGCCTCGAATCAGGGGGAATTTCAGCTGAAAACAATTCGGGTTTCGGCCGAAATCAAGTGGCTGGGCAGCGTATGTGGAGGAGCAGTATGTGGAGGAGCAGTACAGGTGTTGATCAATGGTGGATAGTTGCAAGCTGTCAGTTTCAAATGGACTGGCTGCTGAGTTTTAAATGGAGTACTGATGAAATCTCATCGGATTTTCCAACACTTAGGCTCTAAAACTACCCGTTGGGGGTCCGGAATGAGAAACCGTCCCTGAAAAATTTAGAAACCGGCACGAGCACTTCGCTCGAGGGTAGAGTGACTTGTAGGAACTGACGGTTCGTAATGGGACTCCCGGTTAGAGAATTACTATCGAAAACATCAGATTTTCCAACACTTTGGCTCCAAAACGGCCCGCCGGTGGTCCGGAAAGGGAAACAGCCACTGGAAAAATCGGAAACAGTCACGAGCACTTCGTTTGAGGGTAGAGTGACTTGTAGGAACTGACGGCTCGCTAATGGGACTCCCGGTTAGAGAATTACTATCGAAAACATCGGATTTTCTAACACTTAGGCTCCAAAACGGCCCGCCGGGGGTCCGGAATGGGAAATGGCCACCAGAAAAATCGGAAACCAGAACAAGCACTTCGCTCGAGGGTAGTGTGAATTGTAGGAACTGACGGTTCGCTAATGGGACTACCGGTTACAGAATTACTATCGAAAATATCAGATTTTCCAACACTTAGGCTTCAAAACGGCCCGCCTGGGGTCTGGACGGGAAACGGCCCCTAGAGAAATCGAAAAACATTACGAGCACTTCGCTTGAGGGGTAGAGCGACTTGTAGGAACTGACAGCTCACAAATAGGACTCCCGGTTAGAGAATTACGATCGAAAACATCGGATTAGGCTCCAAAACGGCCTGCCGGGGGACCGGAATGGGAAACGGCCACCGGAAAAATCAAAAACCGTCACGAGCACTTCGCTCGAGGGTAGAGTGACTTGTAGGAACTGACGGCTTGCAAATAGGACTCCCGGTAAGAGAATTACGATCGAAAATGTCGGATTTTCCAACACTTAGGCTCCAAAACCGCCTGCCAGGGGTCCGAAACGGGAAACGGCCCCTAGAAAATTTGGAAACCGGCATGAGCACTTCGTTTGAGGGTAGAGTGTCTTGTAGGAACTGACGGTTCGCTAATGGGACTCCCGGTTAGAGAATTACTATCGAAAACATCGGATTTTCCAACACTTAGGCACCAAAACGGCCCGCCGGAGCTCCGGAACAGGAAATGGCCCTTGGAAAATTCAAAAACTAGCACAAGCAGTTTGCTCAAGGGTAAAGTAACTTGTAGGAACTGACGGCTCCCAAATAGGACTCCCGGTTAGAAAATTACTATTGAAAACATCGGATTTTCCAACACTTAGACTCCAAAAAGGCCCGCCGGGGGTCCGGAATGGGAAACGGCCGCCGGAAAATTTGGAAACTGGCACAAGCACTTCGCTCGAGGGTAGAGTGACTTGTAGGAATGGACGGTTCGCTAATGGGACTCCCGGTTAGAGAATTACAATCGAAAACATCGGATTTTCCAACACTCAGGCTCCAAAACGGCCCGCTGGGGGTCTGGAATGGGAAACGGCCCCTGGAAAAATCAAAAACCATCACGATCACTTCGCTCGAGGGTAGAGTGACTTGTAAGAACTGACGGCTCGCAAATACGACTCCCGGTTAGAGAATTATTATTGAAAACATCGGATTTTCAACACTTAGGCTCCAAAACGGCTCGCCGGGGGTCTGGAATGGGAAACAGCCACCGAAAAATTTTGAAACTGGCAAGAGGACTTCGCTCGAGGGTAGAGTGACTTATAGGAACTGACGGTTCGCAAATAGGACTCCCGGTTAGAGAATTACGATCGAAAACATCAAATTTTCCAACACTTAAGCTCCAAAACAGCCCGCCGGGGGTCTGGTGTTGGGATTGGTGTATGCCCTAAAGCCCACTGACTGCACTCACATCTCTGTTACTGGATATTTATTGGTTATTTAATGGAATGACATCTTTCTCTTTATACTTGTGTATATGTATGGTTGTGTAAGGCCCATTGTTTTCTAGTAAATGACTCAGGTGTGTAGTGGCTACACACAGTAAGGTCTGAGTCATGGACACTTGAAACAATAAACTTGTTCATAACTGAGAGATGGAGTTGGGCACTTCATCTTGGTATAAGTTATAATGAGATATTCTCCTGTATTCAGGGTGACTTACCTTAGTCACGGAGGTCTTTCCGGATTTATCTCATTAGTGCATGTGTCATGCATTGAACAGGACCACTTGTAGGTGTGATCTCTAAAATAGTACTATCACAGAGAGAGATCAACTCACCTCTTGCTACTGAGTGACCAGTGCTCTTAATCTTGAGCATTTGTGGATGAACTGACGAAGTCAAGTTCTTGTGCTTTAATTCACTATGGGTGAGATCCTGTTCATGGGTCAACAGCTCTGTGTTTTGGGAGCTCGGGCTTGATTAGTTGGGACGTTCAAATGCAATATGGAATCTATGTCATCATATGATGGAATGATCGTCCCCTTAGAATTATCCGATTAATCATCAGAATCTAAGATCTTAGTATATGGATGTTCCATATGGATATTGAACTTGTGGGTCGCTCCCTGGATCAAGAGAATGATATCCGGATGATGATTAAGTCAAGGGTATGAAGTTCTAAGGATAAGATGTAATCAAGAAGGTAGATAGTACATCGGTTAACCTACTTGATTATGGATGTTACACAGAGGGGCATTGTGGTCATTGTACTTAGTAGGTCAAAGACAATCGTCTATTTATGATGAGCTTTATTTGCAATTTAATATTTGTCCCTGGAGTGCAACCATAACTCTCTAGTGGAATGAGTTAGGGTTAAAATGATCTTAATGTTGCTATGGGGTTAGCATGGACATTTTGGTCATTTTGGGAGCCAAGGGCAAATATGTCTTTTGGTCCCTCTTCTAGCCACTTTCCTATATTGGCATGGTTTCCTAATTTAATTAAATGGTATGTGGTTGAATTAATTTTGTGGAAGAATAATTTTGAGTATAAATTCAAATAGGCTTTTGATGGCATACATGAATTTAACTCTAGCTAAATTATTAACTAGTGGGCCATGGTGTGTTTAGCTATTTTGTGGGCCAGCCATAAGTGGAGCCACTTGTGTGAGGTTTCCAAGTTTCATTAGGTATCTTTACTTGGAAGGAAGGACTCCTCTTTGGGTAAGAATTCCTATAATTAAAGCTTACTAATCTTTAGTATCTTTAATTAGAAAGTGTTGCACAACTAAGGGGACTAGTTGCTAATTTTAAGGGATGGTCATTCCTATTAGAAAGAGAACTCTAAAAGGAATGCAATCTTTATAAATAGGAGGCACTACCTTGGGCGTGCAACATAGAAGAAACCAAGTGAGAAGAAAAACCTAGGGGCGTGGATTATCAAAGTGCTCCATTGGCCGCCCAAGACAAGGGAGAGTTTCTCACGCCCAGCCCTTCTTCTTCTTCATTGAAGAGATCAGATCAGCCACTGGTCTTGTTCCACAAAGAGTAATTCTGAAAACCCTTCTTAGGATTCCATAGTTTGATCCCACCATCAAGACCAATTAGATTGGGAAGTGGAATACAAGAGAAGATCAAGGGAGAAATTCCTGCAACAAATTTCTGCACTGTATTGCTGGTTGCACTTTGATATCAGTCCTTTGAAGTCTTTCTTTTCAGAGTTTTGAGGCATTCAAATCATCAAGGTGATAGTCCTCTATCTTCTCCTTTCTTTAGACACATGTTGATCATGATTTCATGGATTTCTATGCATGTTTTCATGGCTGGAAAATCAGATCTGGGTTTCTTGTTTTAAAACTTGAAAAACCAAAATCAGCCATGCCAGTCAACATTCAGATCTGTAATGCATAAACCTTCATCTGGAACGGGAAATGGCCACCAGAAAAATCGGAAACCGACACGACCACTTTTCTTGAGGGTTGAGTGACTTGTACGAACTGACGGTTCGCGAATGGGACTCTCGGTTAGAGAATTATGATCGAAAACATAGGATTTTCCAACACTTAGGCTCCAAAAGGCCCCGCCTGGGGTCCAGAAAGGGAAACGGCCCCTGAAAAATTTGAAAACTGGCATGAGCACTTCGCTCGAGGGTAAAGTGACTTGTAGGAACTGACGGTTCGCTAATGGGACTCCCGGTTAGAGAATTACTATCGAAAACATCGGATTTTCCAACACTTAGGCTCCAAAACGGCCCATCGGGGGTTCGGAACGGGAAACGACCATCGGAATAATCGGAAACCATCACGAGCACTTCGCTCGAGGGTAGAGTGACTTGTAGGAACTGACGGCTCGCAAATAGGACTCCCGGTTAAAGAATTACGATCGAAAATATAGGATTTTCCAACACTTAGGCTCCAAAACGGCTCGCTGGGGGTCCGGAGCGGGAAATAGCCACCGGAAAAATCAGAAACCGACACGAGCACTTCGCTCATGGGTAGAGTGACTTGTAGAAATTGACGGTTTGCAAATAGGACTCCCGGTTAGAGAATTACGATTGAAAACCTAGGATTTTCCAACACTTAGGCTCCAAAATGGCCCGCCGGGGGTCCAGAATGGGAAATGGCCCCCGAAAAATTCGAAAACCGGCACGAGCACTTCGCTCGAGGGTAGAGTGACTTGTAGGAACTGATGGCTCGCTAATGGGACTCCCGGTTAGTGAATTACGACCGAAAATATCGGATTTTCCAACACTTTGGCTCCAAAACGGCCCGCCGGGGGTCTGGAATGGGAAACGGCCATCGGAAAATTCGGGAACCGGCACGTGCACTTCGCTCGAGGGTAGAGTGACTTGTAGGAACTGACGGTTCGCAAATAGGACTCCCGGATTGCTTATATACTTGAAACGTAGATTTAACTGAAAACGTTTTCCTATAACTGACGAAATTAGCTTCCTAAGCCCCAACTTGTGCAAATGGGCTCTGGTTTTCGTGAAACTGGACGGGCACGAGCTCATAGTCATTCGTGAGTTGCTGGAATTGACAGCTCAAGATTCCGACTCCAGGATTTTTCGTATAGTTGAAACGTAGGTTTAATTCTTAATTTTTTAATTTCAATACTTACTTTTGTTTATATTTACTAAATATTGTCAATTTTTTTAATTAACTATTAATATTTATTTATCATTTTGTTTTTAGGTTTAAGAGCATCGAATCGATCACAGCACCCTGTCAAGACAATATATTTATTTTTCTTGTTTTTTTTTTTTTTGCTTGAATTGTAAAGATTATAATTTCTTGAAGTTTTTGTAATGTTTTTAATGTGATTAATATAAGTCTTTGTTTTGTTATTAGTTTTTTAATTAATTGTTCTAGTTGTATGTAATATATTCAGGTATATGTACTGGTACAAAAAAAAGAAAAAAATTGTAAAATCGAAAAAGCTAAAAAAAAAAAAAAATTTAATATTAGCGGCCGCCATTTCACCTTTAGCGACCGCTATTAGCGGTCACTAAAAATATTAAAAAAAAAAAAAACGTCTTTAAGTTTTTGCAGCCGCCATTTCTACTTTTAGCGACCACCACTAAAAGTAATTTTAAAAAATAAAAAAATTATTTAAAAAAATAAAAAAAAAGTATTAGCGACCGCCATTTGTATCATTAGCGACGGCTATGGCGGCCGCTAAAGGTCTTTTTAGGGACGTCGTTCGCAGTCGCTAAGCCGTCGCAAAAAAGTTACGACCGCCACGTGGTGGTTGCTAATACCCTTTTGCGACGAGCTTGTTGCGGCCGCCATTTGGTGGTCGCTAAAGAGTATTAGCGACTGCCAGGCGACTTTTTGCGACGGCTAATGACGGCCGCTAAAAGTCATTTTTCTATTAGTGTTATATGCAAAGTCTGCTGGAGCTTGTTGCTAGTATTTATGTTGTTTTCGTTTTGTTTTGTGCACTTACGCCATGGAGAGGTTGTCACTGTATCTCTTCTACTAGTTCGTTGTACGTTCTCTTCTACTAAGTAAAGAGTCGTGTGAGATTATTATTCCTCTTCTTCTTCTTGACTATGTTCATTTTATATATTTTTATGTTCGTTCTTTATTTTTCCATCTCTGTGGTTGGTGATCTTTTTATGGTGTTTGATGGGCCAGGTCCAAATGACTAGGTCAGCGATGATGGATTAGACCTAAACAGCTCGGCCCACGGTAACGGGTCGGGTCTGACTGACCTAAGGCCATGATGGGCCCAGGTCAATATCCACCCTTCAGGAACCGGGTCCAGATCCATCGAATGACAGAGTCAGACCACGCATCGTTCCATCTACCGGCTTTCACCAAGTCCCGCGGAGGAGATCTTACCTGCTCATCTGTTGAGGATAGTGCGGGAGACTCTACCAGATTGGAGCGCACATCGTTGGAGATCGCTGGAGATTCTCCCCACCCGTTGGGGAAAGACTATAAAAGGAGAGTCCTACTAACGGAGGAAGACTACTTGATTTTTCTCACTATCATTGTATCTGACTCCTTTGTAATCTCCTCCCCAGAGCAGTAAAGTGATTACTTGAAGTGGACGTAGGTCATACCGACCGAACCACTATAAACTCTCTCTCTCTTCATTAATTTTCACATTTATTGCATATCACTTGACCGGTGGTGCCCGAAAGCCACTTTTTGGCATCATCAGTTTGGCGCCGTCTATGGGAACGAAAAGAGTTTCCTTTTTTCAAAAAGCCATGCCGATCACCAGGTCAACAAGACGACAAGATGGTAACCCCTCGCGCGAGGGCGAGGGTAATCCTCCACCGACCAACCCTGCACCGAATGCTCCCGCTCCCTCTCCCCAGCAGATGCTGGAGACCATGCAGCAGTTGGTAACTCAAAACCAACAAATACTGCAGCTCATGCTGGCGAGTCAGGGAGGAGCGCTAGGTACAGGACCACAGGAAGCACCACTCTCGGAGCAACTGGTAGCTCCACGCAGAGGGGCACCTCACCCGGGCGCCCGTCCACACGGTGCCCGGGGCCGAGGCGCCAACCGAGGCCGCCATCACCTGGGCGCCCAACCCCTGGGCGCCCAGGGTCGAGGACTACAGCTGGGCGCCCAACCCCTGGGCACCCATCCTCATGGCACCCTGGGCGCCCGTCATCATGATACCCACGCCCATGGGACATCTGCTGGAGCTCCGCTGGTCGTCCCACACGGAAGACTACTGGTTGATCCTGAAGGCCGCGCTCATCTCGACGTACCCCCTCCCCCGGGCGGGTCGAATCGCGGTGGACTTCCACCTCCTCCCTCTGCTTCCAATCAGGAGGATCCTAATTTCCAGGAGATGGGAAGTGGAAATTACAGCTTGGAAGACGAGAGCCAGTTCCAAGGTCAATCCAGAGAAGCTCCCAACCTTTGGGATGAGAAGTTCAAAGAGATGCAAGATCAGATTGGCAACGTCTTCAATGCCATGAAGGCACAGGTACCAGAATCCATTGACTATCTGGTACAACGAACGGATACACCGTTCAAATCCTCCGTGGCAAACTACCCCCTCCCCAGAAAATTCAAAATGCCGACCATGGAAACTTTTGATGGGACCAAGGACCCGTTGGATCACTTGGAAACGTACAAAACCCTAATGCAACTACACAACGTCCCTGACGAGATCATGTGTAGAGCGTTTCCAACCACCTTGAAGGGTTCCGGGAGGCAATGGTTCTCCAGTCTCGCCCCAACCTCCATTTCCACCTTTGCAGACTTGAGTAAGTCCTTCGTGTCTCACTTTATTGGAGGACGTCGCCATCAGAAGCCCGCCACACACCTGCTCAGCATAAAGCAGGATAAGAACGAAAGCCTCAGGAGCTATCTCACTCGTTTTAACGAGGAGGTACTCCAAGTTGAAGAACCAGATGACAAGGTCTCCATGACAGCCTTCATTGGAGTCCTCCGTTCTTCGAGCTTCCTATTCTCGGTGATGAAGTGCCCGCCAAAGAACTTTCCTGAACTGCTGGCAAAAGCCCAGAAGTACATGAATGCAGAGGACATCACCAGGGCTAGGCGAGGGGAGTCCTCCAGACTAGAAGGCAAGGGGAAGGAGCGAGACAGAGAGGATAGGAAGGAGAACAGTAGCAACAAGAGAAGCAGAACGGAGAGGGTACCAGCCAGAGAGAGGCTTGGTCCAGCTCCTCAGAGGGATAGGCAGGCCTTCACCCCCCTCAGTGCCTCCGTCGGACACATCTTGTTGCAGATCCAAGATGATCCCGCGGTTAAATGGCCAGGGAAAATGAAGTCTCCCCCAAACCGCAGGAATCCTAACAAATATTGTCGCTTCCATCGCGACCATGGTCATGATACCGACGACTGCTACGAGTTGAAGAAGCAGATCGAGGACCTCATCCAGCGCGGGCACCTGCGCCAATATGTTGCTGGGAGAGCTCAAGCACCATCACCACCTCGTCATCAAGAAAATCAACAGCCCTTCGGAGAAATTCACACTATCTCCGGAGGATCGGCGGAGTCACTCTCAGCAATGAAGGCCCACTCCAGAAAGGCCAGACATACTGAGGAAGCACGTCCGTCCAAAGTGCCCCGGCAAGGAGATGGCGAGGTCATATCCTTCTCGGATAGGGACCTGGAAGGAGTGCAGCTCCGCCACGACGACCCATTGGTAATATCCCTGACCATCGCCAATTTCCAGGTGCATAGAATCCTGGTAGATAGTGGCAGCTCCGCTGACATACTGTATGCAGACGCTTATGACAAGTTGAGCCTAGGTAGGGAAAGGCTCCGACCTGTCAAGTCACCTCTTATTGGTTCTCAGGAGAGAAGGTGTACCCCCTTGGAGCGATTAAGCTCCCAGTCACCGCCGGAGTGGCACCCCTAAGCTCCACAATCATGGTCGACTTCCTAGTGCTTGACTGCCCGTCAGCTTACAACGTCATATTGGGCCGACCTGCCCTCAATACATTAAAGGTTGTTCCCTCCACCTATCACCTCATCATCCGCTTTCCAACCCCTAATGGAATCGGAGAGGTCAGGGGAAACCAGTTGGCTGCCAGAGAATGCTACGTCTCCTCAGTAAAAGATAAAAAGCAGAAGGAAGCGTTGCAGATTGAGACCCTTGATCCAAGGGATGACTCCACCATTGAGAGGGGAGAACCAGTTGAAGCACTCACCACTGTGTCTTAAATGAAGACCTCCCTGATAGGAAAGTGTACATTGGCTCTTCTCTCCCTGAAGACCTGGTCCGCCGCTTGACCAACTTCCTGAAGAACAACATGGACATATTTGCATGGTCACATGCAGATCTGGAAGGGATCGATCCCAAAGTCGCCATTCATCGCCTCAATGTCGACCCCCAGCACAAGCATGTCCGACAAAAGCTGAGGGGCGCCTCCACTGAGAGGGCCCAAGCAATGGACAAGGAGGTCGGGAAGCTGATAGAGACTGGAGCTATAAGGGAGGTAGCATACCCCGAATGGCTCTCTAATGTTGTGATGGTGACGAAATCCAATGGGAAGTGGCGCCTGTGCGTCGACTTCACTGACCTTAACAAGGCATGCCCGAAGGACTGCTTCCCGTTGCCTAGGATCGACCTCCTCATCGACGCCACGGCGGGTCACGAACTTCTCTCCTTCCTGGATGCTTATTCTGGGTACAATCAGATCAACATGCATCCCCCAGACCAAGTGAAGACGTCATTCATCACCCCGAAAGGGACCTATTGCTATAGGGTCATGCCTTTCGGACTGAAGAATGCAGGGGCGACCTACCAACGCCTGGTGAACAAAATGTTTCACTCTCAGATTGGGCATACCATGGAGGTTTATGTGGACGACATGCTGGTGAAGAGCTTTGCGGCCACAGATCACATCAATCATCTCCAAGAAACCTTCAGTGTTCTCAGGCTCTATCGCATGAAGTTAAATCCCGAGAAGTGTGCCTTCGGAGTGGGGTCTGGAAAATTCTTGGGATTCATGGTCAATCAAAGGGGGATAGAGGCGAATCCCGACAAAATCATGGCTATATTGGATATGAAGTCGCCCGCCTCCACCAAGGAGCTGCAGCGCCTCAATGGAAAGGTGGCAGCACTTAGCAGATTTGTCTCCAAGTCTGCAGACAAGTGCTTGCCTTTCTTTAAAATCCTTAGGAAGGCTTTCGAGTGGGGGCCCGAGGCGGAGGAGGCCTTCCAGAAGCTTAAAGCCTACTTGGCCACTCCCCCTCTTCTTTCACATGCTGCACCAGGAGAGGTGTTGTATCTGTACCTCTCTGCTTCCCCCTCAGCAGTCAGCTCTGTCCTCATCAGAGATCATGATGGAATGCAGAAACCCATTTACTATGTAAGCAGAGCATACCGAGGGGTAGAGTCCAGATACACGGAGCTGGAAAAACTGGCACTCGCCCTCATTTCAACAGCAAGGCGGCTGCGTCATTATTTCCAGAGTCACACAATTATGGTTATTACTGATCAACCTCTGAAGAGAGTACTAGGAAAGCCGGATGTATCCGGGAGGCTCGTCAAATGGGCAGTAGAACTGGGGGAGTTTGATGTCCAGTATCAGCCAAGGTCGGCCGTCAAAGCGCAAGCCTTGGCAGACTTTGTAGCTAAGTTTACACATGCAGAGGGGGAGACGGATGAACTAGCCTCGCCCATACAAGGTGGGTCGCCGCCAGAAGAGGACAACCAAGAGGGCGCCCACACAACTCCAGATCTCCAAGCCTCCGCGGAAGACCAGGCAGCCCTGGGCGCCCAGGCATCCCTTGCCCTGGGCGCCCAAGGATCTCCAGCAACCCTGGGCGCCCAAGGCTTGGGCGCCCAGGCCTCCACAACAAACCTGGACGCCCAAGGCTTGGGCGCCCAGGCCTCCACAGCAGCCCTGGGTGCCCAGGCATCCCTTGCCTTGGGCGCCCAGGCCTCTCCAGCTTCCCTGAGCGCCCAAGGCTTGGGCGCCCAGGCCTCCCCAGAGTCATGGGCGCCCAGGCATCTCCAGCAGCCCTGGACGCCCAAGCAAAGTCTAGTTCGGGCCCCCCGTTGCTTCCTGCTTCTCATCCTGATGCCCAGAATCTCTCAGCACTACTATGGAAGCTCTATGTTGACGGCTCCGCGACCAGCAATGGAAGTGGAGCGGGTCTTATATTAATCAGCCCTGATGGCACACCCCTCAAGTGTGCAGTAAAGTTTCACTTTCCAGCCTCAAACAATGAGGCTGAGTACGAGGCACTCCTCTCTGGTTTGAAGCTGGCATTGGAAATGAACGCCCAACACCTTATCGCTTATAGCGACTCTCAGCTGATAGTGAATCAGGTCAAGGGCGAGTTTGAAGCAAAGGAGACCAGAATGCAGGACTACCTCAGCCTAGTGAAAAAGTTGATCCTGTAATTCCAGCACTTCCAAATCAGTCATATCCCCCGGGAAAGTAACGTTGCTGCGGATACACTTGCCAGGCTCGCCTCGTCCTTCGAGACCTCACCAGGCGAACCAACATTCCTAGGGCACCAGCTAGAACCAAGCCAGACGAATGAAAGCGCTGTAAACATCAACTGTGCTGCAACTGAAACAAGCTGGATGGCCCCGATAAGGGCGTACCTCCAAGAGGGTACATTGCCAGAGAACCCCCTCGAGGCGAGGAAGCTGAGGATGAGAGCTTCCAAGTTCACATTCTTGCAGGATGTCCTCTACAAGAAAGGCTACTCGTTACCCCTGTTGAGGTGCCTCTCTCCCGAAGAAGCTGATTATGCCCTGCGAGAAATCCACGAGGGAATTTGTGGGAACCACTCGGGCGGGCGCTCCCTCACTCACAAAGCACTCAGGCAAGGCTTCTTTTGGCCCAGCATGCTTGCGGATGCCAAAGAATTTGCCAGGAAGTATGACAAATGCCAGCGCTTTGCCACTGTGCCAAGGCAGCCACCAGAGGAACTCACTACCATCATGAGCCCATGGCCTTTCTCCAAGTGGGGGATCGACATCCTAGGCCCCCTTCCATTGGCTAAAGGGCAATGTAAGTTTGTAGTGGTCGCTGTCGACTACTTCACGAAGTGGGCGGAGGCGGAACCCTTAGCAAGGATCACAGACTCCAAAGTAAAGGACTTTGTCTGGAAAAGCATAGTTTGCCGCTTTGGGATCCCACATGCCATCGTCAGTGACAATGCAAAGCAATTTGACAACAAGCTCTTCAACTCGTTTTGCTCCGACCTTCAGATCAAGCAGCCCCACTCCAGCCCGGCACATCCACAGGCAAACGGGCAGGCGGAGGTCATGGCGCGAACGGTCTTGCGAAATTTGAAGACAAGGCTTGAAAGAGCAAAGGGCTTTTGGGTGGACGAGCTTCCCGGGGTATTATGGGCATATCGGAGCACGCCAAGAGCTCCAACTGGGGAAACCCCTTTCTCTCTCGCCTTTGGGACTGAAGCAGTCATCCCAGTTGAGATTGGGGTCCACTCTCTTAGAATTCAGCACCATGACCCAGACTCCAATGAGGAGGGACTGCGCATCAATCTTGATTTGGTGGATGAAGCGAGGGAGATGGCCAACATCCACAATGCTGAGTACAAGCGGCGCATGGCCAAACACTATAACTCAAGGGTAAAGCCTCGCCCCCTCCAACTCGGAGATCTGGTTCTCAAAAAAGTCATCCTCGCCACTAAGGATTCTCGGGAAGGCAAGCTAGGCCCGAATTGGGAAGGTCCTTATCTCATAACGGAGGTGGTGAGACCCGACACTTACAGGATTCAGGATTCGGAAGGAAAAGTCCTACTTCATCCGTGGAATGCAGAACATTGTTGACACCAAAAATGTCACTTTGCCTCCTCACACCAAAAGCAACACGGAGCCGCATCCTACCAAAAATAGGCAGGCGCTACTTCAAGCATCAGATCTTGTCAGAATCAAACAAAAACTGCAAGGTCATTCAAAACAACCAAAAGAGAGGTACACATGAAGTTTCGGGCCATTCCGACATCATTCGGCCTAACTTCACTTCTCCAACAGCTGAGCAGCAGCTCCCGGCGGTGACAGTGTCGAAGACTTCAAATCTTCGATCAGAGCCTACGGATGGTTACAAAATACCTCCAAAAGGCTCCATGACAAGTTTCAAGTCAAACCGACATCGTTTGACCGGAAGACAAAGCTCAGGATTTCCCTCGCGGTGAAATCAAGGCAAGCATTTGCATGACCCCAAACGGCTTCAAAACTCAAACGAAAGCCTATGGTTGGTCTTATCTACTGATGAGGGAGTCACACGTCGAATTTCAGGTCAATCGGACATCGTTTGACCGGAAGTCAAAGCTCGGGATTTCCCTCGCGGTGAAATCAAGGCAAGCGTTTGCATGACCCCAAACGGCTTCAAAACTCAAACAAAAGCCTATGGTTGGTCTTATCTACTGATGAGGGAGTCACACGTCGAATTTCAGGTCAATCGGACATCGTTTGACCAAAAGTCAAAGCTCGGCATTTCCCTCGCAGTGAAATCAAGTCAAGCATTTGTGGGCCCCCAAACGGCTTCAAAACCTGAACAAAAGCCTATGGTTGGTCTCGTCTACTGCTCAAGAAGCTACACGTCGAATTTCAGGTCATTCCGACATCGTTTGACCTAGTTTCGACGCTTGACAAAAAATCGGCAGTTCTCCACAGCAAAGTCTTCGGCTTTTCAGAAAATGGGAAACTTTGCAATCCGATTTGCACGGATTCTCGTCAGGTTTTCTTGAGGGAAATCCAGCCAATAAATGAGAGGAAATTCCAAGAAAAATGCAGGAGAAAACAGAAGCAAAAACGGACGAAAAACGGCGAAGAAAAAGCGACCGAAAGGCGGCCAAAAAAATGGGCCAAGGCCCATGGTCGCCGGCGACCATGGAGGTCCGGGCCGCCGGACCTCGCCCAAAAAACCCGTTTTTCGGGTATTTTTCGCGTTTCTAGTTGATTGGCCCCTGTGATTTTTCCAAAATCTGATTTTTTGTGCATGATATCCGTCGATCTTCATCAACATCACGGATCCATCACTGGAATCATTAGATCATCATCGGACGCCTCAAGATCGTCAAACGGCTAACCAAGAAAGCACCCTTTCTGCCCGCCCGATCGCGAAATCGACTGGACAGATGTTGCTGGCCCGCTGACATCAACGAATGTTTGAAATTGGATCACCATCCGACATCAAATGGTATGTGGGTCCATTGGTGATCATCGCAAGAAGAATCCCAAAGGAAGCGGCACGGCCCGCGACTCTTCAAGCGCCCAGACAATCAATTAATGAAGTTAAATGACCCGTTTATGGCAAGTTAATGCGGTCATTAACTCATTTTTTTGAACGGCCCAATCAGAAGCAAGCAAATGGGAGTTACAAATCCAAGTAATCATGACATTAAAATCATGAAACTCCCGTCATCATGGAGATTAAAGGAGATTAAATGCCCACTACTCTCCATCGGCCAATCAAATTCAAGGAAAAAGGAGTTACAAAACAAGTAATTAAAAACTTGTAACTCCTCCCATCATGAGCATTAATACCATAAATGCTCATAAACTCTCCTAAATGGCTACCAAATGCCTATAAGTAGGAGGTCATTCCAAGGGAAACGGATCCAGAAAAATCGCCAGAAAATCATTCAAAAATCCTCGGAGAAATCTCTACAACTCTGCTCCTTCAAGAAAACTCTACTGCAACAAGCACTACAAGGTGATCAAAGCTCCTTGGGGGGGCCACCCCCCCCCCCCCCCAAGGCCACCTCTCCTTTTATCCAACATGGCTAGATGCGGCTTTTCAGCCCATCTACTCGGCTTTTTACCGGATATAGGACCTTACCTTGGTCCTTATCCTCTAAAAATCTGAGGTTGGAGCCAAGCCAAGAAATCAAGCATCAAAGTTCTCATCTGAAGGACGATGGCGGAGTCCATACATGACTCGCGACCGTCGATCTGAACGGGTCCCCCACAATCGCATGAGAAGTTAGATTCCTTTTCTTTCTTTTCTGTTGCATTGTATTTTTTTATAAAGAGACAAAAAAAATCACATCTCTTGTCTTTCATTATTGATAAGATTTGTAAATCGCCTTTCACGGAAAAATCGCCTTTCACGGCAAACAAAGAAAACCGCCTCTCACGGCATTCAAAAAAAACAAACCTTGTCTCTTTTCTTTAAAAATATGTGTGTAATGGAAAGATGGAAAAAAGTTGATTTCCTTTTCTACTTGTGAAGGTGAATCTCCAGATCACTACTCTAAATTCCAAGTAGAATAGAAAATCTTGTTGGGATTGGTGTATGCCCTAAAGCCCACTGACTGCACTCACATCTCTGTAACTGGATATTTATTGGTTATTTAATGGAATGACATCTTTCTCTTTATACTTGTGTATATGTATGGTTGTGTAAGGCCCATTGTTTTCTAGTAATGACTTAGGTGTGTAGTGGCTACACACAGTAAGGTCTGAGTCACGAACACTTGAAACAATAAACTTGTTCATAACTGAGAGATGGAGTTGGGCACTTCATCTTGGTATAAGTTATAATGAGATACTCTCCTGTATTCAGGGTGACTTACCTAAGTCACGGGAGGCTTTTCCGGATTTATCTCATTAGTGCATGTGTCATGCATTGAACAGGACCACTTGTAGGTGTGATCTCTAATATAGTACTATCACAGAGAGAGATCAAATCACCTCTTGCTACTGAGTGACCAGTGCTCTTAATCTTGAGCATTTGTGGATGAACTGACGAAGTCAAGTTCTTATGCTTTAATTCACTATGGGTGAGATCCTGTTCATGGGTCAATAGCTCTGTGTTTTGGGTGCTCGAGCTTGATTAGTTGGGACGTACAAATGCAATATGGAATCTATGCCATCATGTGATGGAATGATCGTCCCCTTAGAATTATCCGATTAATCATCAGAATCTAAGATCTTAGTATATGGATGTTCCATATGGATATTGAACTTGTGGGTCGCTCCCTGGATCAAGAGAATGATATCCGGATGATGATTAAGTCAAGGGTATGAAGTTCTAAGGTTGAGATGTAATCAAGAAGGTGGATAGTACATCGGTTAAACTACTTGATTATGGATGTTACATAGAGGGGCATTATGGTCATTATACTTGGTAGGTCAAAGACAATCGTCTATTTATGATGAGCTTTATTTGCAATTTAATATTTGTCCTTGGAGTGCAACCATAACTCTCTAGTGGAATGAGTTAAGGTTAAAATGATCCTAGTGTTGCTATGGGGTTAGCATGGACATTTTGGTCATTTTGGAAGCCAAGGGCGAATATGTCTTTTGGTCCCTTCTCTAGCCACTTTCCTAGATTGGCGAGGTTTCCTAAATTGTTTAAATGTGTGGAGAAATAATTTTGAGTGTAAATTCAAATAGGCCCATGATGGTATACATGAATTACAACTCTAGATAAATTATTTGGTACATGAGCCATAGTAAGTGTGGGCTAGCCAATGTGGTCCCTAGTTTGTGGGTCCCAAGTTTGTGCAGGTCCCATTACTTGGAAGGAGTTCTTTTTTGTGCAAGTTTTCCTAAAGTTTAGTAGCTTTCTAATTCAATTTAGAAACTAAATAGAAAAGGAAAGAGGGCTGGACGTCCATGATGGAGTGTGTTTTCCTTTTTGGAAAGTTCCTATTTTTTCTCCTTGGTTTCCTAGTTCTTTCAAGATACTTTCTCTCTAAGATATCAGCATTATATATTGCTGGTGGTTCCCCCTTTGGGCGTGTAACATTATTGAGGGAAGAAGGAGAGAAAATCTCTCTTGGTTGTGCAAGAGATTGGAAACAAGAAAGAGGGGCAGCACTCACACCCTTGGACGTCCATTGCACATCAGATTTCCTCTTGCTGGTCCTTGTTTTCTTCCTGCAGAAAACCCACATCAGATCTGAGTTCTTCACTTCAGATCAAGCAAAGACAATTAGAGGGAAGTCTAGTTTGTTCCCACCAACACTAGCCAATCAGATTGGAGAAAGAGGAATAGAGGAGAAGACTAGAAGGGAACCTGCTGCAGAGAAATTCCAGCAAGGTTGCTGAAAGTTGCAGTCTAAAGAATCTGATCTTAAAGTTCAGATTTCAGAAGTTTTTCAACCCAAGAACATCAGGTATATGTTCTCCTTTGTATCTTATTTGTTTACACACAAGTTGATCATGATTGCATGGTGTTATTGTGTGATTTACATGGCTGGTTTGCTTTCTAATTCTGATCCTAGTTAAAAGTTTTAAAATACCAGCTATAGAACTCTCTTCTTAAAAGGAGTTCAGATCTGATTCACACTAACTTTCAAATCTGGCATACCCGTACAAAAAAAAACTGATGCCCGCTTTTCCTTTCTTTCCCTCCACCGTACCCCGTCAGCCCCGGGGCGGAGGCAGCTTTGGAAAAAGAGAAAAGCCGGGACCATCAAGCTGGCATACCCGGTGGGACCCTGTTCATTTGAGAACACAATGCTTGGATTCTTTGGCTCCTTTTTAGTTGGTGGCCTATGTTGGATCTTGCATCTAAAAAAAAACCACATGAGATGGGATTCTTGGAAATTTCTTCTTTTGAGTTTATTTCCAGTCTTTCTTGTTTCTAAAAAAAAAATTCTCAAAAAGAAACAAAATCTGATTTAAAAAAAAAAATTCAGATTTTCCTCTTTTGGGTTTAAGTTGAGAAACTTTGGCTTCTTCCTTTTCGGACTTCGAGATCGCAGAAATGTTGAACTCATTTTCGGAATGGAACACCATTCGCTCTCTCCTATGAATCCATAAAAAATAAAAAAAAATCTGATTTAAAAAAAAAATTCAGATTTTCCTCTTTTGGGTTTAAGTTGAGAAACTTTGGCTTCTTCCTTTTCGGACTTCGAGATCGCAGAAATGTTGAACTCATTTTCGGAATGGAACACCATCCGCTCTCTTCTATGAATCCATAAAAAAAAAAAATCTGATTTTAAAAAAAAAATTCAGATTTCTCCCTTTTGGGTTTAAGTTGAGAAACTTTGGCTTCTTCCTTTTCGGACTTCGAGATCGCAGAAATGTTGAACTCATTTTCGAAATGGAACACCATTTGCTCTCTTCTATGAATCCATAAAAAAAAAAAAAATTCTAAAAAAAATCTGATCAAATTTTTTTTTTCAGATTTTCCTCTTTTGGGTTTAAGTTGAGAAACTTTGGCTTCTTCCTTTTCGGACTTCGAGATCGCAGAAATGTTGAACTCATTTTCGGAATGGAACACCATTTGCTCTCTTCTATGAATCCATAAAAATAAAAAAAAATCTAAGAAAAATCTGATAAAATTTTTTTTCCAGATTTTCCCCTTTTGGGTTTAAGTTGAGAAACTTTGGCTTCTTCCTTTTCGGACTTCGAGATCGCAGAAATGTTGAACTCATTTTCGGAATGGAACAACATTCGCTCTCTTCTATGAATCCATAAAAAAAATCTTTCAAAAAAAAAACCATTAAGGTTGCACCAATTGCGTTCTTTGACCAAAGTGGATCTAAGAAAAGCCTTGTCCAGAGTGTGGAGACTGATGATGCCAAAAAGTGGTTTTCGGGCACCACCGGTCAAGTAATAAATAATTAATGAAAAAATGGATGGAGAGAGAGAGAAAGAGAGGAGATTTATAGTGGTTCGGTCAGTGTGACCTACGTCCACTTTAATTGGTGAATTTACTGCTCTGGGGAGGAGATTACAAAGTAGGAGATACAATAATGATGTGTAGAATTCGAGAGATTCTCCTGCTTCTTTGATAGGACTCCTCCTTTTATACTCTTTCTCCAACGAGTGGGGAGATTCTCCAGGGATCTCCAATGATGTACGCTCCAGTCTGGTGAAGTCTTCCGAACTCTCCTCAATAGAGGAGCAGATAAGATTTCCTCCGAGGGAATTGGTAAAAGCAGGTATGTGAAACGACAAGATGACTTTGTCATTTTGTGGATTCGGATCCGGCCTCAATGGGTAGATCAAGACCTTGGCTCATCACGGACCAAGGTCAGTTCGACCTGACCCATCATCGTGGACCGAGCCTCTTGGGCCTAACCTGTTATTGCGGGCCGACTTACTTGGGCCTGACCCATCATTTGCCCCTCAATGTCTCGCGCCAAAAACTTTGAAAGGGAGACATTTTGAATATCAGGCTTTTTCATACTAAGCAATTTGTAGCTTTTTTGGACATTGAACCCCCTTTTACTATATGCCCTCCGCAGAGGGGGTCCGGGGGTGTCCCCGGCGGTGGTCGAGCTCACTCCAATTTTTTTTTTTTTTCAGGCCCTGGAAGAGTTCCACCGGCACTTTACTCCTTCTTGAATTTTATAGCAGAGTTCTCCAGGCATACGACTCTCTCTTTCTGTTTCCTTCGCTTAGTATCTTCTCTCATTCGAAAACCCTAATGTAGGAGTCTATAAATAGAGAGGCTACTTGCCCACTTTGCTTTTCATTCAGGACTTGATCTTCTTCTTGCTAGAAGGAAGGGACTGCTGCCACCACCATGGAGCATCAGCCTACTGCTGCCGAAGCATCGTTGTCGTCTGCTGTCACCGTGTCCGCGCAGGGAGCGCGCCAGCAAGCATCTGGGCAACCAACGCTCGGGGTGCCCACTGCTGCACGCTCGCCCGGGGCGACCACGACTGCTGCAAGCCCGCCCGGGGCGGCCACGCCTGCTGCTCGCCCGCCTGGGGCGCCCGGACACGCTCGCCCGTTGCGCCTGGGGCACTCTCGCCCGTCGCGCATGGGGACGCTGCTGCCTGCGCACGCCCGCCTGGGGACGCCGCCTGTGCTCGCCTGCCTGCACGCCCGCCCGGGCCGTCCGCCTGCGTGGCTCGCCCGCCTGGGCCTACGCCCGGGGCGCCCGGGGGGCCCGCGTCGCCTGCTGCCGCTGCACGCCCGCCCGGGACTGGGGCTGGCCCTGCTCGCCCGCCTGGGGCCGGGGCACGCTCGCCCGGGGCTGACCCTGCTCGCCCGCCCGGGCCCGGGGCTGACCCTGCTCGCCCGCCCGGGACTGGGGCTGACCCTGCTCGCCCGCCTGGGGCCGGGGCACGCTCGCCCGGGGCTGACCCTGCTCGCCCGCCCGAGACTGGGGCTGGCCTTGCTCGCCCGCCTGGGGCTGGGGCGCCCGGGCCCACTCGGCAGCCTGCTGTGCACGGGGCGCCCGAGGCTTTTTGCCCGCCCGGGGTGCCCGCGCCTGCGTTCGTGTCGTCCGCCGTAGTTGGGTCACCCGCGCCCAAGGGGTCTGCTGCTGATGGTTTGCCTACTATTGAGATGTGCGCGGTGCGGGACATTGGCGAGGGAGATGGTGTCCATAAGGAGTTGGACGAGATAAACACTGGAGCATCTGCCGTGATCACAACACGTCTCCGTCGTAAAAGATATCGAGGAAAAGTGGCCATCGACGACGGGTCCAAGGTGAGTACCCTTTTCAGCTCAATTACTGACAGTGATCTTTTTAGGATAATGTCTGCCTATCACATTCCCCCTACTGTGTTGTGCCGCCGGGCTGAGACAGACGAGCCTGCTTCTGACGATTCGTTAGGTGACATTGTTATTTACGAAGAGATGCTTGAGGCGGGACTGAGGTTCCCTATACTTTCTTCTATTTGCCGTATTCTCCACTACTTTTCATTGACCCCTGGGCGATTGACGCCAAATGGATGGAGAGTCTTGCTGGGTTTCCTCGCATTGTGGAGGAGAGTGCATAGCGAGGATGCTTCACCAGTAGAGTTCCATGCGGCTTACAATTTAGTTGAGTCTCCCGCCCCCAACAGGGGGTGGTACTACTTTACTTCTAGGAGCGGTACGCTGTTCACAGGACTGCGCTCAAACTGTCATAGCTGGAAATCTCGCTTCATATTTGCTGGAGGAGAGTGGGCATCCGAGACTGACAAAGTGTTAGTGCCTACTCGATGGGGAGACGCCAGGAGACTTGGTAAGCCACTCCTTTGCTACTTTTTTTTTTTATATTGATATTATTTATGTGCTCACTCGTTGCCTTTTTGCAGACGCGCCGGTGCTCTCCAAGAGTCAGGAGGGGAAGTTACAGGCGGTAAGAGACCATCCCGAAAAGGACTTGGGTGTTCTCTTACCCAAAGGAAGTGGTGGAGCTGGTAGCTCTTCTCAGGCACCTCCCGCGAAGAGAAAAGGTATTGACTTATGCTTTTCCTTTCTTTCTTCCTTATTTTTATATGCACAAGTAACACTCTTGGCTTTTGCACCAGTAGATAGAGGGATGATCGGGGCTCGCCTTTCAAGTAGGAGTAGCCCTCCTTCCAAAGCGGCGAAGGTAGAGAGTACCACAAGGGGGGAGTCCCCGCGAGTGTCCACCAGGGCCAGCTCCCTTATGTCTCCCACAGGGTTGCCCCAGCCAGCTATCTCTTCTGCCCCGACCTCTCCTGCCACGATTGCTATTCGAGAGTCTTCCTCTCTACCCGCACCTCCTGCCCCTCACTCGTGTCCCCCGCGGCCGGGGGCTCCTACAGGGGTTGTTCGGATGTTAGGCAAACCGCGGGTGATCCGGGAGAGGCTCGGGAGATTTGTGATTCCTGATGAGGTTTCTCATTGGGTACTGAGAGAACCATAGATACATTCCTGGAGGGTCTGGCCCAGGTAAAGACATTTTTCCTTTTCTCCAGACTTCATAAAAATATATATATTTTTATGTCTCATTTCTTTTCCTATTGCTCCAGGCTTCCACTGCAACCGTCAGCTTGATGTCAAAGGCCAACCAGTTGAAGGGAGAGAATGAGAATCTTCGGAAGGTGTACTCCCTTGCTCAGCAGAAGATTGCTGCCCTTGAGGCTGATAGGGAAACCGATCTTGGGGCGGCTCGCGAGAGGGCGTCCAGGTTAGAGACTGAACTCTCGTCAGCCAGCGAGAGGGCTACTAAGGCGGAAGGTGATCTCTTGACTGCCCGCGAGAAGGAGTCCAGATTCGAG
This sequence comes from Cinnamomum chago, assembly GCA_038049695.1. Classification (NCBI taxonomy): domain Eukaryota; kingdom Viridiplantae; phylum Streptophyta; class Magnoliopsida; order Laurales; family Lauraceae; genus Cinnamomum; species Cinnamomum chago. The sequence continues at coordinate 6,021,182 of CP142460.1, forward strand.
ACTGCGCTTTCGTTAGCCCGTGAGAGGGCGATGAGGGCAGAGGCTGAGTTAGGGGAGGCCCGCGAGAGGGCTTCACTCAGGGAGGCTGAGCTAGTGGAGGCCCGCGAGAGGGCTTCACTCAGGGAGGCTGAGCTCGTGCAGGCCTGCGAGAGGGCGTCGCTCAGAGAGGCTGCCGTGGCAAATTCTTTTCGTTTCCCACAGACGGCGCCAAACTGATGATGCCAAAAAGTGGTTTTCGGGCACCACCGGTCAAGTAATAAATAATTAATGAAAAAATGGATGGAGAGAGAGAGAAAGAGAGGAGATTTATAGTGGTTCGGTCAGTGTGACCTACGTCCACTTTAATTGGTGAATTTACTGCTCTGGGGAGGAGATTACAAAGTAGGAGATACAATAATGATGTGTAGAATTCGAGAGATTCTCCTGCTTCTTTGATAGGACTCCTCCTTTTATACTCTTTCTCCAACGAGTGGGGAGATTCTCCAGGGATCTCCAATGATGTACGCTCCAGTCTGGGGAAGTCTTCTGAACTCTCCTCAATAGAGGAGCAGATAAGATTTCCTCCGAGGGAATTGGTAAAAGCAGGTATGTGAAACGACACGATGACTTTGTCATTTTGTGGATTCGGATCCGGCCTCAATGGGTAGATCAAGACCTTGGCTCATCACGGACCAAGGTCAGTTCGACCTGACCCGTCATCGTGGACCGAGCCTCTTGGGCCTAACCTGTTATTGCGGGCCGACTTACTTGGGCCTGACCCATCAGAGACAGCTAGACTGTTCTAGGCAAGGGTCCTCCAAACGGGTTCATTAAGTAATCCTACCCTTACCTGGGGGCTGATCTATCAACTGAGGTTTCATAAGATCGAATTGGAGATCTATGTGAACTCTTTTAAAAAAAAATCTTCAAAAAAAAAAAAGAAAAAAAAAAAACTTCTGTCATTTTTGGATTCATATTTGAGAAATCCTGGTTCCTTCCTATTCGGACTTCGAGATCGTAGAAATGTTGAACTCATTTTCGGATTGGAATACCATTTGCTCTCTTCTATAAAGTCCAATCTTGACACTTTCAAAAAAAAAAAACTTCTGTCATTTTTGGATTCATATTTGAGAAATCCTGGTTCCTTCCTTTTCGGACTTCGAGATCGCAGAAATGTTGAACTCATTTTCGGATTGGAATACCATTTGCTCTCTTCTATAAAGTCCAATCTTGACACTTTAAAAAAAAAAAACTTCCGTCACTTTTGGATTCACATTTGAGAAATCCTGGTTCCTTCCTTTTCGGACTTTCGAGCTTGCAGAAATGTTGAGCTCATTTTCGGATTGGAATACCATTTGCTCTCTCCTATGAATCCAATCTTGACCTTTCAAAAATCCCATCTCGTGTCCTTTCCGAGGATGCGATTTGCAACATTTGTGCCTAGCGGTGCTAGTACGCCCTTTCGGGTCTACTGTATTCGCAACCGACACATTTGTATCTCAACCTTATATCATTTTACCTTGAGTGAGCTTTGATTCTCGGTAATTTGAATTAAGGTTCACAATTGCTTCTAGCAGTCACTGGGACGCTCATTCTGAGCTGACCCTACCTGCGTTTAGAACAATTGTGCCCTCTATGGCTTTTCTGCCTTCCGCATGTTGCTTGGGCTGGACCATGTTCCCTCGGGCGACTTGAAGAGGCGAAACCATAGTATTTTCCATTTATGATCACTATATTCTTATGATTACTAATGGATATGGTCTTGTTTCAGAAGTTTTCAAAAAACTAACAATGGCAGCTTCATTAACCATCACCTTTGATGAGAACAAGTACCAGCTCATGCTCCAAGACAAACAAACCAAGCGCACTTACAAGCGCCCTGCCAGCTGCCGAAGCGTCATTTCCCTCGGCAACTCAGAAGACACCGGGTCAAACTCTACTCCCCAGACCATTGTCTTCGGGTCATTGGGACCATTCCCACTACCCGCAGAAGAAACCGCACCTGCCAAGAAGCAGAGAACCGCCCCTCAACGTATCACTACAGTGATACCAAGGGAGATCATCAAGAAGCCTGAGGCCCGTAGCGCTCCTGCAAAGCCTCAACCAGCAAGAAACCAGGTCTGCTTAAAGACTTGGTCTCCAAGGCCTTCACCCAAACAACGAAGGTCACAAACATCAGCAAAGCCAGCATACCTGGCCCCTCTCAAGGAGAACCGGTTCTACCCTCTTGCTTACATGAAAGAGGAGAAGCCTACCCTCCGCCAAACAAAACCAACTCAGCACAAGCCGGCTTGCTCATACAAGCCCAAAATCAAATCGTGCATCGTAAGGCCTCCGCAAGAACCTGCCAAGGCCTGCACACCTGCGAGTCGACCTTTCCTCTCAACAGGAGCCGAACTCGCCAAATTCAAAGCTTCGCTGCAACAGGCAAAGGACCGCGTCCAGATCCTGTCCCTGCCCGTCTTCAAAGAAGACAAGCTCGGCTGCTGTGCACCAGGGACTACGTCCTTCATTGCCAGAGCACAGCCAGAGCTAACCGAAGCTCAAATCGCTCGTCGTATGCGCCGCCGCACGGCATATCGACAAAAGAGACTAGAGAAGCAAAGAACCCAGGACTCTGCACTTCAGGTCTCCCAAAAATGGGTCGAAAAAGAAAGACCCGACCAAGTTGTTGCTGTTCATATGGTTGGCAAAACCAGAAAATGCCAGAAGTCAGCAACAAAAATCTATGTCAGGCGTCCGGTGACTCGCAGGGTCTCCCGGACACGAAGACATAAAGAAAACTCTCCCGCTCCTTCAAGCCAAGGACATCGGAGTGACCACTCTTCGAGCTCTTCATCTAAAAGGATGATCTCCAACTCAGTCACCAAGACTGTATCCTATTTCGACTCTCGAAGAATGAACGTCTTGGTCACAAATGCTGAGCAACCTCCACCGCATGATGACGTAACCGCACGCATCCAGCAGCTGGAGCAAGGGCAGCAGAGGATAGAGACTCTAATAGAGAACCTAATTCTCAATCTTCAGCGTCCACAAAACAATGAAGCTCCTCCGAGCCATCAAGGCGACGAGGAAAATGCGGAAAATAGTGAGTCACGCGCCCTTACCAAAAAGGACGTTGACGATATCCTCGCCAAAGCAAAAGAAGAGGATACACTAAAGGAGCATGGGATCAAGCCACCATATCCCTTGTGGATGGACTCGGTCCCGTTCCCTACAAAATTCAAGCAACCTACTCTCCAAACATATACGGGGAAGGGTTCGGCCAGACATAGGGTTGTAAATGGGTCCCCGATTCTCCGATTACCTGAAGGTTCCGACCCGTTCGGTTCCGGGTCTGGGTCCTTATTTTGGTCCCGATAAGCAAATGGTTCCGGTTCCGGATCCTTTTTTTGGAACCGATACCTAAACGGGTCCGGTTCCAGATCCACAGTGGCTCAGACCCGTGGACCCGAGACCCGACCTAATATACACTAACATAAGGTAACTTTTGTATATGAAAATAGAATCCTTTTTACTTTTCTACTTTTTGAGTTTTTTGGTTAAAAGTGCATGTTATTGATAGACAAAAGTCACATTAGTGTTTGTAGGTGATCCAATTGAAATATGGAAAAAGCATAAATTTTTTAAAAAGAAAAACACATATATTAGTCTAGACTCAGAACCATACCCGGAATCGGAACCAAACCCACCTCACAAACGGGTCCGGTTCCGGTTCCGGACCCGTTTAAAATTATCGGAACTGGTTGCGGAACCAGTTTCCTGGTTCCGATCCGGGTCCGGGTCCGGTTCCCCCTCTTACTAAACAGTTCCGGGTCCGGGTCCACCCTGGACCCGGACCGGAACCGACCCGTTTACAACCCTAGCCAGACAGCACGTGATCCATTTCAAGATCCTGACGGGAGCTATTGCGGACCAAGATGCCCTCAAGATCCGCCTCTTTGCAAGTACCCTAAAAGGTACGGCCTTTGATTGGTACTCCACTCTGCCAGAGGACTCCATTCAAAATTGGGCCATGCTGGAGACACGCTTCCTAACCCACTTCAAAGGTGAGGATCATCCTGTTACTATGGCTCAGCTCTGCAGCCTAAAACAGGGAGAGAATGAGTCAACATATAACTTCATTCACAAGTGGAAGGCAATGGCATACAAATGCTCCGATGTACTGCCACAAGCGTCACTGGTCGACATCTGCCGAAACAACATGAGAGCAAGAATCCGCTCCATGATCATCGGCAACAAATCAAAGAACCTGGGAGAACTCCTGGAAGCAGCTATGGAAGCTGAAACGGTGATCAAAGAACTCAACAGTCAGAAATCATCAAAGAAAGAGCCGACTGCCATTGCAACCTCAAAACCAAAGAAAAAAGAGGTTCTCAATGTGCAAACCAAGTCAGCTCCTCAGCAGCCAAGGAAAGCTGAAAACAAAGCTGCAGGTAAAAAGCCTGAACTCTCTGATGCCTTCAAAGAACGAGTAGAGAAGAAATACCCGTTCGATGAAGATGTTGAAGAAATCTTTGGGGCACTTCTCGCAAACGGTAAACTCACCTTGCCTGACCCCAAAAGACCAGGAGATGTTGGCAAAACCAACGATCCTCGGTACTGTCCATACCATCAGATGGTCTCGCATCCTCTCAGTCAATGCTTTGTTGTGAGAGAGAAGATAAATGAGATGTGAAAAAACGGAGTCATTACCTTCGACAAGAACTATGGGTCTGCCTCCGTCAACATGGTGTCGTGTGGACAAAAACAAAAATCACCAAAAAAGAAGATCACTACTTCATTCAAGGTAATAAAGATGACCCAAACGTCTCAAGAGTTGGTTCCATATCCAACATCAGACGGACAGCCCATATGGGTACACCCCGATATCCTAGAAGATGAAAATTAGGAGGTCGTCAAAACAAAGCCAACCGCTCGACAGCGAAGGCAAACCAGGAGACAACTCCGCAAGCTAAAACAGCAGGAGAAAGCTCCGAAAAAGCAAGACGTCGCTGAAAAGGCAGAAACCTCCTCTACCGCTTCACTGGGGGCAACAGAAGAGTCCTCTCCTAAGGCTTCAAAGGTAGCAAGAAAATTCACTCTTGGTGATTTCATGCCACCACACCTCAAAGATGAAACTATGCAAGGGGCATCATACTCTTGCAACTCGGTGGTCGGATTCCCCATGGATGGATACGAGTCCAGTGACACCGCCAGTGACATCGATGAGTGGGAGGAATCCCTCGAAACAGGAGAATATCTCTCCGACGAGGAATGGATCCCTGAATCTCATCTTATGCCAGTAATCTGGTATAACCCATTACAGCCGCAAGGATCCTGGTCTGATGATGAAGAAGACCAAGAGGCTGTCCAAGAAAATACTCCAGTGGAACCCAACCATGTTGAACCACAAGGAGCAGACGAAGAAGAAGATTTGGCTCCCGTGCCTGATCTCGATGAATACGCAAGGATCTTGCAGCACCTTGCTATAGAGCAAGAACAAGGTCGCATCAATCAGCTTCGTCACAACCCAGCACCGGAAGTTCCTGAAAATCTACAGGAATCTCCTCCGGTAACCCCGGAAAATGAAGAAAGTTGTTGGATCGATGATCCTCTTACATCTGAGGACGAATCTGATTCCCAACAGTTCATCTTGGAGGCATCTTCCGTCAAAGTTACTTGCAATGCAATAGCTCAGGATGATAATTCCTCACCTTCTCAAGCTTCGTCTCCTGAAACAGTGACATCGGAACTCAAACCTCTTCCGACTGATCACCTTGAAGAAATTCCAGCCGGTGAAATCTTCTTCAGAGAAAATCCGGTCAATTGGTCCCAAATGCCCGATCTCATCGGTGATGTCTGGACCGACAAAATATTCGATAAAGAAGGAAAGTTGCTGGATGCTGTTCAGGACTTGCTCCCGGAAAATGCTCCATGCAACACAATTACTGAAGATGGCAATGCTGACACAGAGACATCTTCAGCAAATGAGAAGGAACAACCCCTCGATCTCGAGGGTGATCTTCTAAACAAAGACCCTTCTCCAGAAGCTCTTGAAGTTGGTAGAGGTACCCGTTCTGGCCGGGATTACCATAAAAACTACAACCAACCTTCTGCTTCTTATGTAAATCCTTCGGGAAAACAAGCTGTAAACATCCCTAGTGGCAAGAATAATGAAAATGCAGGCCCCAAGGAGGCTTTCAAGTACGACTTGATTCAGCACTTCAAACACATACCTGCACGTTTGCACATCCTAGACTTATTACGAATGTCACCACAGACTCGCGATAGTCTCATTTCAGAACTACAAATGCTGGATGCGGATGTCGACAAACATGCCCCACAAGTCCTACAAATTGAAATGGACTATAGGGTCAAAAAATCAAAAACTCCCTCAAAAGGAGAAAAGAAGAAAACTGAGGGATCCTGCATCGAATGCCTCTCGGTTCAAAAAGCAGCAAGTGCAACCATCGCCTTCACCAAGGAAGACCTCCTGCTAGGCGAGACAAAGCACAACCGACCCCTGTACTTCACCGGTTACATCAAAGAGGTACCACTACGCAGAATCCAGATCGATCCAGGTTCTGCACTCAACCTCATCTCCACTTCGGCACTTGAAGAACTGGGCATTCCGCCTAGCAAGCTGAGCCACACGTCTGTGTCCATCTTTGGATATGATGGCAGCGCTCAAAGGCCGATCGGCAAAATCAGGTTCAAGTTGCAAATCGGTGATCTTATCTCCGAGGTCACTGTCCATGCAATAAAGACCCTTTCATGCTACAACATCCTTCTCGGACGCCCCTGGATACACGAGAATGGTGTTGTCCCCTCGACTTTACATTAGTGCATCAAGTTCGTTGGCAATGACGGCTTGATACATCGAGTGTTTGCAGACAAAAAGCCCTTCAAAGGCAAAGAAGTCTATTTCGCAGATGCTCAGATGTACAAAGATGAAAAAGAAGAAAGGGAGGAAGAAACAACACCCTTTGCCGAAAAACTCCAGAAAGACAAAGGCAAAGCTCCTCAGCAATCACCGGAAGAAAATAAACCCTCTATCAAAACCGAAGAGAATAATCAATCTCCCTTCATGGTCTCCCTCAAGTCTTCAAAGCCTCTGGTGATCACCACCAAAGCAAAGAAGATAAAACAAAAGGCTGGGGGCAAGTTTGTTGTCTCCTTCGTGTCTGTCTTGCAAGACACGAATTCGGACTCAGAGCCAGAAGACGATACATCGTCAAGCCAAGCTGATGATCAACAAGTTCAGCCCGCTCTCACTCCGATGGAGACAACCGTTGACATAGAAGATCCGGCATCTGCTTCCTTCGTTGTTCCAGCAACATCAGCAGAAGAAAAGCCAATCTTCTTCCATAAATCGGGAGTTTCTTCATCAAATTCTTCGCTTGAACCTTTCCAAAATGAAGGTATGCCTCAACTATCCCTTGTATAGTCCAATGGCGTAAGCTATCATGAAGAAAATGGGCTACGACGCTCAGAACCCGATCGGTTTGGGAGATGGCCGTGGTATTATCACGCCATTGGAACCAACCCTGACCAAAAGTCAACTGGAAGGTTGGAAACCCCACCGCCACATAGAAAAGGTCTTCACATGGGCTGGGGTATGATCCTGACGCCTCCTTGAGACAGTTGACACAAAGGCCGCAAAGTCATCCTGTCGACCAAGCCTCAACATCTCATATTAATGAAGACATCGATCTCCCCGGATATCTCTTTGAAGAGTCATCCGTCGAAGATTCAGGAAGCTCACCCAATTTGTATGATTTCTCGAATGATGAAGAGGAATTGACCGATGATACAGACACACGGTTCTCTGACCCAGAAGAACCACTGTCTCCAAAGGAAGTGCCCTACTTCAACCTAGTTTCAACAGGTGATTGGCACCACCTCATAGCAAATCTTGAGAAAAGTACCAATCAAGAAGACCCATGGACAAAAGCAGAGTCGTGGTCTGTAGATACCTTTGGAACTCCAGAAGGGTTTGTTGGGCTGGAAGCCTTCGAAAATATTGTGGAGGAACCACCTTCAAACCTTCCAACTGAAGATTCTGTTCAAAAGATAGACTTGGGAACACCTGATAACCCACATCCTGTATTCATAAGCAAGAATATAAAGGATGATGAGTTACCCGAGTATATCGCGTTTCTTCATGAGTTCGTTGATTGTTTTGCATGGTCTTACGCTGAGATGCCTGGCTTAGACCCCAAAATAGCAGTCCACAAACTCAATCTTCAAAAAGATATCAAGCCTGTCAAACAAGGCCAAAGAAGGTTCCGTCCTGATGTGATGGACAAAATTGAACAAGAAGTTCAAAAACTTAAAAGCGTTGGCTTCATCCGTGAGGAACAACATCCTGAATGGTTGGCCAACATCGTCCCCGTGACAAAGAAAAATGGGCAAATCAGGATCTGCATTGATTACAGAGACCTGAACAATGCATGCCCAAAAGATGAATTCTTGCTCCCTATACCGGAGGTGATGATCGACAACACCTGTGGGTTCGAGCTAATGACATTCATGGATGGCTTCTCTGGCTACAATCAGATAAAGATGCATCCTGAAGATGAAAAACACACAGCATTTCGGACCCCGTTTGGCGTGTATTGCTACACTGTAATGCCATTCGGTCTGAAGAATGCCGGCGCTACATATCAAAGGGCTATGATGAAGATATTCCAAGATATGCAGCACAAGACGGTCGAATGTTATGTCGACGACCTCGCCGTCAAAAGCAAAAGAAAAGAAGACCATCTCAAAGATCTTCGAGAAGTCTTCTTCCGACTTCGCAAACACAAACTGCGAATGAATCCCCTCAAATGCTTCTTCGGTGTTTCATCGGGTAAGTTTCTCGGATTCGTAGTACGGAAAGCTGGCATAGAGCTTGACCCCATCAAAGTCAAGGCTATCCTAGAAATGCCATCTCCAAAAACCCTAAGACAATTAAAAGGGCTCCAAGGAAGATTGGCATACATTCGACGGTTCATCTCCAACCTATCAGGGAAGTGCTGTCCATTCTCTCGGTTAATGAAGAAAGGTGTCGATTTTGTCTGGGATGCTGAATGTGAAGCCACGTTCCAGGACATCAAGTCATACCTGACTAAACCTCCAGTGTTGGCTGCCCCCACAACTAGAAAACCATTCCTCTTGTACACAAGAGCCCTTGACTGTTCTTTAGGCGCTCTACTCGCACAAAAGAATGACGAGGGAAAAGAAGCTGCTCTATATTACCTTAGCCGCATGTTGATAGGTGCAGAGCATCGCTACTCTCCAGTCGAAAAAGAATGCTTGGCAGTGATGTTCGCCGTACAAAAACTGCGTCACTACCTGCTATCCAACACAGTGTACCTGATTTCGAGGATCAACCTCCTAAAGGTCCTTGTCACAAAAGCAGGTTCTCTCAATGCCCGACTGGCAAAATGGTCCATACTCCTGTCACAATTTGACATTAGGTATGTACCACAAAAGGCAATCAAAGGCCAAGCTCTAGCAGACTTCCTCGCGGAGCATCCATTGCCTAAAGATTCTCCACTCAGGGATGACCTCCCAGACGAATCGGTCTACAGTGTGGAGACTTCCTTATCAAATGCTTCTTGGCACATGTACTTCGATGGTGCAACCAGGACAAATGAAAAGGGAAATCAAATATCGGGAATTGGCATTCTCTTTGTTAGTCCCGACAAAAATATGATTCCACACGCATTCTCGTTACTGGAACCATGTTCAAACAATGCAGCTGAGTACCAAGCCCTCATCGTAGGATTGGAGCTCGCCCTTGAATCAGGCATCACTACGCTGGAAGCTTTTGGAGACTTTCAACTGATCGTCAACCAGATGAATCAGAAATTTGAAGTCAGGAAGCCCGATCTGTTGCCTTACTACAACAAGGCACAATCGCTTCGACAAAAGTTCGACATCTGTCACATCACCCATATCCTTAGAGGTGAAAACATTCGTGCAGATGCCCTGGCTGGACTTGCTGCGTCTATGGCAATCCAAGAAGGGGAAAACATGCAAGTTACAGTGTGTCAAAAAAGGATTCTCCCTCCTCTCAACACACATCAAGCAGTTGCTGAATGCCACCAAATGGTTGGAAGTCGGATCTCCGTCCTTAAACCTCTGATCGGCGACTGGAGGGATCCGTTCATTGATTACATAATGTTCGGAATCCTACCTGAAGATCCAAAAGAACGGGTAAGCATCCAAAGGCGAGCCCCAAACTTTCATTTGGATATTCCTGCAAAAATGCTGTATAGAAAATCCTACAATAGAGTACTTCTACGCTGCTTGTCAAAACAAGAGGCTGAGGAAACACTCAAAGAAGTACATGCTGGTCTTTGTGGAGCCCATCAGGCTGGGCCTAAGCTCTATGATCAGATAAAAAGGTTAGGTTATTATTGGCCTACCATGGTGGCTGATGCAATGCAATTTGCTAAGCGCTGCCAACAATGCCAAGTTCATGGAGATTATGTCCACATGCCTCCGGAATGGCTACATCCTACAGCAATCTCATGGCCTTTTGAAGCCTGGGGTATGGACATCATAGGTCATATCTCCCCTCCATCGAGCAAAGGTCATCGCTTCATCTTCGCCGCTACGGATTATTTCTCCAAGTGGTCAGAAGCATTCGCACTTAGTGAAATGAAGACCTCATCAGTCCTTCAGTTCTTGCGCACCAACATCATTTGTCGCTTCGGCATACCTAAAAGATTCGTCCATGATAACGGACCACAGTTCCGCGATCACCGATTCTACAGGTTCTGCGACAAATACAAAATCCAAAGTTGTCCTTCAACTCCGTACAATCCGGCAGCGAATGGACTAGCAGAGGCTTTCAACAAAACGCTCTGCAAAATCCTCAAGAAAATGGTCTCTAGTCACAAAAGAGATTGGGGCGACAAACTGCCTGAAGCTTTGTGGGCCTATCGAACCACCGTTCGAGGACCAACCCATAGCACACCATTCTCCTTGGTCTATGGATGCGAAGCTGTTGTCCCTTTGAAAGTTCAAATTCCTTCCTTAAGGGTATCTCTGCAAAATGACATGACACAAGAAAGTAATGTCAAATTGAAACTCCAAGAGCTGGATAACCTCGATGAGAGACGGCTCGAAGCTCTACAAAGCATTGAACTATACCAAGCACGCATGGCAGGATCTTTTGACAAGAAGTCAGGCAACGCGCCTACAAAAAGGGAGACTTGGTTCTTACAGTAAAAAGACCAATGGTTTTTGCCAACAAATCCAAAGGCAAATTTGAACCAAAATGGGAGGGACCTTTCGTCATCGACAAAGTCTTCTCCAACGGCGCATACGCTCTTCTAAACATGGAGGGTGACAGATGTATGCTGCCCATCAATGGAAAGTTCTTGAAGCGGTACTACCCTTGAAGGCTTCTTCCATCGGGTCAGAGCGACGCTTGCACAGCCAAAGCCTATTCCTAGGTATCTGCTCGTCAAACCCACTCCTTTTGGAATTTTCATCCTCTTGTTGAAATTTCTAAAAAAAACCCCTCAAAACAATGTCTCTTTCATCGTTTCATTGTTAAAAAAAAAAAAAAGCAAATCCAAAAATCCAAGTTTAGGAGCCTCTTCCCAAACTTGACCAAAATTTTCGATCCTTGAACCCAAAATTCATGGTTTGAAACAAAATCAGGACCTAGGGATTTCAGCTCTAGTCCACCCCGACTTTTACCACCAAAATGGTTTTGAGTCAAAATTTACGACCCTCGTGTCTTTAAACAAAAAATTGGTTTTTCAAAAACCGCAGGGAAGCGACGTTCAATCGATACTTGCAAAACCCAAAATCGGAAGGATGCGAACCCCATTCGATACTTCCAAAAACCCCAAAATTTCAAAAATCGTGGAGACGCAACGTTCCAGTTGATATCCACAACCCAAATTTCAAAACAAACAAAAAGCAAAACAAAGGTTCGAAAAAACCTCAAAATTCAAAAATCGTGGGGAAGCGACATTCCATCAATACCCACAAAACAAAATTTTTGAAGAAAAAAAAAGCAGGGAAGCGACGCTTAGTCGATACTTGCACCCAAATCCGCGGGGAGGCGACATTCCATCGATACTCGCAACCGAACGAGCAAGGAGGCGACATTCCATCGATACTTGCAATACCATTCAGCAGGGAGGCGACTTTTAGTCGATACTTGCATTTTTTGAAAACCAAAAACCTGGCTTTCACGCCAAAAAACCCGGCTTCCATGCCAAAAATCCGGCTTTCACGCCAAAAAAAAAATCAAAAATCCGGCTTGCATGCCAAAAATCAAAATTCGGCTTCCATGCCAACAAAACAAAACTCGGTTTTCAAAAAAAAAATCTTGCTTTCATGCAAAAAACAAAAAATCTGACTTCCATGCCAAAAAGAAATTTTGGCTTTCATGCCAAAAAACAAAATCTGGTTCTTACACCAAAAACAAAACCGGCTCTCATGCCACAAACCAAATCTTGGCTCTCATGCCACAAAAAAAAAATGGCTCTCATGCCATCCCAAAATTTGGCTTTCATGCCACTCCAAAAAATCGGCTTTCATGCCACCTCAAGATTCGGCTCTCATGCCATCCCAAAATTTGGCTTTCACGCCACAAAAACCGGCTTTCATGCCACTCCAAAAAATCGGCTTTCACGCCACCAAAATCGGCTTTCATGCCACCTCAAAATTTCGGCTTCCACGCCATCCAAAATTTTGTCTCTCATGCCATAAACCCAAATTCGGCTTTCATGCCATCTCAAAACTGGCTTCCATGCCACCAAAAACTTGGCTCTCATGCCAAAAAGAAAATTTTGGTTTTCATGCCATAAACTCGGCTTTCATGCCATCTCAAAATTTGGCTTTTCAAGCCATCAAAAAACCAGGCTTTTTGCCATAAAATCAGGCTCTCATGCCTAAAACAACCCTTTTGACAAAAGATTTTCACAAAATGACAACCTTTTGATCAAAATTTTCAAACAAACATTCTCATCCAACCTTTGCTTATTTTCATCAAAAAGAATTTAAGTAAAAGGTACACAGAGTACAAAAAATGTTTTACATAGAGGTACCACAAAAAAAAAAAAAAGAAGAAAAGAGTTTGTTATAAATCAAGAGCTCAGTCTAGCATGGTCTTCAACCAAAGATCCAGCTCCTCAAGCAGACTCTTGGCCTTAGCCTCTAAAGCTTCCAGGCCGCGCTTCTTCAAGATCTTGCCATAAAACGCGGCAGAACGCAACGACCCATCTTCAGCACGAGGAAGCTCTTCCTAGAGAATTTGCCACCGCTCATACTCCTGAGTCTTTCTCTGAAGGCTGCTACCGGCTTCTTCAACTTGGCGAATCAGAGTTCCCTCTTTAGCACGGGCTTCTACAATGGCAGTCCATTTTGTAGCATTTTGTTCTTGCAATTGCTCAAGGCGCTGCCTAGCTTCTGTGACCTCCCTATCAAGACGGCGCAGGTCTTGTGTTAGCTCGATGATAGTCAACTCGGTAACGTTCCTCTCCCGAACGAATTGCTTCCGAGCCCGTGAGATCTCATCCATTTCAGATTTGATCTTACCGGATGGCTGCAAAAACATCTCATTGAAGAAGTCACTGCTTGGGAAATTCTTGGTCTCAGTCCATTTTTCGCCTAAAGCAATGACTTCATCAACAAAGGCCTTGGCACTTGCAATGTCCAGACCGACCTCTGCACTGTCAGTAAGGATGTCCTGTACATGCTTGACCATGCCAAAACCAGCTTCCAAATGGCCAGAAGAGAGAGTTTCAACCCATGAGCTCAGCACACTCTTCAACACCTTCTTTGCATATTGAAGGGATGGTCCGGATGGAGATTCACCACGCTCTGTTGGCTGACTGCCCACGTCAGGCCGTGGTGGAGAAGAAATCAAAAGGCTCTTTCCAATCGGAGCCACTGAAGAAGCAATATCACCACAAAGTCCCGCCTCTGCCGTGACGGGACTGGTAGAAGAAGCCCCTACTTCTGGATCGGCTGCTGGCATCTCCTGCTCTGGCCCTGAGGAAGACAAAGGAACTTCTCCTGTTGCTTCACAACCTGCTGGCAAAAACACAAGAAAAGGTATGAATATGATCTTGTCAAAAAAAAAAATCAATGTCAAGATTATCACTATGAAATACCTTTTTCCATAACTGGTGGAGTACTTTCTGCCTCCATCTGCTCATCCGAGGCATCGTCGAAAGCCATATCCATAGATGGCTCGAAGTATGAATCCTCTGGCAAGTTAGCTGAAAAAAAAAATGTCAGCATTCAAAAAAAAATAAAAAAATCATCCTCATACCAGGTGGAGATTCTGGGTCCTCCCCAGAGTCCCTCAACTCTTCTTCAAATGTCGCAACTAGATCCATCACCCCTTCATCGACAAGAACCTCGGGCATCACCAAGTTTTCATCTTCTGCAAAAGAAAGAAAACGTGCAAAAAAAAAAAAAGAGAAAAAAAAAAAACACAGTACACGGTAAAAAAAAAAAAAAAAAAAACCGTGAGCAAAAGAAAAAAAAAAAAAGAAAGGAAAAAAAAAAAAAAAAAAAAAAAAAAAAAGAGAAGGAAAAAAAAAGCGTGTGAAAAAAAAGAAGAAGGAAACACGTGAAAAAAAAAAAAGAAGAAAAAAAAAAAAAAAAAAACTTTCTTTCTACTCCTACATGCAATTTCTTGAAAAAAAAAAAAACTTACTTGAAGCCATGGAGGAAGAAGAAGAAAAGCTTGAAGATCTTTGAAGAAAAGAAGGCCTTGAAGCTCTCTTGAAGACTTTTGCAAAAAGAAAGCAATAGGAGCAAGAGATCCCACCTCCCTTGCTTTTATAGAAGAGAGCAAACCAAAAGAGGAAAGAGGAGAAAAGTAAGGAGGTAAGTGCTAAAAATTGGCAACCTTCCCAAAAGAAAAGGAAACTTGGGATATTCTCTCCCAAAAATAAAGATTCCTTGAGAAATTCTCTCCAAAAAGAAAGGGAATGATAGATATTCTCTCCCAAAGAAATATATTTTGAGAGAATCTCTCCCAAAATCAAGGAAACTTGAGAAAATCTCTCAAAGTAAGGATATTTTTAGATATTCTCTATCCAAAGGAAATATTTTTAGATATTCTTTACAAAATGACACCATATGAGATCTAAGCCATCTTCAAAGCTTAAGATCCCATGGGTTAGCCCATATGATCCAGGTTTGACCACCTAGGCACTAAAAGTGGCTTTTAGTCAAAATTTCTCTTACCAAGAGCATACAAAAAATGGTCCCATGCCTCTTTTGAGTTAATTGGACCATACCATACAAAAAATCCAAACTTCATGAGTTTCCAAAAATCCAAACCATCCCACCTCATGAACCAAATTAAGCCAAAATCTTGAAATTGACATTCCACAAAAGCCCAAACCACTCCAATGGACCCAAAATTGTCCCAAAGAGTGAACCAAAAAAACCAAACCATGGTCCCCTAACTCGCCACATACAGCTTGTTAGGTCACAAGACCAAAACCAAAAATCAAAACCCGACCCCTTAACTTGCCACATACAGCCTGTTAGGTCACAAGGTCAAAACCAAAACAAAAAAACCTGACCCCCTAACCTGCCACATACAGCTTGTTAGGTCACAAGGTCAAAATCAAAACCAAAAAACCAAAACCAAATCCAAATCCAAATGTCATTCTCAAAATCTTGCCTTGAGATGGTACGTGATCCCTCTCACTACCATAAAATCCCCTGGAAGCTCAAAAGGTTATTCAAAAAAAAAAAAAAAAAAAAAAAGCTCAAAGACTCTTGGTCAAGTCAGAAGCTCTTCTTCAAAATTCTCTTTGAGGCACATCGACTGCAAAAACCATATCGTCGCTGTACCTCAAGGGGGCATTTGTTGACACCAAAAATGTCACTTTGCCTCCTCACACCAAAAGCTACACGGAGCCGCATCCTACCAAAAATAGGCAGGCGCTACTTCAAGCATCAGATCTTGTCATAATCAAACAAAAACTGCAAGGTCATTCAAAACAACCAAAAGAGAGGTACACATGAAGTTTCGGGTCATTCCGACATCATTCGGCCTAACTTCACTTCTCCAACAGCTGAGCAGCAGCTCCCGGTGGCGACAGTGTCGAAGACTTCAAATCTTCGATCAGAGCCTACGGATGGTTACAAAATACCTCCAAAAGGCTCCATGACAAGTTTCAAGTCAAACCGACATCGTTTGACCGGAAGACAAAGCTCGGGATTTCCCTCGCGGTGAAATCAAGGCAAGCGTTTGCATGACCCCAAACGGCTTCAAAACTCAAACGAAAGCCTATGGTTGGTCTTATCTACTGATGAGGGAGTCACACGTCGAATTTCAGGTCAATCGGACATCATTTGACCGGAAGTCAAAGCTCGGGATTTCCCTCGCGGTGAAATTACGGCAAGCGTTTGCATGACTCCAAACGGCTTCAAAACTCAAACGAAAGCCTATGGTTGGTCTTATCTACTGATGAGGGAGTCACACGTTGAATTTCAGGTCAATCGGACATCGTTTGACCAAAAGTCAAAGCTCGGCATTTCCCTCGCAGTGAAATCAAGTCAAGCATTTGTGGGCCCCCAAACGGCTTCAAAACCTGAACAAAATCCTATGGTTGGTCTCGTCTACTGCTCAAGAAGCTACACGTCGAATTTCAGGTCATTCCGACATCGTTTGACCTAGTTTCGACGCTTGACAAAAAATCGACAGTTCTCCACAGCAAAGTCTTCGGCTTTTCAGAAAATGGGAAACTTTGCGATCCGATTTGCACGACTTCTCGTCAGGTTTTCTTGAGGGAAATCCAGCCAATAAATGAGAGGAAATTCCAAGAAAAATGCAGGAGAAAACAGAAGCAAAAACGGACGAAAAACGGCGAAGAAAAAGCGACCGAAAGGTGGCCAAAAAAATGGTCCAAGGCCCATGGTCGCCGGCGACCATGGAGGTCCGGGCCGCCGGACCTCGCCCAAAAAACCCGTTTTTCGGGTATTTTTCGCGTTTCTAGTTGATTGGCCCCTGTGATTTTTCCAAAATCTGATTTTTTTGTGCATGATATCCGTCGATCTTCATCAACATCACGGATCCATCACTGGAATCATTAGATCATCATCGGACGCCTCAAGATCGTCAAACGGCTAACCAAGAAAGCACCCTTTCTGCCCGCCCGATCGCGAAATCGACTGGACAGATGTTGCTGGCCCGCTGACATCAACGAATGTTTGAAATTGGATCACCATCCGACATCAAATGGTATGTGGGTCCATTGGTGATCATCGCAAGAAGAATCCCAAAGGAAGCGGCACGGCCCGCGACTCTTCAAGCGCCCAGACAATCAATTAATGAAGTTAAATGACCCGTTTATGGCAAGTTAATGCGGTCATTAACTCATTTTTTTGAACGGCCCAATCAGAAGCAAGCAAATGGGAGTTACAAATCCAAGTAATCATGACATTAAAATCATGAAACTCCCGTCATCATGGAGATTAAAGGCGATTAAATGCCCACTACTCTCCATCGGCCAATCAAATTCAAGGAAAAAGGAGTTACAAAACAAGTAATTAAAAACTTGTAACTCCTCCCATCATGAGCATTAATACCATAAATGCTCATAAACTCTCCTAAATTGCTACCAAATGCCTATAAATAGGAGGTCATTCCAAGGGAAACGGATCCAGAAAAATCGCCAGAAAATCATTCAAAAATCCTCGGAGAAATCTCTACAACTCTGCTCCTTCAAGAAAACTCTACTGCAACAAGCACTACAAGGTGATCAAAGCTCCTTGGGGGGGCCACCCCCCCCCCCCCCACCAAGGCCACCTCTCCTTTTATCCAACATGGCTAGATGCGGCTTTTCAGCCCATCTACTCGGCTTTTTACCGGATATAGGACCTTACCTTGGTCCTTATCCTCTAAAAATCTGAGGTTGGAGCCAAGCCAAGAAATCAAGCATCAAAGTTCTCATCTGAAGGACGATGGCGGAGTCCATACATGACTCGCGACCGTCGATCTGAACGGGTCCCCCACAATCGCATGAGAAGTTAGATTCCTTTTCTTTCTTTTCTGTTGCATTGTATTTTTTTATAAAGAGACAAAAAAAATCACATCTCTTGTCTTTCATTATTGATAAGATTTGTAAATCGCCTTTTACGGCAAAATCGCCTTTCACGGCAAACAAAGAAAACCGCCTCTCACGGCATTCAAAAAAAACAAACCTTGTCTCTTTTCTTTAAAAATATGTGTGCAATGGAAAGATGGAAAAAAGTTGATTTCCTTTTCTACTTGTGAAGGTGAATCTCCAGATCACTACTCTAAATTCCAAGTAGAATAGAAAATCTGGCATACCCGTACAAAAAAAAAACTGATGCCCGCTTTTCCTTTCTTTCCCTCCACCGTACCCCGTCAGCCCCGGGGCGGAGGCAGCTTTGGAAAAAGAGAAAAGCCGGGACCATCAAACATCTGAAGAAATATTACCAGTGACCAGTGAAGGGGAAAGAAGCAATGAAAGTGGGTAGTTCAAGTTTCATTTTTTAGCACATTGTAACATGTTCTTTACCATGAGCAATGGATAAATAAAGTCCTGTATTTTATTCATTCCAAGTGTTAGGCTACATAACTGCCTTTAAAAAAAAAAAAAAAAAGGGAAGAAAGCCTTTACCTGAGCCAGACCCTCCAAGAATGTATCTATGACCCCCTCAGTACCCAAAGAAGTGATCCGTGAAACCTCATGAGGAAATACAAACCTCCCAAGCCTCTCCCGGGTCACCCGCGGGTTGCCCAACATCTGAACAGTCCCTGCAGGAGCCTCTGGGCGCGGGGGACAGAAGAGGAGGACTCTCGAATAGCACCCAGAGCAGAAGAGGTTGGGGCAGAAGATGTCGCTGGTTGAGGCGACACTGTGGGAGAGGCCGCCCTAGGGGAATACAGCCGCGCCCCCGTTGGAGGGGTAGATGTAAGAGAGCTGGCCCCGAAAGCCTATCTCCAGCTTAGCGGCTCTCTCGCGTCGCAAAACAGCCTGGCCTACCTCTGCACTGTTCTCAAACAGGCAGCCTATCTCCAGCTTAACGGCTCTCTCGCGGGTCGCCAAAAAAGCTTGGCCTACATCTGCATTGTTCTCAAACAGGCAGCCTATCTCCAGCTTAACGGCTCTCTCGCGGGTCGCCAAAAAGCCTGGCCTACCTCTGCACTGTTCTCAAACAGGCAGCCTATCTCCACTTAGCGGCTCTCTCAGGGTCACCGAAAGCTTAGTCTCAAAAAGTGCACTCTCACATGAGCACTCCTGAAACGCTATATATGCTCTCATGCAAGCAGTGCTCTCTCTCTCTCTCCAATGCCGACGAGGCCTGCCTGCGCGAGGTCCTCAAACAGCGCTCCTCCATCGTGATCAGCAAAATCGCCTCTCGAGCAGCGCCCAACCCAGGTGCCTAACATCTATCAGGCGCCCAGCACCTCTCAGGCACCCAACGACTCACGACAGCCCAACCTTGGCGCCCAGCACCTTAAGCGTCCAACACCACATGGGCACCCGCGCTTGTAGCAGTGCCACAAGGGGCGCCCACAGCCCCTTCCGTCAGCCCAGCAGCACCACGCCCAGCACCTGATGCACCAGCGCCCGCGGTCGCCTGCGCTCGCCCGCGGTCGCCTGCACTCGCCCGCGCCCGCCTCTCGCCCGCGCTCGCCCGTGCCCGCGCACGCCTGCGCCCGCTCTCGCCCGTGCCCGCCTACGCTCGCCAGCGCCTGGGCGCCCCTGCCCAGGCCGCCATCCTCTCTTCCATTGACAGATTCTTCTACCTCTTGCTGGTGATCCATGGTGCCCACTCTCTCTCTTTTTCTTGGACAAGAAGAAATTGCAGGTGGCTGCACCCCTTGTTGACAAAAAGAAGAATAAAATTCCAAGTGAAGGACAAACTGGGCAAGAGCCTCTATTTATATACTTTTACTCCAGGGTTTTCAAAGGAGGAAGAACATTAAGCCAAGGAAACAGAAAGAGAGAGTCCCATGCCTGAAGAACTCTACCATAAAATTCAAGAAGGAATAAATTGCCGGAGGGACTCTTCTAGGGCATGACGAAGGCAGCTCGACCACCGCCGGGGGACACCCCCGGACCCCCTCTGCGGAGGGCATATATTAAAAGAGGGTTCAGTGTTCAGAAAAGCTACAAATTGCTTGACATGAAGAAGCTTGGATTGTACTAATGTCTCCCTTTCAAAGCCTTCTTTGGCGCGAGACATTGAGGGGCAAATGATGGGCCAGGTCCAAATGACTAGGTCAGCGATGATGGATTAGACCTAAACGGCTCGGCCCACGGTAACGGGTCGGGTCTGACTGACCCAAGGCCATGATGGGCCCAGGTCAATATCCACCCTTCAGGAACCCGGTCCAGATCCATCGAATGACAAAGTCAGACCACGCGTCGTTCCATCTACCGGCTTTCACCAAGTCCCGCGGAGGAGATCTTACCTGCTCATCTGTTGAGGACAGTGCGGGAGACTCTACCAGATTGGAGCGCACATCGTTGGAGATCGCTGGAGATTCTCCCCACCCGTTGGGGAAAGACTATAAAAGGAGAGTTGTCACGTCCCCTAAAATAAGAATTGGGGAAAAACGTGAAAAATAAATTAAATTCAAATTTTCCTGTGTTTAATACAACACAAGCTTCCAAAAAGTGGACCCACAAAAAATTTCTTATTTCAACCTGTGGTGAGTCCAAATATATTTCATTATATGCAACGGAAGCTTAATCAATTGGTATTCAATGATCATAAATAAGATCCAACACAAAAATCAAATAAACATTAAATGTTAAAATTGTAGAATGAATAAAACAATTACTAAGGAAATGTTTATCATTAAGGAAAGTTCATCTAAAGAGTTGCTACGATGACGTTCACTCTCATGCAGGTTTAGACGGCTCCGAAACCGTCTCCGGCATCCCACTCGGGTTCATCAGTTGGCTCAAACGTTTGAAACGCTTGATCCTCCTCCGTCTCCTGGGTAAAGTAGGGCTCGGTACCTATGCACCAAATATTACAAAGTAAACAGCAAGTACATAATCATAATTCGAAATTTAATACAATAACGAGAAGAATATAAACGAGAATGGTCATATAGAAGTAATGACAGTAATACTGACACGAAAGAACGTATAGCCTAATCCAACTAAAACAAAAGGAGCAATATAATTCACACGAAGACAAGTGTCCCCGTTTTGGGTGGTCAGCCCTAAATAAATCGGGAGAGCCCGTCCATAACGTCGGTGGTCATAAACCGATCGAATTAAAAACAAATCAGGATAACCTGTTCACATTCAAAGCGGATTATAAGTGATCCGGTCACATCGGTGATCAACCGTCCATATATCGAGCTGCAGTCGTCCAAAAATGACCCACATAAACATAAATATATAAGCATAATAGACCTGAATAATAAAGCTCCGACACAAGAATCTTAAGTCAAAGTAAAGTGCTGGCCATTCCACATCCCATATCATAATCAAACATCATTACAAAATTTGCCAAGCCACTTTTTAGTCCATAATACACAATAGGGTATGCATCTAAAGGAGTACATATCCTAAACCAACATAGAAATGCATGCGAAGGTTAATATATAAATACGAATCGATCCTAAGGTCAAACATAAGGTTTCGTACTTTACAACCATAGAAATCTCTAATAAATATAAGATCAACGCATCCCGTTTTTCCATCAATGGTGCATAGACCCACTTAAGGGTTTTCCAATAGAGATGGGTTGAACTCGAATCAATTAGGATTTCCACGAGGTCATATAAAGTACTAAACCCCATGTTAGTAAGATACCGTTTGCCCAGACGGTATTTATGCAGTCCAATGACCCAATTAATAAAGTACAAACATATAACTTTAACACCTTAAAATCAAAGATGCCTTTTAAAATTAATTTATAAATAATAATAGAAGTAACATTTCTTAACTTATAACTTTAGGAAACCTAAGGACCCATCCAAAAATATTGTTCTCATTCAAAATAAGTCAAAGGGTTTCATTAAAGCTTCTAAAACAATCAAGGCCTTTATTTAATTTCTAAAACCCAATGGGCAAAGTACCATTCCAATAGTACTTAAGCCCTTTTGGCCACATGGGATACTTTATCCCAGCACATCGCACTAAGTCAAACAACTCCTATTCTTTATTCAAAAAATAAATCAAGACACATGGGATCATCAGGCCATACCCTTGACCTCCACAAGATAAGTATAAAGAAAAAGAACACAACACTGTACCATCCAAGGTGTACAGCCGTCCTCCCTCTCCTCAATTTTTTTGTAAAAAGTGTCCACTCTCTCCTCTACCTTTATCCTGTCCTTCCACCCCTTCTTTCTGTAGAAATCTTTCCCATACAGAAACGAAATGGCTCAACGTCTGCGCATCTGGATCCTCTGGGAAATGGGCCCACGGATCACATGACAAGATCAACCTACACCATCAAGGTCGCCCAGCCATGTAAGGACGGATGTGCGGACTAGATTTGTGATCAAATCACCTAGTGGACCCCACCACTGCATAATATCCAAAATAAAACCCCATCTGATGATTAACGCCCCAGACTGTGTAAACCCTTAGATGAGTGGTCAGATGGGACCCAATCGCCACGGGTCCACCACCATTAGGTTCGCCCCTGGGTCCTCTATCAGATGTGGGGACCCGATCATGCATCAAGTGGCCCCACCTGGATTCCATGGTCAAGACACGGATCAGTCCCAATCTGCTACGTTTTCCTGTTACAGATTTGGCTCTCCCATCTCCTTGACTTATGTGGTTCCGCCGCCCATCAAGGCCACTTGGAATGGTGGTCTCACATCCCTAAACACCATTCTACAGAAGATGAAAAAGAGATTTTGGAATCCAAATAGGACTGGGTAATGGCAGCAGAAGTTGAAGACACAGTAATATTAAATACGAAAATCGATGGAACAATTAACATCATTAAAAAAAAAAGGCATCAAAGGTTTCTATATGACACGCAAATCAAGGAGAAAACAAGTATTAAATCTATAAATCACGATTAGGTACTTGCCTTTTTACCGGGTTGAAGAGAAAAGCACAGATCTTCACCAAAACCCAATCCGAGATTACTACGGCGCTCAATCACAATCCTAACACCAATCTGATATAAGAGATGGGAAAGAAATACCCAGGTAATCAGATCTATGATATTCCTATCCAAAACCTAGCATTGGAAAGAATATGAAGATAACCTAAAAGTACAGATCTACTCCTAATGATTTGAGGAGAGGGTTACCTGAGATCAGAAGGTTGAGCCAAGAATGCTGGTATGCTCTGATCTTGATTCTGATGGCTGGATCCAAAAGCCGGTATGGCTTGGGAAGTTGAAAGAGGAAGAAGATGAAAGGGTTACGGAAGGAGTTGCAGAGAGAGATAAGTGGTTTCATTAAAAGAGGGATTAGGTTAAAAGAGTATTATTGGGCTTAAGTCATTGGGTCAAAACTATGGGTCAGGTCATCTACCCATCAACCCAACTCACCAATCCAAGCTTCTAATCTATCGTGTACCCCACTTAATCCTACTCACTTAAATAGCTAAAATACATTTAATTAAAATAATACTAATATCTAATAAAAAAATGATAAAAAAATTATAGGTGGGACCGGGATCTTACAAGAGTCCTACTAACGGAGGAAGACTACTTGATTTTTCTCACTATCATTGTATCTGACTCCTTTGTAATCTCCTCCCCAGAGCAGTAAAGTGATTACTTGAAGTGGACGTAGGTCATACCGATCGAACCACTATAAACTCTCTCTCTCTCTTCATTAATTTTCACATTTATCGCATATCACTTGACCGGTGGTGCCCGAAAGCCACTTTTTGGCATCATCAGTGTTAAGCCTATAAATAAAATGAAAAAGCAAGAGTCTCACAATTTCTTAACAGGAATGCTTAAGTTGCATAGTTGCTAGTATCATTAGAAAGTTTGCAAATTTTTTTTTGTAAGAATAGTTGGAGAACTGCGAAACTCTTAAAGAGGGAATACTATTTCAACATGTGTAATGGATGTTAACCTGGAGCACAATTGAACTCCTTATCAGATTTCAACTTTTATTTATGAGGAAGGAGACTGAAACTACATTAAGGCCGGCCACCGGTGCTAGAAGAAGTTCATACCAGCGTGATGTGCCGGATAAAAAGTGTTGATGGTTGGTTAGATGTGATAATGAGGAGAGAGACTAGTTTGCCCAAGGATGGTTACAATGAGGACCACCTAGCAGAAGCTAGACAAAGACATAGAAACATGTCATGGATTGAAGAACAAATTGTAACATCCCATTCCTTAACCTATCATTAATTTTAATTAATAGCTTGATTAGTTAATAAGCGCGTTTAGAGTCTTAGTGAGTCAGGTTTGACGTGTAGATCACGCGTGCGAAGTCTCGCGCTAGTCCGAGTTCGTTTGAGTACAGTAGGGGGTGGTTTGTTAATTTGGGAAGTTTTTAGGGAGTTTTTATGGTATTATGAGTTTTTAACAAATTGGGTGCATCGGGTAGATCGCATCATTTAATGAACATTGGTGCATGACCGAGGTAGGACACTGGCCTCTTGGCGCCTTTACCTCGGTGCATGACCAAGGCAAGTACCCGGGCTTCATGGAGCCCTCACCGTGGTGCGCCATCTCAGTTACGTTTTCATGAATGAAAATATTAAAAGAGAGATTTGACACGTCCTCCAAATTGGATTGTAGTGAAGAGGCCATCTACATGGACAGAATTTGGGGCCTGAAATTTGGACTGGACCCTAAGTTGTCACCAAAATATTAAATGAGAACCCAGGGCCGGTCGAAATTCCAGCCCAAATTCTGACCTTGCAAACTTCCTCTGTGGTGAAATAGTATGTCTTTGTTTCTACCAACCTCGATCCTGACTCGTGTTCGCAGCAGCGGTGTTCTCGTCTCTCACCATCCTCTCCTCGCACGTGGGTCGCGTGGGTGTGTGGGTGCGTGGTGAAATAGTATGTCTTTATTTCTACCAACCTCGATCCGGACTCGTGTTCGCACAGCGGTGTTCTCGTCTCTCACCATCCACCTGTGTTCACCTCCTCCCACGTGGGTCGCGTGGGTGTGTTGGTGCGTGTGTTGTGGTGTTTTTTCTACCAAAAAGTTAAAAGACTTGTTGACACCTTCTACACGCGTCAAATTCCGAATTGTTGCTCTGTCCACTGTCTGCCAAGGCAAAAATCTGAAGTTGTCATCTTCTTGAAGATAAGATAATGTTTACAAACATGGGCAGATAAAGTAGACAAGGTATTTTTTGGTAACAAATGGGTTTATTTATGGCTGATGCTGCCGCTGTGCTGCTGCTGGGTTGGCTGCTGCCATAGCCACTGCAGTCACTATTATGATCAAGAAATCTTCTAATGTAGAAGTCGGCAGATTTGCAAAAAACCATCCAATTAATATGCAATAATCGAATTAATTATTAAACACCATTAACACTGTGCCATTTAAGCATGTCTTATATTGAACTGAGCTCTTGACAGCAACAGGTGTAGAGCCTCACCATTTTTGGTTTAGGCGTGTCCAAACATTTTAATCCATATAATCTAATTATATATGTTGTATATAATTGAGGTGGTAGGTTGTCACATCCCGGACCCGAGAATCCCTTGTTTAGGGTGGTTCCCAAGGTGTGACACGCGTACTCCCGTGAACTCGCACCTTTTCCGGACCAAATCCGAATTCACGAAGGAGAAAATTCCACATATACGTGTGAGGATTACTCACTGACACCTGTCAATGCATAATTATCTGCGGAACATGTACAATATAGAAATCAAAGCCGTGATCAGTCCAATAACCAATCTTTTATATTACAATTTTTCTTTAACAAAACTAATGATTTAAATATCTTAATGCATAGTACACCAGTACTCTAATGAACCACTACTAGATGCTTATCTCAAGGAAATATATTCCTAATACAATGCGAAATAACACTAATCAAATGCATTACCTTGAACTAAGTGCAATTAAAATACCTAGGCTCAAACTCAAGGTTACCCTTCTGATTCGTACTCCGACAGTCATAACTAACCGTTAAACTTACCAATTAACCTCACATTGAATGACTAAAAGTAACTCTCTTTGGTGTCTTGAATCCCTGTGACACCAAGAATAATATCTCAAATACAACGATTTGGCAAGTATAGGCAAAATAAGAAATCACAAAATGTTACCAAAATTGAATTTAAGACAAGTAAATTTACTTTTGAGATGTCAATGATAAGTGTCAACTATGCAAATTGTGCAAAGATTTAATAATTATGCTGGTGAATCAATAAATGAGAACCATACAAATTTGGCTACTACTTTAAGCTCATCCTCTCAAAGAGAGCAAATCTAGTTGGGATGTCACCAGCGGCCCGGCCAAAGGCTAACTGGCTATTCGGTTCTGGAGTTCCGGTGCTCCAGACGACTTACTGCAGTAGTCTCTCAAATACGAACCCAAGTGCTGGCCCCGTCGGACGTCACAGGGTCGAAGCTAAGTAGTGCCGACTCAATCGAATCAAATTTATAAGTGGATTTGAGTGAGTTTATATTTCAACTGTCTATAATCAAATCAAATGCTAATCTCAAATCAAATCAAATGCTAATCTCAAATCATGATATACTTACTCAATCTACACTCAATCCACATTTCCAACAATTAGAAAATTGGTATATAATACTGAAGAATTTCGAAAGAATATAATACTTGGACCTCAAGGAGTATAGATAATGCAATAATTCTACTAACTGTGATTGATATACAAAATGACAGTGTACTTCAATATGAAATGCAATGATTTAAGGAATCAAGGAAATTTACTAACCATTTCTAAACTATTTATTTTAGTCTTTCACCGTCCAATACAAGGTAAGTTTAGCAAAATCAATGTATTACTACCTTTTCAGGTGTCACTATTTATGAGGGGTACATTGAGTTTCTAAACTAACCCTCATGGCATAGCGTTAGACTAATAAATATCCATTAGTCAAACTAGTAAGGTTAACGGTTCCATTTTAAGGTCTTATGAGTCAAAAGAGTCACTAATTCTCTATGGAATAGGGTAGGTACCTTAAGTATCCATTTGGAACATTTAAGGTGGGTTAAGATAGGTTAAGGATGATAGTTCACCCAAAATTTGGGGTCAAAAAGGGCCCAGCTATAGCATTAGGTTCGCTCGAGCGATGTGTCCAGTTCGCTCGAGCGAATTGTCCAGAATCCCATTTCCGGATTTCCCTTCCCTTCCATTTCTCATTTCTCATTCCCTTACATCTTTCCTCTCACTACTAAACCTGCAAAAGAACGGAGCCTTCATGCTCCCATTCATCATATACATACTAATAATTCTCCCAATCACTTCTATTAACTTGAAATCATTTCCAAATCATTCATTCACCAAATCATTCATTTAATAAGAGTTAAGAGCATTGAATAAAGTATCATTGAGTCAATGAAATTAACAAAATGTAAATCCATATTATGCATATACTTGCCTCAACTTTAAGCTTTCCAACTTCTTCTACTCTCTTGGTGTTCTAAGCCCTAAAATCCCCCAAATGATTCAAACCTTAAAATCCCCAATTGATTCAACCCTAGACACAATTCAAACAAAAGAATACCATAAATGTTATGTAAACTACCCAAGAGTCTCTTGACTCCATTTAAACTCAAAACTACTATCAAGGATGATTTTGGTCTTACCTTAACAAGGAATCCAATTGTTTTGGGGTTGGAGAAGAAAGGGTTTCTTGAAAATAAGAGTTGAAGAAGATGGAGAAGGTGATGAATAAGATCTCCACACTTGTATTCTCTTGCTCAAGGCCAAGGAGCTTGAAGAAAGGAAGAGGAATTGAAAGGAAAGAAAAGAAGAAGAGCTTAACATGAATTTTAAATCCAATTCTTACATTATTGAATACTAAGAATCATGAGTAAACATAGAATCAATGTAATTAACAACATGTAAATTCATATCATGCTTATACTTGCCTCATTTTAGCCTTCCAAGCTATTCTTTAATCTTTTGCTCCAATTAACCAAAAACCCCCAAATATCAAACCCTAATCACAAAACACATGGAAAATGCTAATGAATATGCAAATATGACTCTAATAGAGTCCCTTGACTCTATTTCAACTCAAAACACAAAGAAAGATGGGGTTTAATTCTTACCTTGACAATAATTCCGAATTTGGAGTTGGAGAAGAAATGGTTTCTTGAACCAAGAGATGGAGATGAACAAGAAGAAGGAGATGAAGAGGAAGATGATCTTCACACTTGTTTTCACTTGCACAAATGCTAGAGTGATTGAAGAAAGAAAGGAAATTGAAAGGAAGAAGAGAGGAGAAAGCTCTCTTACTCACTCTCTTACCACACCACCCACATGCAGCAACGAATGAAGTGAATGGGTTGGAGTGGTTGTGAGTGATAAAGATGGAAAATTTGCTAAAAAGTCCACTATGTTTATGTATTTCCATTTTGAGTCAAATGATGGCCCACTTCATCAACGGTTGATCAAATGAAAGGAAGTTTAATACGAAAATCGACAAGCTCGTCGAAATACACGCGATGATGTCAAAATGATGTGCATATGATGAAATTTGGAAAAATCATAATTTACATAAACTACCTTAATTAGTCACTAAGTATGATTAAATTAACTAAAACACAATTGATTAGCATTAAACAAGATCGGTTCGGGTTGGGGTGTAACATTCTCCCCCTCTAGGAATCATTCGGTCCTCCGAATGAACCTCCCGGCGTAAATAGTTCGGAGTAGTGCTGCGACTTGTCCTTCGATTTTCCTGCAGGGCTTCCTCTGGTCCATGACGATCCCCAAGGAGGTTTACTCAACTAACGGTCCTCATCCACAACAGTTGTTCTTTCTCATCAATGATACGGAGTAGAAGTGCAACGTATGTTGTGTCAAGTTTGGTCTAAACTTTGTCGTACTAAACGACGTGAGATAGATCTCGAACTGAAACTTTAGTATGGTCACGTGGAATACATCCTAATTATTTTGTGATCTGGCCGTACCCTCGATCTATAGTTAAGTCATTGACTTCATCATGAATCCGTCATCATCCAACGTAACGAGACGTCGGTCTCGTCCAAATTGACCCATGAAGATTGATTTCTACACACTGACGTCTGCGTCAATTACTAAACAAAGAAGTTTGGTCTGTATGGTGTTGAGAATAACATGAACGTTGTCTTAGGAAACCCCATGAGATATCATGTCCAGACTTACGTGGTAACGTTATTGTCTGTGAACTTATACTAAATCATTTCTACCTTGTTCTAACGGGAAATTAAACATGTACGATCTAAGCATGTCTTTAGATCTATGGATCATCCACCCTGGCTGGTCGTTAGTTGTGTATAACGCGCAGGACAAGGATTCAACTGATCTTATGGTCCACCGAATAACAACTAAACCAAGAATAAAATAACTAATCTAGTTAGACGCTTTAGGTGTTAAATTTTAATATCACTTGTGAATCTAACCTATTTATCTCTCTTTCGTTCGTAATCCTAGATAATCGAGGTTTACAATTGACCGACTTAGATTATATTGCATCGACCATTGTTCAAGTTCTGTGATATCAGTCACAAATGTTAGCTCAAATGTAACCATGGTTATTACCTATCTCAGGTAAGTCTGATCTTCATGTCTAACAATTAAATTCCTTAACAAATCCAACCGCTACACATGCTCACTAAGGCGGTTGTATTCTATTTCAACTAGTCTGTAGTAATAGCAAAAGGTTGTCACAACCTACAAATTTCAATTCACAAGCATTAAGGCGACTAACTTCGGCTAACATCGAAGGGAAATTCAATCTATCTATAATTCTAATATTAAATCTATTATAATCTCAATGCTAACACTGAGTAGATAAAGTTCAGATCTGGTCGAATTAATCCTAAGAGTTCAAGTTTGAAACTGGCTATCCTAGTTCTGTAAAATCATCAACGACTCAAATCAACAGTACAGTAGTTCTCAATACCAGTCTCTAACGAACTAGAATTCGTTGACTAATATTCTCATCACATATACTAGCTAAGGAAATTAGTAGTCTATCTCAAATTCGAATTCCACTAAGTATGATATGGTCAAATTTCTACGGTTGGAACAGCTAAATGACTAACTTATCTGAAATGATAGGCGTAAGAACATTGTTCTAGAATCCAATCTATTGTGATCTTACACTATCCCTAAGCAGTCAAAGTGATGGCTCTAGCCACACTAATTTTGTTGGATTGACCACAACTATAGTCTTGTCTAATCAACACATCACTTATCTCAAGTAGACTCAACTAATCACATTTCAGACTCAGACTTGCTAAGGAAGTTATTCACAATCCATTTGTTTGTCTCATCTTCGATCTCACGTTCATTAAAGGTATCACTAAGCCTTAAGTTAATCTCACCGTAGAGATTCTAAACCGTATGGTCCACTTTTACTCAGGTTTTTTTTTTTTTTTTTTTTTTTTTTTTTTTTTTTTTTTTTTTTTATAAAATATGGTTTACTACCCTCTTGGTTACATTCATCATAACCTAATCCAATCTTTAGGCATTAACTATTTCTGACCCAAATCATAACCTTAGTATAGATCAAAGTCTCTCAGTCGGTGGGTCTATTTCTAAAGGTATTTCTAGCATTACTTCTACGGCCAAGTCCATTTGTCTAAAAGGTGGCGATTTTTAATACTCATATAGGATAAAATCTGGGAAATCTAACCAGCTGTGAATAGATTTCTAACTACTTAAGTGGTTTATCTCCTACAATGACTATGGAATTCTCTCAACTCCCGCAACTTACTTCCTATGCTTAAGAGTCAAAGTTCCTGGCACGCGAATTATTTCATTCTAAGACTTACTTGTCTATAGTCTTGCCAAAAGTCTAAGTAATCAAGGTCTTAAAACTAACTATATAGAGTCTAACAACTCTGTATCCGTTCGATCACTAACATACAACATCACTACTCGTGCTAACCACATTCATTTGAAATCTCTATTTCTTAGTTGTGATAAATGTGACCTACTTCAAGTGATGGCATTGCACGGAGGCCACGGTGAAGATTTACACTGCTGACGGTGAAATTGAGCCCTAGGCTCAAAACTCATAAGATCACTTAGGGATAAAACCCCAAAGGTAGGCTCAGAAGAACACTACTCAACATTTATTATCAATATAGCATAGTTTACAATTAAACATCCATCCTTCAAATTTCTCACTAAAATTTCTAAGTAAATCCAATCAATAAAACCTCAAATTACTAAAATGACTAAACTACTCGTTAAAGTAAGTAAGTCATTCTTGGCGGGGCCCATTAGTGGGTCCTTTGTTCTTGGGTGCATTCTCTAGTCTCTTAGGACTTACTATGATCAAGTCCTATATCACTACCGTAGTCAATCCTAGAGTTATCTCTAAATTAACTGGGTGAAATCTATCTTTGTCATAATTGACAATTCTTGCTCTTACTAAATGAAGAGGTTCAACAAATCTCACAGGTTACTAAGATACCCCTAGTCACTAAGGTTACCTTGACCTTTCAGAATAAATCTATGGGTTTTGTAATCGTTACAACTAACTCATCTACCATAAGGCTTAAACCAATTGGATACTCAACTACTGCTAGGATCCTTAATTCTACACCTGTACTACAATCACATATCTATAGATCACTATCCTTTGGAGTAATCTATATTTCCTCGATGGTTTACTACCTAGGAAATGTCTTATCAACTCACATCCACTAAGATCTTTTCTAGCTTCCTAGTGCTTAAATTTTCAAATTCAACTATGAACTCCTTAACCTAAATCTCACATTGGGTTGCCGTGCTGCCGACTACCAATAACCTATCAATGATGTCATTGGGAAGACTACCTGCGGTTGTACGGTCTATCTTAAAACCACAGAGTGTGACTCAGTGATAGAGTGTGTGAAGCAAGGAGCCAATCAAATATTATACTCAATAATCATTATTTCACCTTCTTCCACAACGTTCGTCGTTTTAGCCTCCTCTAGGGCCGTAGCATATCCACGTCTGCCATCTGTTGAACCGGTCTCTGCTGTAATGGCATCTGCTCACCTTGAGTTGTATTTTGGCTTTTGCGGTTTTACACTGATTCGAGTGGGTTGTCAAGGTGGCATCTTTTATAATTCAGCTTACTCAATATACAATTAGATAAACATCCATAAACAATCTCCAAAATAAAATTTCCAACGTCCTATCGTGTCCTCACCACGTCTCTTAAGGTTTCTAAGTCTTTTAGAAAAGACTTTTCAGGTCTCTGATACCATACTTACGTATGTCACATCCCGGACTCGAGAATCCCTTGTTTAGGGTGGTTCCCAAGGTGTGACACGCGTACTCCCGTGAACTCGCACCTTTTCCGGACCAAATCCGAATTCACGAAGGAGAAAATTCCACATATACGTGTGAGGATTACTCACTGACACCTGTCAATGCACAATTATCTGCGGAACATGTACATTATAGAAATCAAAGCCGTGATCAGTCCAATAACCAATCTTTTATATTACAATTTCTCTTTAACAAAACTAATGATTTAAATATCTTAATGCATAGTACACCAGTACTCTAATGAACCACTACTAGATGCTTATCTCAATGAAATATATTCCTAATACAATGCGAAATAACACTAATCAAATGCATTACCTTGAACTAAGTGCAATTAAAATACCTAGGCTCAAACTCAAGGTTACCCTTCTGATTCGTACTCCGACAGTCATAACTAACCGTTAAACTTACCAATTAACCTCACATTGAATGACTAAAAGTAACTCTCTTTGGTGTCTTGAATCCCTGTGACACCAAGAATAGTATCTCAAATACAACGATTTGGCAAGTATAGGCAAAATAAGAAATCACAAAATGTTACCAAAATTGAATTTAAGACAAGTAAATTTACTTTTGAGATGTCAATGATAAGTGTCAACTATGCAAATTGTGCAAAGATTTAATAATTATGCTGGTGAATCAATAAATGAGAACCATACAAATTTGGCTACTACTTTAAGCTCATCCTCTCAAAGAGAGCAAATCTAGTTGGGATGTCACCAGCGGCCCGGCCAAAGGCTAACTGGCTACCCGGTTCTGGAGTTCCGGTGCTCCAGACGACTTACTGCAGTAGTCTCTCAAATACGAACCCAAGTGCTGGCCCTGTCGGGCGTCACAGGGTTGAAGCTAAGTAGTGCCGACTCAATCGAATCAAATTTATAAGTGGATTTGAGTGAGTTTATATTTCAACTGTCTATAATCAAATCAAATGCTAATCTCAAATCAAATCAAATGCTAATCTCAAATCATGATATACTTACTCAATCTACACTCAATCCACATTTCCAACAATTAGAAAATTGGTATATAATACTGAAGAATTTCGAAAGAATATAATACTTGGACCTCAAGGAGTATAGATAATGCAATAATTCTACTAACTGTGATTGATATACAAAATGACAGTGTACTTCAATATGAAATGCAATGATTTAAGGAATCAAGGAAATTTACTAACCATTTCTAAACTATTTATTTTAGTCTTTCACCGTCCAATACAAGGTAAGTTTAGCAAAATCAATGTATTACTACCTTTTCAGGTGTCACTATTTATGAGGGGTACATTGAGTTTCTAAACTAACCCTCATGGCATAGCGTTAGACTAATAAATATCCATTAGTCAAACTAGTAAGGTTAACGGTTCCATTTTAAGGTCTTATGAGTCAAAAGAGTCACTAATTCTCTATGGAATAGGGTAGGTACCTTAAGTATCCATTTGGAACATTTAAGGTGGGTTAAGATAGGTTAAGGATGATAGTTCACCCAAAATTTGGGGTCAAAAAGGGCCCAGCTATAGCATTAGGTTCGCTCGAGCGATGTGTCCAGTTCGCTCGAGCGAATTGTCCAGAATCCCATTTCCGGATTTCCCTTCTCTTCCATTTCTCATTTCTCATTCCCTTACATCTTTCCTCTCACTACTAAACCTGCAAAAGAATGGAGCCTTCATGCTCCCATTCATCATATACATACTAATAATTCTCCCAATCACTTCTATTAACTTGAAATCATTTCCAAATCATTCATTTACCAAATCATTCATTTAATAAGAGTTAAGAGCATTGAATAAAGTATCATTGAGTCAATGAAATTAACAAAATGTAAATCCATATTATGCATATACTTGCCTCAACTTTAAGCTTTCCAACTTCTTCTACTCTCTTGGTGTTCTAAGCCCTAAAATCCCCCAAATGATTCAAACCTTAAAATCCCCAATTGATTCAACCCTAGACACAATTCAAACAAAAGAATACCATAAATGTTATGTAAACTACCCAAGAGTCTCTTGACTCCATTTAAACTCAAAACTACTATCAAGGATGGTTTTGGTCTTACCTTAACAAGGAATCCAATTGTTTTGGGGTTGGAGAAGAAAGGGTTTCTTGAAAATAAGAGTTGAAGAAGATGGAGAAGGTGATGAATAAGATCTCCACACTTGTATTCTCTTGCTCAAGGCCAAGGAGCTTGAAGAAAGGAAGAGAAATTGAAAGGAAAGAAAAGAAGAAGAGCTTAACATGAATTTTAAATCCAATTCTTACATTATTGAATACTAAGAATCATGAGTAAACATAGAATCAATGTAATTAACAACATGTGAATTCATATCATGCTTATACTTGCCTCATTTTAGCCTTCCAAGCTATTCTTTAATCTTTTGCTCCAATTAACCAAAAACCCCCAAATATCAAACCCTAATCACAAAACACATGGAAAATGCTAATGAATATGCAAATATGACTCTAATAGAGTCCCTTGACTCTATTTCAACTCAAAACACAAAGAAAGATGGGGTTTAATTCTTACCTTGACAATAATTCCGAATTTGGAGTTGGAGAAGAAATGGTTTCTTGAACCAAGAGATGGAGATGAACAAGAAGAAGGAGATGAAGAGGAAGATGATCTTCACACTTGTTTTCACTTGCACAAATGCTAGAGTGATTGAAGAAAGAAAGGAAATTGAAAGGAAGAAGAGAGGAGAAAGCTCTCTTACTCACTCTCTTACCACACCACCCACATGCAGCAACGAATGAAGTGAAAGGGTTGGAGTGGTTGTGAGTGATAAAGATGGAAAATTTGCTAAAAAGTCCACTATGTTTATGTATTTCCATTTTGAGTCAAATGATGGCCCACTTCATCAACGGTTGATCAAATGAAAGGAAGTTTAATACGAAAATCGACAAGCTCGTCGAAATACACGCGATGATGTCAAAATGATGTGCATATGATGAAATTTGGAAAAATCATAATTTACATAAACTACCTTAATTAGTCACTAAGTATGATTAAATTAACTAAAACACAATTGATTAGCATTAAACAAGATCGGTTCGGGTTGGGGTGTAACATAGGTGAAGCATGTGGTTGTAAGTGATCGAAGCTTAAAAAATTGAGGTGGCAGCTGAAGCTTGTGGTTGTAAGTGAAGCTTGAAATAATATCCAACAGTAGGACACAACTATTTAAGTAAGAGCCCCGTAACTCTAGTTTCAGCAGTTCAAAACAAGTTTTTTCTCCCATCAAATTATTCAAGAAAAAGAAGAAGATGAAAGGCAAAGGTGTAAGAACCCCACTTAGTACTGTGATTATGGGTGTACTCATAATAGGTCTGGTTGTAGCACAGACCCAAGTGGAGGCTAAGAGTTGCTGCAGGAGCACCACGGCAAGAAATTGCTATAATACCTGCCGTTTTGCGGGTGGCTCACGGCCAACGTGTGCGAACTTATGTGATTGTATACATATTACAGGGACTAAATGCCCCGGTAATTACCCCAGTAATTACCCTAAGATAAGCACTCTCGAAAACTCTGGTAAATGAACTCATTATTTCTATTTTGCTTCTTTTACTTGTTTCAATAGATTTCATTTTAATGCAAGTTGTACTTTAATTAACTCCAGGTGATATCAATCACTACTGCAAGTTGGGGTGTGCATCCTCTGTGTGCAATACCATAAGCACTGACCAAAACTCTGGTAAAATAAACTCATTATTTATATTTTGCTTCTTTTACGTATTTGTTACAAACAAGAGATTCGATTCTAATGCAAGCTGTTTTGGGGACTAGATGGTGAAGAAGTGGTGAATCAAGCGGTGGAACATTGCAACAAAGCATGCTCTGAGCTCTGCAACAAGGGTGTCAATATTGCATTTGCTACTACTTAAGCGCATGCATGGAGATATCACGTCAGAGCCAAGCCGGGCTCATCTTAAGTGTTGTTCTTTCTATTTTCAATAAAAGTCATATGCAAAGTCTGC